>CM050171.1:43491459-43927543 GCA_027410445.1 Discoglossus pictus | reverse complement strand
CTTGAACAGTTCTTCCACCTTCTAATAAAAGTGCAGCAATTCCAGTAGTGGCAAACGCCATTGCTATTTTTCCTTGTGCTCGTACTGAACTCATTAATAAATTGTACAAATATGTTTTTCCTGATCCGCCAGGTCCATCAAGATAGAAATAACGCTCTGTCACCATGTCATCATCTATAGCATTTTTAATGGCATGAAATGCTTGCAATTGTAGTGTATTTAAAGTTGCAAGTCTTTCTTCTGTTCTTTCTGCTTGTAGTTGAATGTCATAGTCTTCAAAGTTAATGTCATCTATAAGACCTGGATCAGGCAAATTAAAACTTGCACAACTTAATCCATGAGTTAAAAAGACTTCTTGGATTTCCATTAACGCTTTTAAGTGTGCAATGGGTTCATTGTATCGTCGCATAAAGTCTTCAGCCATATTACTTTTAAAAGTCTCCCACAAAGCTAATGCATTTGGAGCATTTGAGAAGATACAAATAAAAGCAAATTGTTCTCTCATCTGTCGTGGCATTTGACATTGTGCTGCTTCTTCTAAGCATCTTTCCCACTCTGTATCATCAGCGAGTAAGTTTCTATGTCTTGCAGCTAAATGGAAGGATTCATATACAATGTCATTAACAGTTCTTAAGTGTTCAAAACTTTGTGCTCCAGGAACATTTAAAAGTAATATCCGTAAGCAAAAACGTTCAACATCTCTTGGACTGACTGTGTAAATTCTTGGAATAATTTTATTGCCTCTGGTTTTTCTTGGTCTCCATAATCCATTCACAAAAACATAGTGATATGGAATTTCAATATATAAGTATTGTGTTGCTTCAGCATCAGTGGAATTTAATGCAAACCATGCAGTTAGTGTAGTGTGACGATCTTCACTTTGGGCCAATGCATTCATTTCATTTCCAGCATGGAAATAGACTAAATGTCGTTGTGGCAAATGTACTGCTAACCTATATACTGCATGTGATCTATCATGCATTTCAAATTTTAAAAGCCGCCACATAGCTTTCTGGCGCACTGACATAGCGAGCATCTACATGAGATGCAAGTTCATCATGTACTAACTCACTACTTTCAGGGTTGTCTGCACTTTTGACGACTACAGTAGCTGCATCGTAACCTTTGTAAATATATTTATAGACATATTTAATTGATTTGATGGAAGTGCAGGCTTCTACGTTGATGTGGGCATTGTACTTCATGAGTAAATGTGGATTGTAGGGTACTACATATCTATTGTCCACTTTTTTCCCACGAATAATGGCACTATCTCCTTCTCTTCTTTTATAAAGTGGATATCCATCACAATTGGCATAGGTTTTGTCTCTATAATCTTTGGGAAATTCTTTGGAACATTTATTATTTTCCATACATGGTGATTGTGGATTAAGGTCACCACAGGGTCCATGAATCATGCGATGAGTAACAATCTCATATAGTCTACCATATAGTTCTGGATCTGGTAGTTCAGCAACAATGACTGCATCCACTTTGTCTGAAGTATCTAATTTATCTTTTTCTTGAAGTATTATTAGAAGATGTGCATGTGGAAGGCCTCTTTTTTGAAATTCAATGGTATATACATAAGCAAGACATTTGCCAATAACTGATTTATAGTGAAGTCACGTATTAATTCATTTAATTTAATCTTAAAAACTCTGGCTACTAAATCTGGTCGATCTGAAGCAGTTTGTCCAAGAAGTAGATTTAGTGTAATTTCTGGCCATTGTGGATTACATGTAAATGTCACAAATAAATCGGGTTTGCCAAATTTTGTCACAATAGCCATAGCATCATTGTATCTTTCTCTCATATTCCGAGGAGATCCTTGAAAGGAAGATGGTAAAATGATGGCTTTGCCAGCTGTCATGTCTCTGCTTGTAGCCACGTCAGCAACATAGTCCATGAGTCCAGAATATTGTTCTACACGGAGTTTATCTTGTTGATATTTGATAAAGTTTAAATTATTTGCCTCAACTTGCAAATATGAATCAATAATCCATTGTTGTGTTAGTTTCCCACCACATAAAATTGGATTAAATACATTGCGAATGGCAATTTGAGCTACTTTAAATTCAAGCATAGAAACATTATTTCGGATTCTGGCTTTAGCATTTGGGTAACTGGGAAGAGTTAATTTCGGTTGCCAACCTGCTTCTCCGTGTGGGAAAAAGATGGGATATGTCATTGGATCTAAATTTGGACTTAAGATACTCATATTAATAAACGGTTGGTCCTCATTTCTAGGATATATTCGTATGTCTCTTTGAAATGGTGGTTCTCCTTCATCATTGTGAAACACCATTGCAACCTCATTTGTTGTTGGCAAGTTATAACGACGTTTATCAGTATGTCTGTCTCTTTTAAGCACCATATTAACCTTCGGCATTGGTAATTGATGTGTTTGTGAATGAAGTAGTTGTTCATTTTCTACTTCTGCCAATTTTTTATAAGCTTTACTGTAGGGATTGTTGTCCATAATGTTATTTAGCTCTATGAAAACAGTGGGTAAGCATTTTTTATTTTCTTCCATCTGCATACGTTGGTCAACAGCTTCCATTGTATCTAGGACATATAGTTGAGCGAATTTTCTTTTATTTCCTTCCTCTGGATGTAAATGGGAAGTGCGATGATAAATTTGTCCTTGGACTTTAAAACAGTAAGGACCATGTCCTGGTACATTAGCAGCTAATGTTGCCCCCATGGATGCAAAGGATATGGCACTATTGTAGGATCTTATGTTTGTCTTAAAATTTTTGTAGTTTGGAAAAGTAGGTTCAGTCATAATATTTTGTAAATAAATTGGAAATTCTTTCCTTTCTGGAAGTTTGAACTTGCCTTTTTGACAACAACTAATAAATTGTCCATCTCTGGGTCTCTCCTGTTTAAAATAATAAGCCTCACAAAACTGACATTGAGTAGTCATGTCCCCACAACTATGAACCTCTACTGCTAAAGACTTGAGTAGAGGACAATTTGCAAAGCATATAGGATTTTGCCTTTCATATTCATCAGGTGAAATGTCATATAATGTTTCAACAACAGGTTCTAAATGTTTTGTTTTTTTCGTTGCTTTTCTTGGTATATGTTGTATTGTTTGAGGTAAAATGTCATCTAATGTTTCATGAAACGGTTCTAAATGCTTTGTTTTCTTTGTTGCTTTTTTTGGTATCTCTTGTCTTTTTTCTGGCAAAATGTCATCTGATGTTTGAGCAACAGGTTGTAAATGCTTTATTTTCTTTGTAGTTTTTTTTGACATATCTTTAATTTCTGCAAGTGACAGTCTTTTGCTTGCAATTCTTTTGCGTTCTTTTTCTCGTCGAATTTCCTTCTTCTCCGGTGTCTGCTGGCTGTCTGCTCTCTGTCGTCGTTCTCTAGCTTGGCGTCTTTTCTTTTCTTGTTTACTCTCATTATCAGCCATGTTAATCTGTTAAAATAAAATAATGTACCATTAGTTTATTTTGAGATGTTAAGTTGTTTTTCATGACATATAGTTATCAATAGTGTGTTAACATTTTATAGTTAATCAATTTCAATGCGTTCAATTGAATAAAAGTCTAAATAAGGGCATGAGATAATTATTTAAAGACATTTTTATTTATTAAACATGTATCCAAAAGCAAGTGTTTCAGTAACTAAAAAGGTATTTTAAAAAAGATGTTATGTCCTTATTTACAGCACTATTCAATTTGTCAAATGGCAATTAAATTAGGGTTTAGGACTGGAATGTTACAATGACAAATTATATAGATTCTGTGTTTTTAGACTTTTTTGGACTATGCCAATTTATTTTTTAAGTTTACATTGAAGTTTGTATTTATTGTTAAAGATTATTGGCCCTAAAAGACAAATAAGAGATAGATGATAGATATTACTTTTTATACTGTACCTTGGTTGAAGTTTGATTTCAAGCAAAATTCTTTGTTGGTCCTGTGTTGAAAGCCTTCGTCCGATGGTCTGGTCCTGTGTTGAAAGTCCTCGTCCGATGGTGTAGTCCTCTGTTGAAAGTCCTCGTCCTCTGGTGTGGTCCTCAGTTCCAACTCCTGTTCCGATGTTCTTGACGCAGTATCTGTTATAAAATAAAAATGAAAATGTTATGTTATTTGAATGTCTTTGTATGAATGAAAAAATGGCATTATTTCTGTGTTTTTCTACAATCCTTTTTGGTGCGCCACAATTTTGGTATGCTTCTGTAGGCTATTTTCTAAGGCTTATAGGTGGTTAAACATTAAAGAAGAATATTAATTAATTTTTCTCTTTTTTTACTTGTTATACTGTACCTTGGTTGAAGTTTGATTTGAAGCAGAATCTTTGTTCGTCCTGTGTTGAAAGCCTTCGTCTGATGGTCTGGTCCTGTGTTGAAAGTCCTCGTCCAATCGTCTGGTCCTCTGTTGAAAGTCCTCGTCCGATGGTGTAGTCCTCTGTTGAAAGTCCTCGTCCAATGGTCTGGTCCTCTGTTGAAAGTCCTCGTCCGCTGGTGTGGTCCTCAGTTGAAACTCCTGGTCCGATGTTCTTGACGCAGTATCTGATATGAAATAAAAATGAAAATGTAATATTATTTTAATGTATTTGTATGAAGTAAAAAATGACATTATTTCTTTGTTTTTCTAGAATCCCGTTTGGTGTCCACCACTTTTGGTATGCTTATTTAGGCCTTTTTCTAAGGCTTATAGATTGTTAAACATAAAATAAGTATCTAAATGTACTTTGGTATGTGTTTGTGTGAGTTTTCATACAATCCTGTTTGGTGCGCACCACTGTTGGTATGCTTATTTAGGCTTCTTTCTAAGGCTTATAGGTTGTTAAACATAAAATAAGAATGTAAAAGTAGTTTGCTATGTGTTTGTGTGAGTTTTCATACAATCCTGTTTGGTGCGCACCACTGTTGGTATGCTTATTTAGGCTTCTTTGTAAGGCTTATAGGTTGTTAAACATTAAATAAGAATCTAAATGTAGTTTGCTATGTGTTTGTGTGAGTTTTCATACAATCCTGTTTGGTGCGCACCACTGTTGGTATGCTTATTTAGGCTTCTTTCTAAGGCTTATAGGTTGTTAAACATAAAATAAGAATGTAAAAGTAGTTTGCTATGTGTTTGTGTGAGTTTTCATACAATCCTGTTTGATGCGCACCGCTGATGGTATGCTTATTAATGTTGTTTTGTAATGCTAATAGGTTGTTAAACATAAAATAAGAATCAAAATGTAGTTTGCTATGTGTTTGTGTGAGTTTTCATACAATCCTGTTTGGTGGGCACCAATGTTGGTATGCTTATTTAGGCTTCTTTCTAAGGCTTATAGGTTGTTAAACATTAAATAAGAATGTAAATGTAGTTTGCTATGTGTTTGTCTGAGTTTTCATACAATCCTGTTTGATGCGCACCACTGTTGGTATGCTTATTAATGTAGTTTTGTAATGCTAATAGGTTGTTAAACATAAAATAAGAATCTAAATGTAGTTTGCTATGTGTTTGTGTGAGTTTTCATACAATCCTGTTTGGTGGGCACCAATGTTGGTATGCTTATTTATGCTTCTTTCTAAGGCTTATAGGTTGTTAAACATTAAATAAACATCTAAATGTAGTTTGCTATGTGTTTGTGTGAGTTTTCATACAATCCTGTTTGTTGGGCACCAATGTTGGTATGCTTATTTAGGCTTCTTTCTAAGGCTTATAGGTTGTTAAACATTAAATAAGAATCTAAATGTAGTTTGCTATGTGTTTGTGTGAGTTTTCATACAATCCTGTTTGGTGCGCACCACTGTTGGTATGCTTATTTAGGCTTCTTTCTAAGGCTTATAGGTTGTTAAACATAAAATAAGAATGTAAAAGTAGTTTGCTATGTGTTTGTGTGAGTTTTCATACAATCCTGTTTGATGCGCACCGCTGATGGTATGCTTATTAATGTTGTTTTGTAATGCTAATAGGTTGTTAAACATAAAATAAGAATCAAAATGTAGTTTGCTATGTGTTTGTGTGAGTTTTCATACAATCCTGTTTGGTGGGCACCAATGTTGGTATGCTTATTTATGCTTCTTTCTAAGGCTTATAGGTTGTTAAACATTAAATAAACATCTAAATGTAGTTTGCTATGTGTTTGTGTGAGTTTTCATACAATCCTGTTTGGTGGGCACCAATGTTGGTATGCTTATTTAGGCTTCTTTCTAAGGCTTATAGGTTGTTAAACATTAAATAAGAATCTAAATGTAGTTTGCTATGTGTTTGTGTGAGTTTTCATACAATCCTGTTTGATGCGCACCACTGTTGGTATGCTTATTAATGTAGTTTTGTAATGCTAATAGGTTGTTAAACATAAAATAAGAATCTAAATGTAGTTTGCTATGTGTTTGTGTGAGTTTTCATACAATTCTGTTTGATGCGCACCACTGTTGGTATGCTTATTAATGTAGTTTTGTAATGCTAATAGGTTGTTAAACATAAAATAAGAATGTAAATGTAGTTTGTTATGTGTTTGTGTGAGTTTTCATACAATCCTGTTTGGTGGGCACCAATGTTGGTATGCTTATTTAGGCTTCTTTCTAAGGCTTATAGATTGTTAAACATTAAAATAAGAATGTAAATGTAAATCCTGTTTGATGGGCACCACTTTTGTTATACTTATGTAGTGTTTTTTCTAATGGTTATACATTGTTAAACAATCACATTTGAATGAGGCCCTCGGCCATTAAACATATTTAGGTCCTGAATCAATTGCGTTTTGACCAATTGAATAGGGCTCTATATAAGCACATAAAATATTTTTTGACAGAAGTTTTTAGTTAGTGAAGACCTATTATGTGCTTATATAAAGCCCTATTCAATTAGCCAACTCACAATTGAATAAGGCTCATGGTTCGGTTCTTTTTTATACTTAAATACTTTACCTTGATTGAAGTGTGGAATGACAGAGGGTCCCCTCCTGCCAATCTTAATCCGCCGGTCTTCTTGTAGTGTCTGTTTGAAAAATAAAGTGAAATAGTGAATTATAGAATTTTTTATTTGTATTTAACAAACCATGGCCTTTTCAGCATTTAAAGTATTTTTGTATCTTACCTCTTGTTCTTTGTTGGTGTTCTTTAAAAGGGATTGTGCTTCACAGTGTACGGTGCAAATTGTTGAAAGACGCTGTTGATGCAGAGTCTGTTTGAATATTTAAAAAAGTAGAAAGATTGAGTTTTAGGTGATCTATTGAATTGCAGTAAATTAATTTCATTGAATTATACTTCTGTAATTAATTTGAATTAACATTATTTTTTGGTGGGTGCTACACACATATGTCACATACATGAAGCACATTTCCATAGTTGAAAGTAATTTTTTTGTGTGCGTGTGACATATCAGTATACATGAATCATATTTTAATTGTTAAATTAACCTTATTTTTATTTTTGGCCAACATACATAAATGTGTGTGTGACATGTGACTATACATTATACACATAAATGTGCGTGTCACTTGTCACTATACATTATACACATAAATGTGCGTGTCACTTGTCAGTATACATTATACGCCTAAATGTGCGTGTCACTTGTCAGTATACATTATACGCATAAATGTGCGTGTCACATGTCAGTATACATTATACGCATATATGTGCGTGTCACTTGTCAGTATACATTATACGCATAAATGTGCGTGTCACTTGTCAGTATACATTATACGCATATATGTGCGTGTCACTTGTCAGTATACATAAACCTCTTTGTCTTCTTTAATTTTTTTTTTTGATGTCCTGTCTTGAAAATAAGTAATATATTATAGCTTACCTCTCAGTTGTAATTTGCACAATGTAAAGTAGTAAATTAGGAAAGAATTATCTTCTCAAGTTTGAGCAGCAGTTATGTCTGAAGTCACTCTGTTCATCACCTGAGGAGAAATGTATTTTTCTCTCTCAAATAGACAGTATTTATAAACTTGTAGAACATTCTGGAAAGTTAGACCGTTAGAACGTAATACGCATGCGCTATTTGCGTTCCAGCTTACAATTTGCGTTCCATCCGCCATTTTGTGCGTAGTAGTGTTTAAAATGGTGTTTAATATGAGTGTGATCCGTTCCGCATAGTATGTGTTTCATTATTGCGAGTAAGTGTAGTGTAGTTACGTCTGGAGCCTCGTTTTCGTTTTGTTCGGCGGCCATTTTTTCTCTCGCTTAGCCGATTTTCGGTCGTTTAAACTGTTTGTTTTCACTTAAATGGACGTGTAAATGAACTTTTGGAGGTGCCGGATGCCCCCCCGTGCTGTAAGTAAGCTTTTTATGTGTTTGTTGTGTTTATTTCTTGTGTTTGTGATGTTTTGATGCGCGGCGGTTGGAATGGGTCTTTCGCGGCCGTATTTTTTTCCGATGCGGCCGTATTTTGTTGCGAGTAAGTGTAGTTTTGTTACGTCTGGAGCCTCGTTTTCGTTTTGTTCGGCGGCCATTTTTTCTCTCGCTTAGCCGATTTTCGGTCGTTTAAAACTGTTTGTTTTCACTTAAATGGACGTGTAAATGAACTTTTGGAGGTGCCGGATGCCCCCCCCGTGCTGTAAGTAAGCTTTTTATGTGTTCGTTGTGTTTATTTCTTGTGTTTGTGATGTTTTGATGCGCGGCGGTTGGAATGGGTCTTTCGCGGCCGTATTTTTTTCCGATGCGGCCGTATTTTGTTGCGATATACGCAGTTAGCTTTTACGTGTACGACGCAGTGTATTTGTTTCTGTGTTAAGAGCGTGGTGAGGGGCCTTTTTTACTGTTTTTTTGTTAAGTCTTGCGTCTGTGTGTCTGGGTGTAAGCGGGTGTGAGGCGACTTTGATTTTTTTTTTGTTATGAAGTTGTGTGTGTGTGTATGTGTGTGTTAACACAGCCGATGTTGGGATGCTCCCACCACCGCAAATGCGGACCCTCGCTTCGCGAGGATCCGCATTTGCGGGGACGTTGTTGGGTTTTTGTTGGCTGGGCGGTTGGGTTTATCTGTTAAAAAAGTCGTGTGGGTGTATGTGTGTGTTAACACAGCCGACGTTGAGCCTCCACAACCGCAAATGCGGGCCCTCGCTTCGCGAGGACCCGCATTTGCGGCGAACTGCGTCCCTCGCTTCGCGAGGGACGCAGTTTCTTGCGGGCTCGCTACGCGAGCCCGCAAGCTGTGAGCAACGACTTGGGTTTTTGTTGGCTGGGCGGTTGGGTTTATTCTGTTAAAAAAGTCGTGTGTGTGTATGTGTGTGTTAACACAGCCGACGTTGAGCCTCCACAACCGCAAATGCGGGCCCTCGCTTCGCGAGGACCCGCATTTGCGGCGAACTGCGTCCCTCGCTTTGCGAGGGACGCAGTTTCTTGCGGGCTCGCTACGCGAGCCCGCAAGCGTGAGCAACGACTTGGGTTTTTGTTGGCTGGGCGGTTGGGTTTATTCTGTTAAAAAAGTCGTGTGTGTGTATGTGTGTGTTAACACAGCCGACGTTGAGCCTCGACAACCGCAAATGCGGGTCCTCGCGAAGCGAGGGCCCGCATTTGCGGCGAACTGCGTCCCTCGCTTTGCGAGGGACGCAGTTCTTGCGGGCTCGCTACGCGAGCCCGCAAGCGTGAGCAACGACTCGTACGCTCACAACTATATATGTGATGGACGTATTTTTACTAAAAACATTGTCTACTATGAAGTACTATAACTTTGCAGGATACAAATTAAAGCCATGCAAATATTTTTTAAAAGCATTCAAAAATACATAACAATTTGTTGTTTAATTCCGTCATAATTAATGGAAGTAATGTTTAGGGATAATTCGCCTCACAAAATACTTGCCTTGCATTTTTATGAAAAATTATGTTAAAATGTTAAGTCACTATGTTAATGTTTCTAATGTTACAAGTTTAAAAACAATATTTTCAAGTTATTTCATTCAACATATTACAAAGTTCATGTTAAGAGCTCAAGCACCTTTTAAGTCACAATGTAAATATTTTCTGTTATCTTAAGATTACTACCTACATTAATGTTTATTGCCAGTTTATGTGGTCAGTAAGGAATTAATTTCATTAGGTACGTTTTAAGGAGAGTTTTTACTGTATGCCTTCCTCTACATTCAATGTTACATAGTTACATAGTAATTAAGGTTGAAAAAAGACTTTCAGTCCATCAAGTTCAACCTGTTAAGATCTCCTCTGATCTGCAATATGCGGATTAGTTATTAATTAAATTATTGATTAAATAATTATTAATAGTATAGTATTCGAGAATGAATAAAGAGTTAGTCCATCAAGTTCAACCTTTTTAGATCTCTATTGATCTTTTTAATTTGGACTTTTTATTATTATTGTTAATTGTTAATTATTGTTAATTGATCCAGAGGAAGGCAAACATAAAAAAAAAACCCATTGAAACTTTGCCAATTGTCTCATAAGGGGGAAAAAAAGCAAAATTCCTTCCTGACCCCAGAAACTGGCGATCAAATTTCTCCCTGGATCAATATTCCTTGCTAGTTATCTAGGATAGCCTTGAATGCCCTCTTTATTCAGAAATATATCTAACCCCTTTTTGAAGTTGTCTATCGAATTCGCTGTCACCACCTCCTTTGGTAGAGAATTCCACAGTTTAACCACCCTAACTGTGAAGAACCCTTTTCTTTGTTTAAGGTGAAATCTTTTTTCCTCTAACCTCAACGGATGTCCTCTTGTCAGTTAAAAATCTCTTGCTACAAAAAGTTCACTTGACAAGGCCTTATATTGACCCTGGATGTATTTAAATAATGTAATCATATCTCCTCTTAGACGCCTTTTTTCTAGCGAAAATAAGTTTAATTTTGCTAGTCTTTCTTCATAACTTAGCCCCTCCATTTCCCTTATTAGTTTTGTAGCCCTTCTCTGTACTTTTTCCAGCTCTAAAATGTCTTTTTTGTGAGGTGGTGCCCAAAATTGTACTCCATATTCCAAATGAGGGGCGTACTAGAGATTTGTATAGTGGCAGAATTATATCTTCTTCCCTGGCTTCTATACCCTTCCTAATACATGCTAATATTTTATTTGCCTTTGCAGCCGCTGCTTGGCTTTGAGCGCTGTTACCTAGGTGGTTGTCCACTAGTACTCCCAAATCCCTTTCAATATCTGATACCCCTAGATTTGCTCCATTAAGATTATAGATTGCTTGGCTATTGTTCCTTCCCAAATGCATAACCTTACATTTATTTGTATTAAATCTCATCTGCCATTTAGCCGCCCATTTCTCTAATTTATGCAAATCCTTTTGTAGGGAAAGTACATCATTATCTGATTTTATTACCTTGCACAACTTAGTGTCATCAGCAAAAATGGAGACACTACATTCGAGTCCTACTTCAATGTCATTAATAAATATGTTAAAAAGGAGAGGACCCAATACTGAGCCCTGAGGAACCCCACTTATCACATTAGACCAATCGGAGTATGTTCCATTTACAACAACCCTTTGCTTCCTGTCTTTTAGCCAGCTCTCGATCCATGAGCAGATATTTACTGCAATTCCTGTATCCCTTAGTTTGCTCACTAGTCTTCCATGTGGCACTGTATCAAATGCCTTTGAAAAATCTAAAAAGACTACATCCACTGAGTTGCCCTGATCCAAGTTCCTACTAACCTCCTCATAAAAACTAATTAGATTGGTCTGACACGACCTTTCCTTCATAAATCCATGTTGACTGCTACCTATGATCCTGTTCAAATAGACATATTCTTGTATTCTGTCCCTTATTAACCCTTCTAAAAGCTTCCCAACTACAGAAGTGAGTATCACTTGTCTTTAATTTATCTATAATGGTCTATAATTGCTCTAGATCCCTTCTTAAATATAGGTATCACCTCTGCTTTTCTCCAGTCATCTAGTAGAGACCCTGTAGTGAGCGAGTCTTTAAAGATTAGATATAATGGTTTGGCTATTACAGAACCCAGCTCCCTCAGTACCCTTGGATGTATTCCATCAGGACCTGGGGCTTTATTAACATTTATTTTCTCCAACCTCTTTTGTATTTCTTCCTGCGTTAACCAATTATTTAGTGAAGGTAGTGTAGCCCCATTATGTTGCAGTGTCCCAACCACTGGTACCTCCCTTGTGTAAACCAACGAAAAGAACCTATTTAGCTCATCTGCCTTTTCCTGGTCACTAATTATCAGATGGCCTGTGTCACATTGTAATGGTCCTATCGATTCCTTCCTGGCCTTCTTCCCATTAATATATTTATAAAATATTTTAGGGTTAGTCTTACTTTCCATTGCAACTGACTTCTCATTTTCTATTTTAGCCAGTCTAATAGCCCTTTTGCAAGCCTTGTTGATTTCCTTATAGTCACATAAAGATGCCTCTGTTCCCTCCTTATTGTATAATTTAAATGCATATTTCTTTTTCCTCATCATGATCTTTAAGTCATTGTTAAGCCACATGGGATGTGATTTACTCCTATTTATTTTATTTCCACATGGTACATGCTGATGAGTATGTTTATTTAGTAAGGATTTGAATGTTGTCCATTTATTTTCAGTATTCTTCCCTGTAAGTTCTTTGTCCCAGTCTATATGTTGTATTGCTGCCCGTAGCCCATTAAAGTTAGCCCTTTTAAAATTTAGAGTTTTTGTTGGCCCCTTACAACTTTGTTTTTTGTATTCAATCTCAAATGAGACTGTGTTGTGATCACTGTTCCCCAAGGGTTCCCCTATTTTTACATTTGATATTATATCAATATTACTTGTGATGACTAAATCCAAGATGGCCCCATTTCTAGTAGGTTCTTGTATTACCTGGGCTAGATAATGATCCCTGAGTGTACTCAAGAACCTGCTCCCCTTAGCTGAGCTGCTGGTCTCGTTTATCCAGTTTATATCAGGGTAATTAAAGTCTCCCATTATTAGAACTTGCCCATGCTTAGCTGCATTTCCAATCTGTAACAATAATTGTATTTCCTCACTTTCAGCTATATTTGGGGGTTTAAAGCATACTCCCACCAATATGCATTTAGAATTAGCTCCTCCACTATTTAGCTCAACCCACAAGGATTCAATGATGCCGTTAGTGCCAGCATAAATATCTTCTCTAACTATAGGCTTAAATTCAGGCTTAACATAAAGACAGATCCCTCCTCCTCTTTTACCATTTCCCCTATCTTTCCTAAATAGGTTATAACCATCCAGATTAACAGTCCAGTCATGAGATTCATCCCACCATGTTTCCGTAATGCCTATTAAGCCCCATTTTTCTTGTACTGCTAATATTTCTAGCTCATCCATTTTCCCAGGCAAACTTCTTGCGTTTGCAATCATACACTTTATGTTGCTATGGCTCTGCTGATGTGAAGTGCCTGCCACTGTATTTGAGGCCCCTATTAATATCTCCCTACTTTCTATTGTAACCCTCCCCCCTTCTCCTCCCCCATGGGTAAATAATTCATCCCTTTCCCTCTCTACCCTATTTATCCCAATACTTCTATATAGTCCCTCCCCCCCACCTACAAGTTTAAAAACTCCCCCAGCCGTTCTACCATCCTATTCCCTAGCACAAAAGCGCCCTCATCATTAAGGTGCAATCCATCCCTGCTATAGAGATTGTACCCAAGTGAGAAGTCAGCCCAGTGCTCTAAAAACCCAAAACCCTCTGCACTGCACCACTTTTTTAGCCACGCATTAACCTCCCTAAGCTCCTTCTGCCTCCCTGGGCTAGCACGTGGCACTGGTAGTATCTCAGAAAATACTACCTTGGAGGTCCTTGCTTTAAGCTTATTCCCTAATTCTCTAAAATCATTCTTTAGGACGCTCCATCTTCCACTAACTTTGTCATTGGTACCAATGTGTACCAAGACCGCCGGTTCATTACCAGCCCCTCCCAATAATTTATCCACCCGATCCACAACATGCCGAACCCGAGCACCCGGGAGACAGCAAACTGTTCGATTGCTGGGATCTGGGTGACAAATTACCCTGTCTACCTTCCTAATAATAGAGTCCCCTACCACCAAAACATGTCTGTTGCTCTGCCTATTCTGCCCTCCCTCTTCTCCAGTAGAGCTGTTCGCCCGGCTGTTAGAGGGAACAGCTCTATCTGGCATTGCCATTCCTGAATGGACATCGCCAACAGTTTCACTCCATCTGGCAAATCTGTTGTTGTTGTTTGCCAACTCAGAACTGGCCTGCCTCCTCCTGTACCCTCTGATTCCCCTTCTAACTGTAACCCAGCTACCTCCCTGGCCATCCTCACTAGCCCCGGCTCCTCCCTCCATACTAGGCCCAGCTAAACTGTGCTCCGTGAGCACCAACTCCCTTTCCAGTGGAGCAATATCACTAAGTGCAGCAATTCTCCTCTCCAGATCTTCAATTTGAGCTTCCAAAGAGGCAACATGCTCACACCTGTCACAGAGGTATGGACCCTGGATCATCTGTTCCAGTAGTGCATACATTTGACAGGATGTACACTGAATAAGGTTGCCACTGGACTGATTTATAATTATTATTATTGTCTACGAAATTTCAGTGGGAAAAATAAAGAATATAATATAATATATTTATATAAAGTTTTCCTCCTTTGCACTATAAATCTGCCCTCCCTTTTCTTTGAAGGCCCTCCTTTTATTTAAACTCCTAGGCTTTTACTAGAATTGCACTTGATACTGAAAATGTTCGCAAGCTCACAAGTTCCCCTTCTCCGGTTTCTATTAACTTCTGCCTTCTCGCCTGGGCACAATTAGTGCACTCTGCAATTTATCAGCCTTTACTTGTAAGGTAAATCCACTTGTAAACAGGCCCCAAACCAGCTCACAAATCCTTTATCCTAGTTTAACAGTCAAGCCACACCCCTCTCACCTGGGCACACTTAGTGCACTCTGCAATTTATCAGCCTTTACTTGTAAGGTAAATCCACTTGTAAACAGGCCCCAAACCAGCTCCCAAACCTTTTATACAAGTTTAACAGTCAAGCCACACCCCTCTCACCTGAGCACAATTAGTGCACTCTGCAGTTTATTAGCCTTTACTTTTTAAGGTAAATCCACTTGTAAACAGACCCCAAACCAGCTCACAAACCTTTTATACAAGTTTAACAGTCAAGCCACACCCCTCTCACCTGGGCACAATTAGTGCACTCTGCAGTTTATCAGCCTTTACTTTTTAAGGTAAATCCACTTGTAAACAGACCCCAAACCAGCTCACAAACCTTTTATACAAGTTTAACAGTCAAGCCACACCCCTCTCACCTGGGCACAATTAGTGCACTCTGCAGTTTATCAGCCTTTACTTTTTAAGGTAAATCCACTTGTAAAAAATGTATATTGAACTTAACAATTATTCTCATACAAATTGCATGTTAATACTGATTCATTTAAAGTTCATGTTTTTACATTCAAATGTTAATACTTTTAAGAAAAAATTAGCTTACAAAATGTATTCACTATGTTCCTGTTTATAATGTTCCAAATTCTACAAATGTTTGGTCAACTTCTAAAGTTACATAAAAAATAAAGTTCAAGTTTAAAAATATATACTTTGAAGGTTATTGCTTACATATATTTTAAACTTCATGTTAAAATTCGGGACGTTTCAACAAGGCTTTTTACTTTTTGCTTTCCTCTGGATTCAATGTATATTAAAGTTAACAATTCAGATGCAAATTTCATATTAAAAAACCATTACATCAACATTTTACAAAAATACACGTTCATATCACAATACTTACAAGTGTCAAAAATCTATATAAATAACTAAACAACTTGACAAACATATACATCACATTGCCGTCATTTTTTGACGGGCAAGTTGCTAACGCTTGTGGGCCCGCGCAGCGAGCCTGCGGCCCTCGGAAAATTTACGTTGTTATGCAAGGAAAATACGAGACACGTTACAACCCATTACGACCTCGCAAAAATCGCCCGCAACACGCGCACGTAAAAACATGAAAAATACAACAAATACACACAACAAATAAATAAAAAGCTTACTTACAGGAAGAGGGAGCATCCAGGACCTCGAAAACTAAAGTTACACCTCAATTTAACTCAAATTAAAAGAGTTTAGACACTAAAAAATTCTCTAAGCGAGAGAAAAAATGGCCGCCGAAAAAACAAAAACGAGGCTACAGCAGTCTAAAGACGCAAAACACCACCAAACCCCTACGTATTTGCCGAAAAACACCTACGAGATTAAAAAACAAGAACGCAACCCGCGCGACCCAAAAAACATTACAAACACAATAAATACAAACAACAAACACATAAAAAGGTTACTCACAGCACGAGGGGGCACCCAGGACCTCTGCAAGTGAACTTACACCTCTATTTAAGCACACATTTTGAAGTTTAGAGACCCGAAAATCACCTAAGCAAGAGAAAAAATGGCCGCCGAACAAAACGAAAACGAGGCTAAAGGTCCCTAAACAAAACACCACCATAAACACGCAAAACACCACCAAACAGCTACGGATATTCTGAAAAAGTCGCACGACATAGAAATAAATTAGCCACATTATATACACCAAACACCATTAGCTCACTTACAATTTTATTGCCGTCATTTTTTGACGGGCAATTCGCTAGTATACAATAAATCCTAACTATCTAAAATACATACCCTATCTATATAACATACAATAAATGCTATCTACATACATAAACCCTAATTCTAACCTAAAATCAAATAATTAAGACCACTTACCTTTGCAGATGTCCCTTCAGATCACCAACCTAGGGAAAAAAATAATATTACAACATACTATAAATAAACATTACAAACATTCTAAATATTCTACTCACCTTTCCAAGATGTCCCCGTTCTTCTTTTCTTCTCCGGCATGGCCCCTGTTAAAAAAAAACATTACATTAGTACAACATTCATAAACATAAAATAAAACAAGCATAATATACATTGTACTTACCTCCCTGCGATGTCCCCGGCTGGGCCCTGGAACAATCCGCGCTCTAAAAAACAAACAAAAACTAATGGAGATCTCCACTTGCGGACCTCCCAGACGCTAATGAGCCTCCTACAGCCTTTTCCAGAAGAAAATAGGCAATGGCGCCTTTTGATTGGCTGAAAACACTGTCTATCAAATGCAGCGAATCAGAAGGCACCAATTTGTGAGCCAATCAGAATGGGATACACCCCAAAATCCCACTCTGATTGGCTAATGCACCTGTCATTCTTTATTTAAACCAATCACAAGGTGCAGATGCCTTCAGCCAATCATCATGGGATACACTCCCACAGGGTGATTGTCTGGAGGCATCTCCACATTCTGATTGGTTGCAGTGACAATAGCCAATCACAATTGGATACACCCCCACATAGTGATTGGCTAAAGGCATTTGCAATTTCTGATTGGCTGTTGTCAATGTCAATCAGTATTACAGCCAATGAGAAGGCACAGATGTCTTCTACACCCGTGGGGGTGTATCACATTGTGATTGGCTGATTGCAATGTAGCCTTCTGATTGGTTGAAATAAAGATTGACAGGTGTATTATCCAATCAGAGTGGGATTTTGGGGTGTATCCCTTTCTGATTGGCTCACACATTGGCGCCTTCTGATTGGCTGAATTTGATAGACAGTGTTTTCAGCCAATCAGAAGCCGCCATTGACATTTTTCTTCTGGCAAACTCTGTAGGTGGCTCATTAGCGTCAGGAAGGTCTGCGAGTGAAGATCTCCATTATTTTGTTTGTATTACTTTTTTTTAGCGCGCAGATTGTTCCACGGCCCAGCCGGGGCAGAAGAGGAGGAGGTCGGGGACATCGCGGGGAGGTAAGTACAATTTATATTATGTTTATTTTACTTTATTTTAGGTTTATATGTATGTTGTAGTAATGTAATGTTTTTGTTTTTTTCCAGGGGCCGTGCCAGAGAAGAAAAGAAGAAGGACGGGAGTACAGAGTAGAATATTTAGAATAGTTAGAATGTTTCTTTATTTTATGTAAATGTGTTGTACTAACTTTTTTTTCCTTTTCCACTAGGTTGCTGATCTCAAGGGACATCTGCAAAGGTAAGTGCTCTTAATTATTTTATTTTAGCTTAGAATTAGGGTTTATGCAGATAGCATTTATTGTTTGTTAGATAGTTAGGATTTATTGTATATTAGATAGATTGGGGGATGTATTTTAGATAGTTAGAATTTATTGTATATTAGATAGATAGGGGTATGTATTTGAGATAGCTAGGATTTATTGTATATTAGATAGATTAGGGGATGTATTTTGGATAGATAGGATTGATTGTATGTTAGATAGATTGGGGGTATTGTATTTTATTTGCATTTCTATATGTTTTCTATATGTATTTTTTCAGGTGTGTAATTTTATTTTTTCTGTGTGTGTGTGGGAGGGGGGGGGTTGTAATGTATTTTGTTATTTCTGTAATGTAGATGTTTTATTTTTCTTGACTCAGTTTTTTGTTTCTGTAATTAGAGTGGTGGTGGTGGTGGGGGGGGTGTTTAGGGGGTAGGTAGGTAGTTTAGGTAGTGTAGGTGTTAATAGGTTAGTGTAGAGGGGTGTTAGTTTAGATTTAATGGTTTATTGGGGTGGGTTTAGTGCAGTGTAGTGTTTGTACTTAGTGTCATGAGGGTACTGGAGAACCCTCATAGCACTTACGGGGTAATATTAAGCTTCTAACTGTCCCATGAGGCTCTTTAAATACCCTTGTGGGACTAATGGAGTTAAATAGAGGCTTATGAGGGTCTGTATAGTCTCCCATAATAGACCGGGTTAAAATGGTGTAGTGCTTAAACTTTGTGTCATGGATGACCCTCATGGCACTTATAGTGTTATTACATGTGTTCATTAGTGTGTTATAGGGGTCTATACAGTTAAGGCACACAGTACACTCACATTGTGTGACAAACAGCATTTCAACACTTTTTTATTTCCCCGTCATTCTTGATGGCCAAGTTGCTAGTTTAAAATAAAATTATACTACTACCCATGTCAGTACATGAAAGTATGAAACATAGGGTGATGGAGTTCACAAGATCAATACATGGTCAGCAGAGTAGAGAAAGACCGGGGGAGGGGGGGGGGGCACATAAAGCAACATGCAATAAAAAAAGATGGGAGAAAACAAGATTAGAGCAAACATTATATGAATTGTCATTTGTGCTGACCCTAAACTCACTGATATTGGAGCATCTTATGTGAGACTTGCTAACCTCAACAATAGATGTCTTAGCCTGGGGAGTGAGGTCTGGATCTGTGTGTGGACACTGAAGCACTGACAGTTTCTATTATTTGTTTTCTATCTTTAATTGTAAAAGTATCCCTGTAACAATTGATATATTGGATATTGAACTATTGAGACACTAAACATCGGGCCATCTGGATTAAAAACACCAAGCAACATATGGACGATAGGACAATATCTGTGACATCTCATATATAACGTGAATTGATATCATATTGAATGTGAGTGTAATGGTTTTCATTATTTGCTATAATAAACCTTGATGTATATACTTCACGATTGCTTTGGCTTTGCGCTTGTCCCTCTCACCCCTCTTCTTGTTTTTTTTTTTAAAAAGACAAAGGAGGATAAAACCACTAAACATATCTGTATGTACAGTATATTGGTAAATATGGTAACTGTAACATTAAACCAGCTTACCTGAAGTTATTCCACAAGCAGTGCAAACCATTCTTTATCTGTCATGAGAATGGTCAAATCCTAGGTGCAGCCTCTATCTCCTCCTCCACCTTGCCACATGTCCCTTATCCTGTGCCACTGTGCCATGTCCCTAAACAAGGTGGTTTGCGAGGGAGACATCCACCCTGGAGGCAGCAGCACTCGTGAAGGCAGAGACACTAAGGGAGGCAAGGAGGGGCCAGGCTGCGGGTGTTCAGGAGAGGGCTCTGGGATGGAGGAGATGGTCCTGGGAACCAGAGCACGCTGGGCGATATCCATGCTCAGCTGGGTGAGCACGCTCTGGTTCTGCCCTGCCTGGAGCAGAAGGTCATATATTACTCCACCTGCTGGTTGTGCCTAATCACCTCCCTATTGAGCCTCCAAAGGCTGCGGCCCACCGAAACCTGGTGGGAGGATATGCAGGCCTGTATCCCCCACACATCATCTCTTTGTTCAGAACCAGCATTTCCCCCATGGTGACCTCCAATGGTGGGCCTTAGGATGGAGGTTGTGGTTGGCCAGGAATGGCTGTGGGAGGATGCTGTGGTGGTGGTGGCCCAGTGGGGTGGCACTGGAAACTGGTTGCCAGGTGGTAGTGGCAAGAATCTGGTGGTGGGAGGAGGAACTGATGGTGGTGGTGGTTGCATGGACCAAACATCAGTCCAATAGCTGGTTCCAGGTGGCTAATCAATCTCTGGGAGGATGGGGGACAGTGGGGCCACAGAAGGTCTAGCAAGACCTTCTTCTGACTACACAAATTGTGAGTCCTCCTCCTCATCCCCCAGGCCCACTGATCCTTTCCTGGACTCCTCCTCTTGACAAAGATCATGGTATATATAAAGTACATTGAGGTTGTATATAATCTTTATGTTGCTACATACCCGAAGGCCTTCAGAAAATTATTATATTATAATTTAACCTAGTGGTGACAGCTTTATAGTATTTTTTCTTGTTTTATAGATGTCAGATAAGGGAGTTTGATAGTTTTGAAGATTTTTTTTTAGTTAACACCTGTACCAGACATAAAGTACATCTATTAAGTTTTGTGGGGATTCTACCAAACTCTCACTAACTGAGATCATTTTGGCTTGTGGTGTATGTATTCAACTCTAACAAATCAAACAACCCAAAAAGTAATAATAATCATATACAATAACAATGTTTTATCAAGCTTAGCTTTGGCTATTCAATCACTCAAGGCTGAGGGACTCCATCAAATTGACCATTACAGTAGGATGGCGAGAGTAGCACAGAGCCTGGCAGAATCTTTGTTCAAGGATGAAGTCTATGCAGCCTGATAAGATCTCCATATTTATAGCAATTTGTGTTAAGCAAACAAGCCTCAGGTGCAATTACAGGGTGTGACAGTTGACAAGACACTTTGATACAAACTTACAGGTTTGTGTCACAAATTGTGGCAGCTGGTGGGATTATGTTTTTTTATTTTTTTATTATGAAAGCATTTTTTTTTTATAGTTGCAGTTATAAGATAATAAGGTACTGTGTTCAAGTTGCATTAGTTTCACATACAGAACTCAGTATATTCTAGATATACAAATTACAATAGAACTCCCTGTCCTATGTTTTTCTGTCCTATAGTTTTGTTTCTCATAATTTACCATGGCTACTTAATATCAAACCCAAAGTAAGCAAGTGCTGCAGTTAGTCTGCCAAGACAAAGGAATAGCTGTTACATAGTTACATAGTTACATAGTAATTGAGGTTTAAAAAAGACTTTCAGTCCATCAAGTTCAACCTTTTTTAAGATCTCTGAACAAAAGCTAAACTGTCTTAGGGGAGCCAAAGAGGTGGCCCCCAAGATACAGAGAAGCTAAAGACTCTACTATGAATTTTATGCAGCATCTAACTAAAGAAAAAATTCTCAGTATATACATAAACTTTATTATTAAAATGATTAAACTGAATCGCCCAGTTAATTCTTACAGAAAAAATATATACACTATAATACAAAAGAGGCTGTTTAGAATGTAAGGTAGACTACAATTATTTCACCTCTGCTGAACTATAGTTGCAAACCTTTAGTAGCATATACAGGAGTTGGCTTTGACTGAGGTCATAAACGTCGGACACATACTGTTTATCAGTGGCACAAGTTCAGTTGAAAAAACCTTAAGCTACCAAGAGTTGCTTTGTTTAATAGAGACGGACCTCTATACACCCTGCCAACCCTGTCTTACAAGCCTTATTGGGCATTGTTTCCCCTGACTTGGTGTGTGCAGGGAAATAGAGCGCCCAAACCTAGCACACCTGACCAATGACTATATCACACACAATCAGTGTAAGTCTCTCTCAGGGTGCACACTAGGCTAGAAATGTATAGCCCACTACTGGACTGTGCTTAATGCACAGAAGAAAAACTGACCTTAGACTTGAAGAGGGAACAATCAACCATACAACCTCATGGAAACCCAACGCACGTTTCCCTGTGGTCAATCTGCATGGATTCATCAGGGACCTTTTAAGATCTCCTCTGATCTGCAATATGCATATTAGTTGTTAATTAATTGGTCCAGAGGAAGGCAAACAGAAAAAAATGGAAACAAATGAATGCCTTCCTGACCCCAGATACTGGCGATCAGATTCCTCCCTGGATCAATACCCCCTCTCTAATTATCCAGAATAACCCTGAATGCCCTTTTTGATTAGAAATGAATCCAGTCCCCTTTTAAATGTATCTATTGAATCCGCTGTCACCACCTCCGTAGAGAATTCCACAGATTAACCAGAATTTGACAGAGATTTCAAGAGTAAGTGGAATCTGGTTGGAGAGAGAGGTAGGAGCCTGGGTATGGAATTGCTTTGTTAGTCCACCAGCACAAAAACACAGATGAGACCAGCAATTTATCAGGTGCTCTTGACTCACTGGAATCAAAGTTGGAAACAACTTCTAAATACCTGGGTTCTAATGATAATTGATTCTATAACACCAAAGGATGCAGACAGACTGCACGGAGAACCAGCCAGAGTGCCAGTTTCAAGTACCTCACTTGTCTTGAAAAATACTACAACTTAACTCTTTAAGTTTACAGAAAAAACATCAGGGCTTTACAAAGGGGGGTACCAAGAGCTATACAACAGAATGGTTCAAGATTGGGAAGGGAGTGTGATAAGGTTGTTTATGGTCACCCTATTTATTCAACTTATAAGCAGAATACATCATGCAGAAGGCCTGGTTGGACGAATCCAAAATTGAAATTTATATTGCTGGGTGAAATTTTAACAACCTCTGATACACTGATATACAGTATACTACTCTGATGGCTAAAAGTGAAGAGGAAATAAACAGCCTATTGATGAGGATGAAAGAAGAGAGTGCAAAGCCGGCGTGTTGCTAATTGTTAAATAGATGAGGATCAGGGCGAGTACTCAGTTCCTGGCAAATACATGGTGAAGGTAACAGATTTCATTTTCATGGGCTCCAAGATCCCTTCCGATGGAAATCAAGTTAAACTGTTGACTGGAACGTTTGATCAAGCTCAAATATTTTGGCCATTCAACAACCCTGCCTGCTTATCATGTCTGATCCTGATAGAGAGACATGTTGTAATCTGGTCTTATTCTTATAATAATATTCAGAAAAACTTCTCTTGACAGATCAGGACCAACATATATTACATATGTAGAGTGTTTGTCTATATTTATTTGCCAAAATTAATGCTATACTTAAATATTTTGAAGATTAATTTGACATAAATTGGTAACTATGTATTCCTAATGAGCCCCCAAGAGGATAAAACAATACAACTGTCTGAGACTAGTTATAAACTTCCAACACATGCTGTGTTTTCAGTTTTCTGATGTAGCAGGAGGCTTGTGAATAAAGAAATACGTGTGAAATGGATGAAAACTGACAGCATTTGAAGAGTTTCCTGCGCTTCTTAGATTCAGAATTTTCTAACTCATTTTAAGTGGAAATGTTGTAGTAAGAAAATGCTGAGAACTATCATTACAGCAGCAGGGATTCACATCAATATTTGACATTATTCTCTACTCATAAGTGCAGTTTTAGTTAATAATAGTCTCACAGGCAGGCTTGTACCCCCTGGTTCAGTGTGCATAAGTCAATGACCATCAACAGAATGATGATATACAGAAAGTCAGAAACAGCTGTTTGTGAGAAGAATTACTGCATGCATTTTCGATCATTATTGAGCATGCAATTAGAGATGTCGCGAATAGTTTGCCGGCGGATTGTTCCCGGCGAACATAGCATGTTCGCGTTCGCGGCGAACAGCGAACATATGCGAGATTCGACCCGCCCCCAATACTTTATCATTGAGCAAACTTTGACCCTGCATGTCACAGTCAGCAGACACATTCCAGCCAATCAGCAGCATACACTCCCTTCCACACCCTTCTACTTCATGGACAGCAGCCATTTTGGAATCATAACTAACTTGCAGTCTTACAGAGAGGAGGTAGAGTGTAGGTGATGCTGATTGAATAGGAAAATCAATAGCTAGGCAAGTTTATTCAGTGTCCAGTGCAGTGCTGAAGGACTCATCAGATCTCTGCTGTAAACACAGCACCCCAAAAAGCCCTTTTTAGGGCTATAACATCATTTTTTTTCTTTGTTTTTTTTTCTGTGTAATCTAATTTCATTTGCCTGTCTCCCTGCTAGCCCCTGCTTGCAAGTGTGTGTGTCAGGCTCACAGCTTATACTGTGTGTGCACAACGCATACAATATAATATTGTTTACTAGTTGTCTACTTTTAAAAAACCCAAACTTTTATTTTCTTAAATCTAAGTGCATTTGTCTGACCGTCAATCAAAGTTCATTTGCTTGACCGCTACCCATAGTGTGTGTCTTGCTTACAAGTACTGTGCCAAGTTCAACCAATCCAATCTAGTTGGGGTACCAACAGTCCACATTTAAAAAACCCAAACTTTTATTTTCTTAAATCTAAGTGCATTTGCCTGACCGTCAATCAAAGTTCATTTGCTTGACCACTACCCATAGTGTGTGTCTTGCTTACAAGTACTGTGCCAGAGAGCATGTTGTGTGCATGCTTAAGCTCCAAACAAAAGGCTTTTTAGGGTCTTAGTCCCTCAAATACAAGTTTTATTTTAACACCTTTTTGTTAATAAGCACTTTGTGCACGGTGTTGTTCATTTTTGGGAGTTTTTGTGGTTTTTTTCTTAGTTTAATTTAAGTTTTAGTTTTCTGGGGGTCAGGCTCAACTCTCTATCCCAGGAGAGTGAGCTGTCTCCTGGATACTTTGCCACACCCCTCCCTTAGCACTACACCTTCACTCCTGGAGCTTTGTTACTTTGACTTTTTTTCTTTTAAAAAGTTTATTAGGTTTTGTTGAAGTTTTGTTTGTTTGGTGTTGGGTTTTATGTTTTGGGGGAGAGAAGACAAGTAACATCTTTGTAGGCAGTGGGGGGGAAAACAATTAGATTTTTTGTTGTTAAGCCTTTTTTTTTAACATCTGACACAGAGACACAGAGGGGTTAAAAAGCCTCTGTGTTCTCTGTGTTGTTGCAATTAGTAACACCTTGCAACAGGCCATTAACCCTTCCACTGCCAAACATCATCTCTCTCTCTCCCTTAGTTTTTTGTCTCCCTTAGTTTTGTCTTTTTGTTTCTTTTTCACACTTTTATATTTAAAAAAAAAAGAAAACAGTAGAAAATCATAAAACAAAAAATAAAAATAAATAAAACAAATAAACTAAAAAAAAAAAGGGTCTAAACATGAGGGATAAGACCATTAAGAAGCCTCAGGGGTCAAAAGGGGGAATAATGGCCCCTGAAAATCCTAGCTGCAGCACTGCACAGCATAGGCCCCAGGCAGATAAGGCAGCCCCAGCTCCTGGTGGTTCTGCCAGCAGACCTACCCCTGTGGCTAATACCTGGTCACAGGTGGTTTCTGCTGGCCCCAGTAATACCACCGCTGGGGCTGAGGGGCAGATCACCAGGAAGCATGGGGTTAAATGTCAGATGTCTGGGGTCTACAGCATTGATATCTATCTGCGTGCTGCAGCTAATGTCATCAGCCCCTCTGTTATAGTAGCAGCCAGCAAAATGTACGGGAAAGCAGTTTTTTTTACCCGTACTCTGGCTGCTGCACACATTCTTATACAGAGAGGCATCACAGTGGGGGGATTATATGTCCCAATAGAACCCCTGGAAGGGTTGGGCACAAAAGTAACACTCTCTAATGTGCCCCCCCTTCCTACCAGACTCCCTCCTGCGCCCCCACCTGCTAACCCTAGGGGAAGTAAAAACACAATTTATTAAAATTCCCCTGGGGTGCAGAGAGAGAGCACTTCGTCATGTGCTCTCTTTCAAGAGGCAGGTACAAATGTGCCTGCCTCAGGGCGCAGAAAACATAGAGGGGTCTTTTGGGGTTCCATTTGAGGGGGTGCTGTACAGGATTTTTTACAGCACTACGGAGGTGCAGTGCTATCATTGCAAGGGGTTGGGGCATACACGTAGGAATTGCCCTAATGTAAAGCATCATGCCCCAGCCCCAGCAAATGGCACCTCCGTCAGTACGGCACCCATCCCCGCTGAGCCCATAACAGCGGTGACCTCAAGGGTCATAGCCCCCCCACAGAGCTCAGGCAAGGAGGCCGTTCCTCAAGCCACCACCACGGCCTCCAAACCCCCTTCTTCCCCAAAAAAGCCATCTGTGTCTGTGGTCTCCAGCAAGACTGCAGACACGGGGAAAAAGGGGAAGAATGTCACCGGTCCTCCCAGTGTCACAGCTGCATCTCCCAAGTCCCAATCTGCCCCCACCATAATTACATCAGTTAGTGTGGGGGCACAGTGTAAGCAGAGGGATAATAAGCCCTCTGCAGGGGAGGCAGCTAGTGGCAGCTCCTCTTCCAGGAGTGACGTCCCCAGGAAGAGGAAGCATACAACCAACAGGGAGGTTGCTGATAAGTGGGAAGTGCTCTATAGTGGAGCACCTCCCTCTAAAAGCAAGAAGAGGAACAAAACATCTCCTCCTCATCCGGTGACATTGTCTGGCCCGGTTATTAAGCTCAGCCAGCCGGTGCCAGACCACACATCTCTCTCTCCAGACCCTATAGGGGTTAATGTGGAAAAGGGTCTGGAGGAAAAAGCAGGGGCAAGAGGGTCTCCCAAGTGAGGCAGGGGTAGACAAGAAAGATCAGGTTCTGCCTCTGGCCTTTGAGGGGGGGACCCAACAAAGCCCCTGCTGAATGGGTAGTCAGTGTCCCTGAGGTGCTGAGCTTCAAGGGCACCAGTCAGTCTCCTCCTCCAGTGTCACTCTCTAGTGACGTACCTCGGGCTTTGTTAGAGCCCCAGGCCGAGTCACTACTGGAGGGGGGGAATATAGGCATGACCCCCATTCAGGACCCCATGGATTTGTCTGTCAGGGGGGATGTGGCACAAGGGGAAGTGGAAATGGGGGAGGGTGATAAAACAGGTTTTCCTGTTAACATCATGGGAGAGCCTGTCTACCCTCCTCAGCCGTCCACTGACCCTAACATCGGTGCCATCCAAGCTGAGCAAGCAGCGGTGGAACTGGCAGAGGAGGCATATAAAGCCTCCAAGGCTTCCATTAAGGAAGCCATGCCAGCCACTGCTGTCCAGCCAGCTACCCCTGAATGCACTCCTGAAGCTACAGGGGTGCAGCAGCAATCCAAGGGTCCATTATTTACCTTGAAGGGTGCTAAAGGGACTCCTTCTGTATCATCTAAGAGGGGGTCCCTGAGAATAAAGCTGAGGAAACTGACTCCAGCCGGGGAGGATGGAGTAAAAGCCCTCAGCCAAGAGGAGCCCAGGGGTGACCCACTAGAAGGAACATCAGATTCTGGGTGGGTTATCCCTGTCAAGGAAATAGATCTATTCCTTGAGAGCACCCTTCATGGACAAAAGAAAAGGAAGGTGCGGCTGGCCTTGGAGAGGTGGAAGAATATGTCGTTTATTCTCCACTCTCTCCAGCAATATCTAGTGGTCAGCACTAGGGCCAAGAATTCTGGGACTGCGGAGCATCTCCGCGTCCGGAAATTCTATAAAATGTGCGTGTCCTATCAGCAGTCTCAAGGGTCTGAGGAACGCACAATTCCTGACACGCAGTAATGGCTTTGCACATCAGCACGCTAAATACCAATGGCTGTCAAGACAGTTTCCGCAGGTTCCAGGTACTCTCCTATTTATATCAGGGAGGGTACTCTGTGAGCTTCCTGCAGGAAACTCACACCACTCCAGAGGCTGAGGCCTCGTGGCAACTGGAGTGGAGAGGCAGGGTCTTCTTCAGCCACTTCACATCGGCGTCATGTGGAGTGGTGACCCTGTTCTCAGAGTCTTTTCAGCCAGAGCTGCTGCTTGTGAAAGCTGTTATCCCAGGCCGTCTAATCCACCTCCGGGTCCGAGAGCATGGTAGCATCATTAACCTAGTTAATATATATGCCCCTGCTGGAGGGCCCGATCCCTGCAGAGCGAGTATGTAGAGAGGAAGGGTGTCCTCTGTGACCTGGAACGACACCAGGCCAAGGGGGCATACGTGCGCAGCCGCTTAGGTTTTCTCAAAGATCTAGACCGCGGCTCGCGCCTCTTCTACTCACTGGAGAAAAAGGGGGGTAACAGTAGGCACATCACCTGTCTTCTAGATGAAGACGGTGCCCCCCTTACAGTTCCGGAGAGTATCCGGTATAGAGCCCGGAACTTTTATAAAGATCTTTACTCTCCGGATCCCATTTCTCCAGACGCCTGCAGGGTGCTATGGGAGCGGCTCCCCACAGTCAGTGAGGGTGTAAGAGAGCAGCTTGATATACCACTATCTTTTCAAGAGCTCTCTGAAGCCCTCCGTGCCATGTCCTGTGAGAAGTCTCCAGGACTGGACAGGACTGACTGTAGAGTTTTTCCAATTTTTCTGGGAGACTCTGGGACCTGATTTCCATCTGGTCCTTGGGGAAGCCCTGGAGACCTGGGGAGATGCCCCTGTCTTGTCGCAGGGCAGTACTTGCCCTGCTGCCCAAAAAGGGGGATCTCCGGCTTATTAAGAACTGGCGACCGGTCTCTCTGCTCAGCACAGGACTACAAGATTGTAGCTAAAGCCATCTCGCTTAGACTTGGGTCTGTGCTGGCAGAATTGGTTCACCCTGACCAGTCCTATGCTATCCCGGGCCGGACTATCTTTGATAGTATCTTTCTGGTCCGGGATCTATTGCATTATTCTCGCAGGACTGGTCTGTCACTCGCCTTTCTCTCTTTAGATCAAGAGAAGGCGTTTGACAGGGTGGACCATGGTTACCTCATAGCCACTCTGCAAGCGTACGGCTTTGGCCCACAGTTTGTGGGCTTTATAAGAACGCTGTACGCCTCTGCAGAGTGTTTACTTAAAATCAATTGGTCCCTAACAGCACCTTTGGTATTTGGACGAGGGGTGCGTCAAGGATGTCCCTTGTCTGGACAGTTATATGCACTGGCCATCGAGCCTTTCCTCTGCCTACTGAGGAAAAGGCTCACAGAGCTGGTGCTAAAAGATCCAGACATGCGGATTGTCCTTTCAGCTTATGCTGACGATGTGCTCCTCGTGGCCCAGGATCCAGTTGATCTTGAGCTGGCAAAACAGTGCCAGGAGGTATATTCAGCTGCCTCCTCCGCTCAGATCAACTGGTCCAAATGCACAGGCCTTTTAGAGGGTAATTTACAGGTAGGACTCTTTGCCTCCCACGTTTCGTGACATCACGTGGGAGGCAGATGTCATTAAATATCTGGGGGTCTACCTGTCCGCTGCGGACGCTTCCGTCCCAGACAACTGGAGGGAGTTAGAGGGCAGTGTCCTCTCTCGTCTGGGACGATGGAGGGGTCTAGCAAAAATGCTTTCCCTTAGGGGGCGGACTCTAGTGGTGAATCAGCTGGTGGCTTCTCAGATCTGGCACCGGCTGATTTGTCTGAGTCCGACCCCCGAGTTTGTCACCAATATCCAGAGGAATTTGTTAGATTTCCTCTGGATGGGAAGGCATTGGGTCTCTGCAGGGGTGGCAAGTCTGCCTATGGTGGAGGGTGGACAGGGAGTAGTTTGTGTGTGCTCCCAGTTGTCCACCTTCCGCCTTCAGTACCTGCAGAGATACCTATATGCAGATCCCTCTCCGCAGTGGTGCGCACTGGCATCAAGCTTTTATCGCCAGTTGCGCAACCTGGGATATGACCGGCAATTATTTCTGATCAGGCCCGAGGGGTTTGGGAGAGACCTCTCTGTGTTGCCGGCATACTACCAGGAAACCCTCAAGGCCTGGAGCATGGTCTCCGTGACCAGGCAGGGCGTGCCTTTGGGGGAGGAAATATTCACGGAGCCCCTGCTATTTAATCCAGCAGTGGGGGCTCCAATGTTACAGTCCCCCTGTATCATCCGCCGCCTTAGTCATGCACGGATGACCCGAGTCGGGGATCTCCTGGAATACGGGCGTTCTGATTGGGTGTCACCCCAGGAGCTTGCGCTCCGTTTGGGATATGTGACGCCCAAAGTCTCAGGGCGCTTGCTCCAGGAGATTAGGGATGCCATCTCCCCCGACTCGCGCACCTTCCTTCGCGGGGCTTTGCAGGCCGGAGTGCCACATGCACCTTTCAACACCCCTGCTCCGGCTGTTTGCATTGGACACAAGCCCCGTGTTTCCCCTCAGGCTCCTCCTGTCCCCAACCTGTCAAAGTTGAGGGACATACCCTCGGCATGCTTTCGCGGCATGCCGAGGAAGAGCTTATATTCTCTCGTGCTCCATACAGTGCACTTCCTTGCCCTCGTGACCCGTCCCGATACCATCTGGAGGCGGGTCCTACCAGCTGACGAGGGCAAGAGGCCCCGGTGGAGGGAACTTTATTCTGATTTAGTTCCACGACCCACCGGGGACTTGAGTTGGAGAGTGCTCCATGGTGCACTGAGCACGGGAGAGTACTTAGCTAAATTCACGGACTCTCCCTCCACTTGTCCATTCTGTGGCAAGGGAGAGTCCGTGTATCATATTTATTTTAGTTGCGCCAGACTGCAGCCCCTCTTGTCACTCTTGAGGGGCCTCCTCCTGCAGTTCTGGCTGCATTTCTCCCCTCACATTTTTATTTTTGGGCGCCCAGTGTCCCGGGGCAATAAGGCCAGGGACCTCCTCGTCAACCTGCTCCTGGCATTAGCCAAATTGGCTATATATAAGTCCAGGAAGCAGTGTTTGATAGGGGGGGTTCCCTTGTCACCTGAGGCCATGTTCCGGGTGCTGGTGCGCTCCCGTATCCGGGCAGAGTACCACCTGGCTTTGTCCACTGGGGGAATGGATGAGTTTGTCTCCCAGTGGGATGTAGATGGTGTGCTCTGCTCGGTATCCCCCCATTCGGTTTCTTTTTCTCTTAACCTCCTAAAATGATTTTTATTTAGTTTACAGATCATGTTTCTCATAATGGCAAAATACACTGTGCCAAGTTCAACCAATCCAATCTACTTGGGGTACCAACAGTCCACATTTAAAAAACCCAAACTTTTATTTTCTTAAATCAAAGTTCATTTGCTTGACCGCTACCCATAGTGTGTGTCTTGCTTACAAGTACTGGGCCAAGTTCAACCAATCCAGTCTAGTTGGGGTACCAACAGTCCACATAAAAAAAAAAAATGACAGGCAGAGTCAGGACACACCGCAGAGGCCGTCGTGGTCGTGGTGCTGTGATTCCCTTTGGCCCTACAATAATGCCCAGTGTTCAGAGGCCAGTTACCCTGAACTTGAAAAGTTCAGAGGACGTAGTTGACTGGCTAACACAGGACACCCAATCTTCTACAGCTTCCGCTTGGAACATTGATGCACCATCCTCCTCGAGCTTAGCATTTCTCCAGTTACCACTCACCCGCCTGCCGCCACCACCAACACTAGTACCACAGCCAATTCAATTGATCAGTCAGAAGAGTTATTTACACATCAGTTTGAAGAAATGAGTGATGCGCAACCATTATTGCCAGAGAATGTAGATAACAGGAATATGTCTCAGTCAGGCAGCATTACACACATGTACGTATGATGTGATGATGATGATGATGATGTACCCGCTGCTGCTTCCTTTGTTCAGTTGTCATATATAAGTGAGGCGGGTGATGATGATGACGATGCGTCCGTGGATGTCACGTGGGTGCCTGCTAGAAGAGAAGAAGAACAGGGGGAAAGTTCAGATGGGGAGACAGAGAGGAGGAGGAGACGAGTTGGAAGTAGAGGGAGGTCATCGCAACAAGCTAGTGGCAGTCAGACAGCATGCATCAGCACCCGGGGTCAGCCAGACAACACGCCAATCAACGCATGCTGTTGCCACGACCAGAATGCCGTCACCGCCGAGCTCAGCAGTGTGGCATTTTTTTTGTGTGTCTGCCTCTGACAACAGCGATGCCATTTGCAACCTGTGCCAAAAGAAACTTAGTCGTGGGAAGTCCAACACCCACCTAGGTACAACTGCTTTGCGAAGGCACATGATGTCACATCACAAACGCCAATGGGATCAACACATGAGTACAAGCAGCACACAAACTCAAAGCCGCCATCCTCCTCCTAGTCCAGCATCTTCATCCACATCAACCACTGCTGTCCTCCTTGCCCCCTCTCAGCTCTCCACCACTCCGTCTCTCGCCTCTTGCTGTTCCTGCTCATCTCTCCACAGTCAGGTGTCTGTCAAGGGCATGTTTGAGCGTAAGAAGCCAATGCCACAAAGTCACCCCCTTGCCCGGCGTCTGACAGCTGGCTTGTCTGAACTCTTGGCCCGCCAGCTTTTACCATACAAGCTGGTGGAGTCTGAGGCGTTCAAAAAGTTTTTAGCGATTGGAATACCGCAGTGGAAGGTACCCGGCCGAAATTTCTTTGCCCAAAAGGCAATCCCCAACCTGTACTCAATTGTGCAAAAGGAAGTAATGGCATCTCTGGCACACAGTGTTGGGGCAAGGGTCCATCTGACCACTGATACCTGGTCTGCAAAGCATGGTCAGGGCAGGTATATCACCTACACTGCGCATTGGGCAAACCTGCTGACGCCTGCCAAGCATGGAATGCGTGGCTCTGCAGAGGAGTTGGTGACACCGCCACGACTTGCAGGCAGGCCTGCTGCCACCTCCTCTACTCCTCCTACTCAATCCTCTTCCATAATCTCCTCAGCTGAGTCCTCTTCTGCTACTGCATCTTGCTCCACATCAGCTCCCCACAGGATGAAGAGTGAGGTTGAGGATGAGGATGAGGATGAGGAGGAGGGGTTGAGGGGAGTTGAGGATGGGGGGTTGAGGAGAGAGGATGATGATGGGGGGTTGAGGAAAGAGGATGAGGATGGGGGTTGAGGATGGGGGGGTTGAGGAGGGAGGTTGAGGAGAGGGGGTTGGGGTTGAGGGGGGGTTAAAGTTGAGGAGGGTTGAGGCTGAGGAGGGGGTTGAGGATGGGGGGGTTGAGGAGGTTGAGGATGAGGAGGGGTTGAGGATGGGGGGTTGATGAGAGAGGATGAGGATGGGGGGGTTGAGGAGGGGTATTGAGGAGGGGGGGGTTGAGGAGAGAGGATGAGGAAGGGGTTGAGGAGGGAGGTTGAGGATGAGGAGGGAGGTTGAGGATGAGGAGGGAGGTTGAGGAGTGGGGTTGAGGAGGGTAATAAGGGAGGGGGGAAAAGACACAGGGAAGGGAGAGGGGTGAAGAGACACAGGGAAGGGAGAGGGGAGAAGAGACACAGGGAAGGGAGAGGGGAGAAGAGACACGGAGAGAGAGGAGCACACAGAGAGCACAAGAGGGACACAGGGGGCAGCACATTTCCCACCCTCGGCTTATACTTGAGTCACTCATTTTACCCAGTATTTTGTGGTAAAATGGGTGCCTCGGCTTATACTCGGGTCGGCTTATACTCGAGTATATACGGTATATTAATTCATTAAGTAAATAATTAATTGATTATTATTTACAAAAATAGACACATATGTATTTGTCATTGTGATGAGCGCAGAGGCTGCTCAGAGAAGCAAAAGTACAACAGAGGAGAGGCTCGCAATGAGCACCGACGGTCCTCACAGTACAAAAAACTTCACATTGTGTGGCAAACAGCATTGCCATGGCTTCAAATTTTATTGCCCGTCATGTTTTGATGGGCAAGTCGCTAGTTTGTTTATATTTTCTTTTCATTTTAACTGTACAACTTAACTTCCCAAGGATCGCAGAATCAAGTTTGTCAGTAAATACATAGATAAAAGTAGTACCCAGAAACTTATAACTGATATATATATATATATATATATATATATATATATATATATTTATTATTTACCCCATTTGTTCAGAGGTGTCCCAATGATTACCTCCTAAAATGATAATAAATTATACTACAAGATTGACAATCTTATAATTTCTATTGGATATTACTTTAAATTGTTGTCTATGTGAGTAGACCAGGTCATGTATCCTTTTCAATACTCCCAGTTTTAGAATTTGACCTTTTTGAATTGTAATCACTCATTAGACATTTTCAAAATATGGTGTATATACCCCATATAGATTGCCTTATTTGTTTATGCACTATGCATTTATATTATGTCCTCAATGCCTATATTCCCCTAGCTTTATTCTGTTTAGGTTTACCACAATTTTTTTTTCATATAATTAAATACATTTTATTGGGGAGACTTATGGCTTAGATGATTTTTATCCTTGTTTAGATATATCTTAAGATTTTTATAATATCAGACAAATGCTGAAAAGGTGACACCCTCATTTTGGCGTTTAGGCAATTTGTTTTGTACTTTAAATATCAATTTAGCTTCTAAACATAGAGATATATTTTTTCAATCTCCTTGTGTAATAGTTTGCTTCACTTGGTCAATGCCAATGAACGAGATACATCTTGGGTCATTTCCATGAACTTTTTTAACATGTTGTACCACTGAGGTGTCTTCCTCATTTAAGACATAATTAATATGCTTAAGAGTATGTTGGTGTAATTGTCTGGACATTTTTCCTATGTACCTAAGTCCACAAATGCATCTTTTTCCATCTCCCGGTTCTAAAAATCCAGGCCTTATACACGCCCCCTGATATGTGCTGTAACAGGTTTTAAACTGATAAGAGTAGTACTACTTAACACACCTTATAATAATGCAGAGAGAGGCAATGCAGTGAGAGGAGTCTGAAGAATTGGAGTCAGAGGAGGAAGGTGGCTTTGAGGAGGTGGAAGACCAAACACAGCAGGCGTCCCAGGGGGCTTGTTGTCACCTTTCGCGGACCCTTGGTGTTGTACGTGGCTGGGTGGAGGAAGAGACCTTCAATGACATCAGTGAGGACAAGGAACGGGACATGGCTAGCTTGGTATCCAACCTTGTGCAAATGGGGAGTTTGCGGTTGTGCAAATGGACTGTTTGTGGTTGTTTGCGGTGCGCTAAACGGGGAGTTTAATCTGTCACTGTGAAGCGGGCCTAACCCTTACACTACCTGATCGATACAACATCATACCTGATGTTTTAAAGCACGTTATTCTAAACAATTTAGGAATGTTAGGTAATTTATGCCCTTTATGGCTTAAAACCAGACTCTGCATCAACTATGTAATTTTCCATGGGAGTTTTGCCATGGATCCCCCTCCGGCATGCCACAGTCCAGGTGTTAGTCCCGTTGAAACAACTTTCCCATCACTATTGTGGCCAGAAAGGGTCCCTGTGGGTTTTAAAATTCGCCTGCCCATTGAAGTCTATGGCGGTTCGCCGATGTTCGCCGGTTCGCGAACATTTGCGGCGGGTCGCGTTCGCGGTTCGCGAACCGAAAATTTTAGGTTCACGACATCACAACATGCAATACTTTGCCTTAGCTTATTTATAGATAAAAGATGCATTGACAATAAAAATGTCATTATTTTGAGGCTCCAGTTCTCATTTCTATATTCACACAATTCCATAACTACACTAGACTGGAAAGATTTTTGAACAGATTTTTTGAACTGCTTTATATAGATAGATGCACTAAGTTACATAGTTATATAATACTTGAGGTTGAAAAAAGCATTTTAGTCCATCAAGTTCAACCTTTTTAGATCTCCTGTGATCTGCAAAATGTGGATTGTTAATTGATTCAGAGGAAGGCAAGTGAAACTTTACCAATTGTCTCAAAAGGGAGAAAAACACCTTCCTTAGCCCAGACACTGGCAATCAGATTCCTCCCTGGATCAGTATTATGCAAGATAACCCTAAATGCCCAGTTTATTTAAAAATATATCCAATCCCTCTTTAAAGTTATCTATCACCTCCTTTGGTAGTGAATGTCATAGTTTAACCACCTTTACTGTAAAGAACCCCTTTCTTTAAGGTGGAATCTTTTAACGTCTAACCTCAAAGGAAGCCCTCTTGTCAGTGAAAACCTCTTGGCACAAAAAGTGACAAAGCTTTGAATTGACCCTGGATATATTTATATAAGACTAGAATATTGCCGTCAAAAATTGACGGCAATGAAATTGTAAGTGAGCTAATGCTGTTTGGTGTATGGTAATCAAATAAATTATACATTAATAAATGAATACACTTTACCTATTGTGAAGTAATATATGCAGGAAGCATTGTGTTGAAGTGCTGGCAAACTGTTTTCATGTTGCTGCAGCATATAATGTGTGTTTTCAGTGCTGTGGAGCTGCTGTGTAAGTGTCAACAGTGTGTGCAGTGTGTAATGTAAATAGTGTGCGTGCGCTAGTAAAATCCGTTAGGTTATTTGTGTACTTCCGGATTGTGTAAGTTAGTGTTGTAAAATGTGTGGTATGCGTCTGTGGCTGATTCTGCGTCCTTGTTCTTGGATCTTGTCCAGCTTTTTCAGAAAATCCGTATGTGTTAATGTTGTTTTGCATCTTTAGGGTCCTACAGCCTCGTTTTCGTTTTTTTTCAGCGCCCATTTTTTCTCTCGCTTAGGTGATTTTCGGGTGTCTAAACTCTGTAATTTGGACTTAAATAAAGGTGTAACTTCGCTTGCAGAGGTCCTGGGTGCCCCCCCCCCCCCCCACACTTGCTGTGGGTATGCTTTTTATGTGTTTGTTGTGTGTATTTATTGTCTTTCGAATGTTTTCAGGTTCGCGCGGGTCGGCCGTTAAAGTCGTATCTTTGCGAGGTCGTAATGTTTTTTTTTCCTAAGTCCCTCATCTCGTATTTGTTTGTCGTAAGTCCGTAAATGTTGCGAGGTCCGTAGTTGATGGCATGGAGCGCCAGCAACTGCGGCCCTCCCTTCGGCGCTGTTTGCCAGCAACTGCGGCCCCCACTTCGCGAGCCCGCAGCGTTAGCAACGACCCGCACGCTCACAACTATACATGTGATAATCATATCCCCTCTTAGATGCCTTTTTTCTACAGAAAATAAGTTTAGTTTGGTTAGTCTTTTCTCATAACTTAACCCCTCTATTCCCTTATTAGTTTTGCTGCCCTTCTCTGTACTTTTTCCAGCTCTAAAATGTCCTTTTTATGAAGTGGTGCCCAAAATTGTACTCCATATTCCAAATGAGGGCATACTAGGAATTTGTACAGTGGCAGAATTATATTTGCTTCCCTTGCTTCTATACCCTTCTTAATACATGCCAATATTTTACTTCCCTTTGCAAATGCTGCTTGGCATTGAGCACTGTATTTATATTGAATCTCAATTGCCATTTAGTTGCCCTTTTCTCTAATTTATGCAAATTGCTTTGGAGGGAAAGTACATCATTATCTGATTTAAATACTCTGCCGATGTAATTTGTCTTATTTCAATACTAATCCAAAGGTAAAGTGGGATAATTTACTCATAAATGGTCATTCAAAAAGAATACCATTTAGGATTATAAGTAAATAATATTTTAATAGTTAACCTTTATTGTACACTTATTTAAAAATTACTGATTAAAAACTCTTAAAACCAAATAACATGTGTATACCACCAAGTTGCTATATTCAACAGATTAGATTTCTCATATTTATTTTCAAGTTCAAGCTTATTTAACAAAATAAATCCTCTAAATGACCTTTTGATATGATATGTTATAGCACAGTATAGATCACAATAGCTCTTTCATATATCTATTTTATTGGGCATATCTCTGAAATCTCTTATTTAACACTTCTACCTCTCTGCAGATACATTAATTTGAACAAACTTTTATTTACTATGGGCCTCATTCAATTGCGATTTGGCCAATTGAATAAAGCTCTAAATAAGCACATAGCATATTTTTTTAAAATAAGTTTTTAGTTAGTGAAAACCTTGCTTTCAGATAGATGTTTACTAACTTAAAACTTCTTACAAATAAATATGTTATGTGCTTATTTAGAGCTCTATTCAATTGGCCAAATTGCAATTGAATGAGGGCCTATGTCTTTCTATTGTTAGTGCACAGTCTCTTATATGGTGCTTTTTACTTTGCGTGCTATGTTACATAGTATTTATTGGATTGCTACATATACCTGCGCTGAGGGCAACTTCTGTTACATGGAGCTTATTTTTTAAGCTCTCATAGTTATCAATTTGCTGTGCATATTTTTGTATCACATATAATGTATTTTACCTCTCAGCCAGCCAAATCTGGATGCTACATTACACACTTGCACCTTAGTCTCTACTTGCCTCACATATAGTCACAATTTTATTGCAGGTAATATTCTTATCAAGCTCTCATAGCTATCTATTACTAATGCACAATCACTCAGATCTCTTATATACTGCTTTTACCTCACGGCCAGCTATTCTGGGCGCTACATTACATAGTATCCATTTCATACAAGGTAGGAAAAATACATAAAAACAAACAAAAAAAATCAACATCACACACAGAAAGGGGGAACAGCCAGGACATCTGGAAGTGAGGTGAAACGCAAATTTAAGTCGATTTTAAGGAGTTTCGGCACTTAAAAATCGGCTAAGCGAGAAAAAAAATGGCGGACAAAAACAATTAAAATGAGGCTACACAACACTGGACTGCGCAACACACCGCCAACTGCATAACACTTTCACACAGGAACGTACAAGATACAAAATACACTACTACAAAGGATGCCAAATACTCACGAACCAAGTAGCACATACACAAACAATGCTACTTTACACTCTGAACTTGCACATCACAACATTACGCATCTACAGTAGCGCTTTACACAAATGAACCAACGGTTTGCCCTCGCACACACAGCCTACTTCTAATGCACAGTTGGGACATTCAGGAAAAAATCTCCACAGACCAGCAACAGTCCAACTGGACATTATATGCTGCGGGAAAATGAAAACAGATTGTTAGCTCTTCAGCCTATTGATTGATGAATTTATTAAGTACAAATAGGTAAAGTACCGTATATACTCGAGTATAAGCCGAGTTTTTCAGCCCTTTTTTTAAGGCAAAAAAGGGCCCCCTCGCCTTATACTCGAGTCACTCTCCCCCTCGTGTCTCTCTAACCCCCCCGTGTCTCTCTACCACCCGTGTCTCTTTCCCTGCCCCCTCCTCAACCTAAACCCCCCTCCTCAGCATAAACCCCACCTCAACCCCCATCCCCCACCTCCTCCTCCCTGAGGAGGGAGGTTGAGGATGAGGATGAAGGGTTGAGGAGGGGGGTTGAGGTTGAGGAGAGAGGTTGAGGATGAGGATGGGGGGTTGAGGAGGGGGTTTGAGGAGGGGGTTGAGGATGAGGATGGGGGGTTAAGGAGAGAGGATGAGGATGGGGGGTTGAGGAGGGGGGGTGAGGAAGGGGGGTTGAGAAGAGAGGCTGATGATGGGGGGTTGAGGAGGGGGATTGAGGAGGGGGATTGAGGATGGGGGTTGAGGAGAGAGGATGAGGATGGGGGGTTGAGGATGGGGATTGAGGATGGGGGGGTTGAGGGGGGTTGAGGAGGGAGGTTGAGGAGGGAGGTTGAGGAGGGAGGTTGAGGATGAAGAGGAGGGGTTGAGGAGGTGGGTGAAGTTGAGGAGGGGGTTGAGGATGGGGGGTTGAGGAGAGAGGATGAGGATGGGGGGTTGAGGAGGGGGATTGAGGATGGGGGGTTGAGGAGAGAGGATGAGGATAGGGGGGTTGAGGAGGGGGATTGAGGATGGGGGGGTTGAGAAGGGAGGTTGAGGAGGGGGTTGAGGATGAGGAGGGAGTATCAGGGGGGTTGAGGTTGTGGAGGTGGGTTGGGGTTGAGGGGGGTTTAGGTGGAGGAGGGGGGTTGAGGGGGGTTTATGCTGAAGAGGGGTGTTGAGGAGGGGGGTTGGGTTTGAGGCAGGTTGAGGGGGGCTGGGGTTGAGGGGGGTTGAGGTTGAGGAGGGGGGTTGAGGTTGAGGAGGGAGGTTGAGGATGGGGGGTTGAGGATGGGGGGGTTGAGGAGTGGGTTTGAGGAGGGGATGGAGGATGAAGAGTGAGGTTGAGGATGAGGAGGAGGGGTTGAGGGGAGGTGAGGATGGGGGGTTGAGGAGAGAGGATGATGATGAGGGGGTTGAGGAGAGAGGATGAGGATGGGGTTGAGGATGGGGGGGTTGAGGAGGGAGGTTGAGGAGAGGGGGGTTGGGGTTGAGGGGGGTTAAGTTTGAGGAGGGTTGAGGCTGAGGAGGGGGTTGAGGATGGGGGGTTGAGGAGGGAGGTTGAGGAAGGGGTTGAGGAGGGAGGTTGAGGATGAGGAGGGGTTGAGGATGGGGGGTTGAGGAGAGATGATTAGGATGGGGGGGTTGAGGAGGGGGATTGAGGAGGGGGGGTTGAGGAGAGAGGATGAGGAAGGGGTTGAGGAGGGAGGTTGAGGATGAGGAGGGAGGTTGAAGATGAGGAGGAGGGGTTGAGGAGGGGGGTTGAGGTTGAGGAGAGAGGTTGAGGATGAGGATGGGGGGTTGAGGAGGGGGTTTGAAGAGGGGGTTGAGGATGAGGATGGGGGGTTGAGGAGAGAGGATGAGGATGGGGGTTGAGGAGGGTGATTGAGGAGGGAGGGTTGAGGAGAGAGGATGAGAGTGGGGCGGTTGAGGAGGGTGATTGAGGAGGGGGATTGAGGATGGGGGGTTGAGGAGAGAGGATGAGGATGGGGGGCTTGAGTATGGTGATTGAGGATAGGGGGGTTGAGGGGGGTTGGGTTTGAGGCACGATGAGGGGGGCTGGGGTTGAGGGGGGTTGAGGTTGAGGAGGGGGGTTGAGGTTGAGGAGGGAGGTTGAGGATGGGGGGTTGAGGATGGGGGGGTTGAGGAGTGGGTTTGAGGATGGGGTTGAGGATGAAGAGTGAGGTTGAGGATGAGGAGGAGGGGTTGAGGGGAGGTGAGGATGGGGGGTTGAGGAGAGAGGATGATGATGAGGGGGTTGAGGAGAGAGGATGAGGATGGGGGTTGAGGATAGGGGGGTTGAGGAGGGAGGTTGAGGAGAGGGGGTTGGGGTTGAGGGGGGTTAAGTTTGAGGAGGGTTGAGGCTGAGGAGGGGGTTCAGGATGGGGGGTTGAGGAGGGAGGTTGAGGAAGGGGTTGAGGATGGGGGGTTGAGGAGAGATGATTAGGATGGGGGGGTTGAGGAGGGGGATTGAGGAGGGGGGGTTGAGGAGAGAGGATGAGGAAGGGGTTGAGGAGGGAGGTTGAGGATGAGGAGGGAGGTTGAAGATGAGGAGGAGGGGTTGAGGAGGGGGGTTGAGGTTGAGGAGAGAGGTTGAGGATGAGGATGGGGGGTTGAGGAGGGGGTTTGAAGAGGGGGTTGAGGATGAGGATGGGGGGTTGAGGAGAGAGGATGAGGATGGGGGGTTGAGGAGGGTGATTGAGGAGGGAGGGTTGAGGAGAGAGGATGAGAGTGGGGCGGTTGAGGAGGGGGATTGAGGATGGGGGGTTGAGGAGAGAGGATGAGGATGGGGGGCTTGAGTATGGTGATTGAGGATAGGGGGTTGAGGGGGGGTTGAGGAGGGAGGTTGAGGAGGGAGGTTGAGAATGAGGAGGAGGGGTTGAGGAGGGGGGTTGAGGTTTAGGAGGGGGGTTGAGGATGGGGGGTTGAGGAGAGAGGATGAGGATGGGGGGGTTGAGGAGGGGGGTTGAGGAGGGGGATTGAGGATGGGGGGTTGAGGAGAGAGGATGAGGATGGGGGGGTTGAGAAGGGGGATTGAGGATGAAGGGGTTGAGGAGGGAGGTTGAGGAGGGGGTTGAGGATGAGGAGGGAGGTTGAGGAGGGGTTTGAGGATGAGGAGGGAGGATGAGGAGGGAGGTTGAGGATGAGGAGGGAGGATGAGGAGGGGGTTGAGGATGAAGAGTGAGGTTGAGGATGAGGAGGAGGGGTTGAGGGGAGTTGAGGATGGGGGGTTGAGGAGAGAGGATGATGATGGGGGGGTTGAGGAGAGAGGATGAGGATGGGGGTTGAGGATGGGGGGGTTGAGGAGGGAGGTTGAGGAAAGGGGGTTGGGGTTGAGGGGGGGTTAAGGTTGAGGAGGGTTGAGGCTGAGGAGGGGGTTGAGGATGGGGGGTTGAGGAGGGAGGTTGAGGAAGGGGTTGAGGAGGGAGATTGAGGATGAGGAGGGGTTGAGGATGGGGGGTTGATGAGAGAGGATGAGGATGGGGGGGTTGAGGAGGGGTATTGAGGAGGGGGGGTTGAGGAGAGAGGATGAGGAAGGGGTTGAGGAGGGAGGTTGAGGATGAGGAGGGAGGTTGAGGATGAGGAGGAGGGGTTGAGGAGGGGGGTTGAGGTTGAGGAGAGAGGTTGAGGATGAGGATGGGGGGTTGAGATGGGGGTTTGAAGAGGGGGTTGAGGATGAGGATGGGGGGTTGAGGAGAGAGGATGAGGATGGGGGGTTGAGGAGGGGGATTGAGGAGGGAGGGTTGAGGAGAGAGGATGAGAGTGGGGCGGTTGAGGAGGGGGATTGAGGAGGGGGATTGAGGATGGGGGGTTGAGGAGAGAGGATGAGGATGGGGGGTTGAGGATGGTGATTGAGGACAGGGGGGTTGAGGGGGGTTGAGGAGGGAGGTTGAGGAGGGAGGTTGAGGATGAGGAGGAGGGGTTGAGGAGGGGGGTTGAGGTTGAGGAGGGGGGTTGAGGATGGGGGGTTGAGGAGAGAGGATGAGGATGGGGGGTTTGAGGAGGGGGGTTGAGGAGGGGGATTGAGGATGGGGGGTTGAGGAGAGAGGATGAGGATGGGGGGGTTGAGAAGGGGGATTGAGGATGGGGGGTTGAGGAGGGAGGTTGAGGAGGGGGTTGAGGATGAGGAGGGAGGTTGAGGAGGGGGTTGAGGATGAGGAGGGAGGATGAGGAGGGAGGTTGAGGTTGAGGAGGGAGGTTGAGGTTGAGGAGGGAGGTTGAGGATGAGGAAAGAGATTGAGCTTAAGGAGGGAGGTTGAGGATGAGGAGGGAGGTTGAGGATGAGGAGGAAGGTTGAGGAGTGGGGTTGAGGAGGGTAATAAGGGAGGGGGGAAGAGACACAGGGAAGGGAGAGGGGTGAAGAGACACAGGGAAGGGAGAGGGGAGAAGAGACACAGGGAAGGGAGAGGGGAGAAGAGACACGGAGAGAGAGGGGGACACAGAGAGCTCAAGAGGGACACAGGGGGCAGCACATTTCCCACCCTCGGCTTATACTTGAGTCACTCATTTTACCCAGTATTTTGTGGTAAAATGGGTGCCTTGGCTTATACTCGGGTCGGCTTATCCTCGAGTATATACGGTATATTAATTCATTAAGTAAATAATTAATTGATTATTATTTACAAAAATAGACACATATGTATTTGTCATTGTGATGAGCGCAGAGGCTGCTCAGAGGAGCAAAAGTACAACAGAGGAGAGGCTCGCAATGAGCACCGAAGGTCCTCACAGTACAAAAAACTTCACATTGTGTGGCAAACAGCATTGCCATGGCTTCAAATTTTATTGCCCGTCATGTTTTGATGGGCAAGTCGCTAGTTTGTTTATATTTTCTTTTCATTTTAACTGTACAACTTAACTTCCCAAGGATCGCAGAATCAAGTTTGTCAGTAAATACATAGATAAAAGTAGTACCCAGAAACTTATAACTGATATATATATATATATATATATATATATATTATTTACCCCATTTGTTCAGAGGTGTCCCAATGATTACCTCCTAAAATGATAATAAATTATACTACAAGATTGACAATCTTATAATTTCTATTGGATATTACTTTATAATATTGCCTATGTGAGTAGACCAGGTCATGTATCCTTTTCAATACTCCCAGTTTTAGAATTTGACCTTTTTGAATTGTAATCACTCATTAGACATTTTCAAAATATGGTGTATATACCCCATATAGATTGCCTTATTTGTTTATGCACTATGCATTTATATTATGTCCTCAATGCCTATATTCCCCTAGCTTTATTCTATTTAGGTTTACCACAATTTTTTTTCATATAATTAAATAGATTTTATTGGGGACACTTATGTCTTAGATGATTTTTATCCTTGTTTAGATATATCTTAAGATTTTTATAATATCAGACAAATGCTGAAAAGGTGACACCCTCATTTTGGCGTTTAGGCAATTTGTTTTGTACTTTAAATATCAATTTAGCTTCTAAACATAGACATATATTTTTTCAATCTCCTTGTGTAATAGTTTGCTTCACTTGGTCAATGCCAATAAACGAGATACATCTTGGGTCATTTCCATGAACTTTTTTGACATGTTGTACCACTGAGGTGTCTTCCTCATTTAAGATATAATTAATATGCTTAAGAGTATGTTGGTGTAATTGTCTGGACATTTTTCCTATGTACCTAAGTCCACAAATACATACAATCTAATCTGATACACCACCCCCACTTAATCACATGATAGGTGCCATTTAATTGTATATCTTTTCTGTACCCGAATGGTCACAGTTATTTTGTTTTCTTTATTTGTGGACAGGCCTTGCATTTGCCACAGGGTTAATAACATCCTTTACTTAAATCACTTAACCAACACTCTGACTGTGGTGGTTGATAATGACTATGGACTAGCATGTCTCATAGATTCTGAGATCTCTTATAAGTAATTGAAGGACTTGATGTGATTACTTTGGACAGATCTTTATCCAAAGTTAAGATATGCCAATGCTGAAATATTATAGGTCTGATTTTTTCAGACTCATTGCAATATCTTCCTATAGGTTGTTTTGTTTCTCTTGAATTTTTGGTTCCAATAGCACCGAAGGTCCTCACAGTACAAAAAACTTCACATTGTGTGGCAAACAGCATTGCCATGGCTTCAAATTTTATTGCCCGTCATGTTTTGATGTGCAAGTCGCTAGTTTGTTTATATTGTCTTTTCATTTTAACTGTACAACTTAACTTCCCAAGGATCGCAGAATCAAGTTTGTCAGTAAATACATAGATAAAAGTAGTACCCAGAAACTTATAACTGATATATATATACATATATATATATATATATATATATATATATATATATTTATTATTTACCCCATTTGTTCAGAGGTGTCCCAATGATTACCTCCTAAAATGATAATAAATTATACTACAAGATTGACAATCTTATAATTTCTATTGGATATTACTTTATAATATTGCCTATGTGAGTAGACCAGGTCATGTATCCTTTTCAATACTCCCAGTTTTAGAATTTGACCTTTTTGAATTGTAATCACTCATTAGACATTTTCAAAATATGGTGTATATACCCCATATAGATTGCCTTATTTGTTTATGCACTATGCATTTATATTATGTCCTCAATGCCTATATTCCCCTAGCTTTATTCTGTTTAGGTTTACCACAATTTTTTTTTCATATAATTAAATAGATTTTATTGGGGACACTTATGGTTTAGATGATTTTTATCCTTGTTTAGATATATCTTAAGATTTTTATAATATTATACAAATGCTGAAAAGGTGACACCCTCATTTTGGCGTTTAGGCAATTTGTTTTGTACTTTAAATATCAATTTAGCTTCTAAACATAGAGATATATTTTTTTAATCTTCTTGTGTAATAGTTTGCTTCACTTGGTCAATGCCAATGAACGAGATACATCTTGGGTCATTTCCATGAACTTTTTTGACATGTTGTACCACTGAGGTGTCTTCCTCATTTAAGACATAATTAATATGCTTAAGAGTATGTTGGTGTAATTGTCTGGACATTTTTCCTATGTACCTAAGTCCACAAATACATACAATCTAATCTGATACACCACCCCCACTTAATCACATGATAGGTGCCATTTAATTGTATATCTTTTCTGTACCCGAATGGTCACAGTTATTTTGTTTTCTTTATTTGTGGACAGGCCTTGCATTTGCCACAGGGTTAATAACATCCTTTACTTAAATCACTTAACCAACACTCTGACTGTGGTGGTTGATAATGACTATGGACTAGCATGTCTCATAGATTCTGAGATCTCTTATAAGTAATTGAAGTACTTGATGTGATTACGTTGGACAGATCTTTATCCAAAGTTAAGATATGCCAATGCTGAGATATTATAGGTCTGATTTGTTCAGACTCATTGCAATATCTTCCTATAGGTTGTTTTGTTTCTCTTGAATTGTTGGTTCCAATAGAGTAGTATGTTCTGTGGCTTGTATTTTAAATTCCTCAATTGAACTGCAATTGTGTTGAAGTCTAATGTATTGCCCATTGGGTACACATTTAACTGTAGATTGTGGATGATGACTTTCCCAATACTGTTTTATCTTCCCATTGTCCTAGATATAATATTGCAAAGATTGGGGCACACAGAGTCCCCATTGCCGTACCCCTCACTTGCCTATTTATTTGTTGGTCAAATACAGTTTCTAACAGTTTCAGCACAAATGTATTATGGATTTTCAATTGGGTACCTCTTGTGTCTAAGAAGGACTTCACTGAGGGATTTACATAAAATTGAGGAATGGGCATCTAAATGGCAGATGAGATTTAATACGAATAAATGTAAAGTTATGCATCTGGGAAGGAAAAATAGCCATGCAATTTATATTCTTAATGGAGCAAATCTAGGTGTATCGGATATTGAAAGGGATTTGGGAGTGCTTGTGGACAACCACCTAGGTAACAGTGCTCAAAGCCAAGCAGCAGCTGCAAAGGCAAATAAAATATTATTATGTATTAAGAAGGTTATAGAAGCCAGGGAAGCAAATATAATTCTGCCACTATACAAATCTCTAGTACGCCCTCATTTGGAATATGGAGTAACATTTTTGGCACCACTTTATAAAAAGGACGTTTTAGAGCTGGAAAAGCTACAGAGGAGGGCAACAAAACTAATAAGGGGAATGGAGGGGCTAAGTTATGAAGAAAGACTAACCAAATTAAACTTATTTTCGCTAGAAAAAAGGCGTCTACGAGGGGATATGATTACCTTATTTAAATACATCCAGGGTCAATATAAGGCTTTGTCAAGTGAACTTTTTGTAGCAAGAGATTTTCAACTGACAAGAGGACATCCTTTGAGGTTAGAGGAAAAAAGATTTCACCTTAAACAAAGAAAATGGTTCTTCACAGTTAGGGTGGTTAAACTGTGGAATTCTCTACCAAAGGAGGTGGTAACAGCGAATTCGATAGACTTAAACTTAAAATAGGGGATAGATATATTTTTGAATAAAGAGGGCATTCAAGGCTATCCTAGATAACTAGCAAAGGAATATTGATCCAGGGAGAAATTTGATCGCCAGTTTCTGGGGTCAGGAACGAATTTTGCTTTTTTTCCCCTTATGAGACAATTGGCAAAGTTTCAATGTTTTTTTTTTTCTGTTTGCCTTCCTCTGGATCAATTAACAATTAATAATAAATAGTGCACATTAAAAAGATCAATTGAGATCTAAAAAGGTTGAACTTGAGGGACTAACTCTTTATTCATCCTCCAATACTATACTATTAATAATTATTTAATCAACAAATTAATTAATAACTAATCCGCATAATGCAGATCCGAGGAGATCTTAACAGGTTGAACTTGATGGACTGAAAGTTTTTTTTCAACCTTAATTACTGTGGCCCTCATTCAATTATCGGCTGTAAAACGGCCGCAAAGCTGCAAATCCTTGCGGCCGTCTTACGGCCCTGTGTAGAGCTACCTTTACCTTGCAATTCAAATAGACGGCGCCGCAAGGATATCCCCCTTCCGTCCAGCCGCACATCATGCAAACGGCCGCAAGCGTTTTTCCAGCGCCCGTAAATCTTGTTTTCCGGCCGCAAAGTCAGAAAACTGTAAATGCAAATATAAATTCAAGATGGCACTGTAAAGCTCCGTAAATGCTAGGCATCATAATGGGGGACATGAGGATTAATAGCAACACCCTCTCAAGCTTGCACATCAGCCCAAATCCGATATATCATTTACGGTTTGCTTTCTGTCCCGTAGTCCTGCGGGCTCGTCTTTGTTAAAACCCGTACTGGTTCGGAGGTGGAGGGCCACAAAATAAGCATTGTAGAAGCCAATATATATTCAATCCAGCACTGCAAAGCACTTTAAATGATGGGGAACATAATGGGGGGGCATGAGGATTAATAGCAAAACATTCTCAAGCATGCACATTGCCAAATTGTACTTTGATTTTAAATTCCGTCCAAGTCCCACGGACTTCAATGATCAAGCCTGTAGCTCCTTATTAAAGCCCGTGTGGGCTTGGAGGGCGCATGTCCTCACAGCCCGTAGCTCGTTCTTAAAGCCCGTACGTGCTTGGAGGTTGAAGGTATCCATTTTGTTACAGTTTTTGCAGTCTGCATGGTTTAAGCCTGTAACACTAAAATGGAGGCCCAAGCATTACAGCCTCCAAATTAACAATTGTTCAAATTAGTTTAATATTCCTCATATGTTTGATTGGTCAACACACATACAGGTTCCAGTGTAGCCTCTAAAACAGCCCTATAATAGAATATGTCACCCCAACATTGGCACGCACAGCAAATGTGTTTTGAAAACAAGTAGCTGACATGAGCGGGCTCACATCATTGCGCAGTTCTAATGTTTTTGACTACTGCGCGTTGATGAAAGGGCGCAAGTGATATGACCTAATGCCATAAAACCCTTCTAACCCTTGTAGCCGCAGCCCAATCCTAACCCTTACACCCACAGCCCAATCCTAATCATTAGATCCGCTAGCCTCCTGTCGCGCCTGCTGTTTTTTCATGCGCGCATGTGTCGGCGCGCAGATGACAGCGCACATTCGATGCACGCTATATAGTTGATCAACGATAGAATACACATCTTACTCATCACATCCACATTAGAAAACACAAATAGTGGCCAAATCAGACCGCCACTTGGCATATATCAAGTACCAGGGGAATATTTCAATATATATGGTTAAGTTCTTCAGTTGTGTCCGACTTTCTGTGACCCTATGGACTGCAGCACATAGGGTCACAGAGAGTCAGACACAACTGAAGAACTGAACAACATACATTAAAATGTTTCCCTGCTACTTGATATATGCCATGTGGCAGTGTAATTAGCAAAATAATTGTGTTACCAAATGTAGATGTGATGAGCGAGATGTATATGCAATTAGATAGAGATTTATGGGATCACAATAGAGCTCATGTGCATGGCAAAGGGTTCATATGACCTGACTCATGTTTTACTCTTGCTATTGAATTGGGTAGTGTGGCTTTAATCATATTATGCATGTTGCAGCATGGTTTGTCATATTGGCATGTGCATGACCATTACAACATATGATAACCAAAGGATATTTAGCCAATGCATGTTCATTATTGGGCAACTAACTGTATTCACACATATTCTAAGTGATGTTGGTGAAGGGGTTTGTGTACTTCAATAAAGCTGTGAGCTATACTACAGAGGGCCAGTGTAGGGGGGTACATCTTAGCAGAGAGGTCAGACTAATCCCAATCAACTAGAGAAGGAACTGGAATAGCACTCCAGTGTCACCTTTCCTATTCATTGTAGGCCCTCAGGGGAATGTTCCTACTCCACAGTATCGCTAATCAGACTTGTCATGGGTATTAACCCTATATTAGTAGTAGATATGATATTTGGGATCATATGATATCTAAAGCTATTCTGACTCCTCAACAGTTTTATATGTATTGATCTATTGCATGTTAACTATGGCTCATCAGTTTACATTTATAGGAATGTGACACTAATGTAATGCTTGTGGATGTCACAGAACCAAAAATATTCATAACACACGGACACAGTCAGAAAGGTCTAATAAAGCTTTATTTTTTACACAGACCACAATCAGCAGTGGTCAAGATTATGCATTCACATAACAGTATAACAAAGCTTTATTTGCTAGACAGATCACAATCAGCAGTGGTCAGGTTTTTGCAATCACATAACAGTATAACAAAGCTTTATTAGCTAGACAGACCACAATCAGCAGTGGTCAAGATTGTGCATTCATAAAACAGTATAACAAAGCTTTATTTGCTAGACAGACCACAATCAGCAGTGGTCAGGTTTTTGCAATCACTTAACAGTATAACAAAGCTTTATTAGCTAGACAGATTACAATCAGCAGTGGTCAAGATTGTGCATTCACATAACAGTATAACAAAGCTTTATTTGCTAGACAGACCACAATCAGCAGTGGTCAAAACTGCATTAATGTAATGGGTGTGATATGGGTGGGACCTCGGAGAGCAAGAGGCTGGAAAAAAGGGGAAACCTACAGGGGTCAATCTAATAGTCTAGAATAAGCAAGATGCATAGCACCTACCAGGGTCACATGCGGGCACTACACCACTGCAACCGGAACCAGAAATCTCTCCATTTAACTGAAGAAACCATTTATGTGCATAGCACTGTAACTAGATCTGCTCAATGAAACAGATAATTCAACCTCTGGACTGTGTAATCCAATCCAGTTTCACACATACAGTGTGTTGACCAAACAAAAATCTGAAATAAGTGGTCAAATAAAAAAAGGCGGAGGAGGGTCCAAAAAAAATTATAATCACGATGTATGTACAGTACAGTTCTAAATACTGTACCAATATACCAACTCACCTAATTCCCATCTGCAAGCATTACTAACCATTAGCTAGGTCTGTGGATAATCAGAAATATGGGCAAATAGCCATTATTATGGAGAGGACATAAAGGTCAGCAGCCAGATTCAATGTTACTTACATCAGACCCAAAGATCTGTTCTCAGACTGATATTGAGGTCAGGATCACATGCTTCACTAGTGCATATATTATTACTGGCTGTCATTAACATGCCATTGTGAGACTTTGCAAGTCCACCGCCATAGCGGTATTAGTCTACATTTAAGCTAAAAACAATCATGTCTGAGATATCTGGCAATATGATAGCTGTAAGATTGTGGGAGCTACATGTTAAGGGGGCTGCCATTGAAGGCATGTCTACCTGAGAGGCAGTGGGAAAACCTTACACCTCATATAATTCCTCCACAATCTTGCAGATGCAGGAGATGCCTACATGGACCTAAAAAAAAAAAAAAAAAGAAAGAAGCAAAAAAAGACAAAACCTATGAAATAAGGCCTGAAAACATCATAGGGCCTGCAGCATCTCTTCTCAACAGCACTCCTTAGTGACAATTTATTGGTCACACTACTAACTAAATCTAGCCCAGCTCCAGATCTTTGGATCTTGGCCTATGTGATGGTATATCCTGGGCCTGATTCTATTGCAATTGGGCCAATTGAATATAAGCACAGAGCATAATTTTTACTGAAGTTTTTAGTTAGTGAAGACCTTGTTTTTGGATAGAAGTTCACTAACTAAAAACTTTGTTTAAAAATATATGCCATGTGCTTATAAAGAGCCCTATTCAAATGACCAAATCACATTTTAATGAGGACCTTTGTGTTCTGTTTAACCTGTCACCAATTGATGGTCACTGAGGAGTGCTGTTGAGAAGGCCAAAACATGTCTGCAGACCCTATGGGCGTCATTCAATTGCGATTTGGCCAATTGAAAAGGGCTCTATATAAGCACAGAGCATATATTTAGTTACAGACGTTTGTAGTTTGTGAAGACCTTGCTTTTGGATAGAAGTTCACTAACTACAAACATCTGTAAAAAATATGCTCTGTGCTAAAATTGAGCCCTTAGCAATCGGCCACATCGCAATTGAATGAGGCCCTATGTCCTCCTTCGCTTGGGCCCAGGACCCACATCACCTGTGACCATCCTCCGTCTCCCCTCTGGCGGTGATGGTGGGGGGATGGACGGGGGGCGGGCGGTGCAAGGCAGCGGTGGCCTGACCAGTGGCAGACACATGGGAGGCGAGGAGGGGCCAGGCTGCTCTTGACTGGGGGATTGGGAGATACCCGTTGATGTCAGGCTGGGGACCATCTCATGTCTGAGCAGCCTGACCTGAAGGTGTTCCGCTGTCATGTGGTGCCTCCTCACCTCCCTGGACAGCCTGGCCAGGCTGTGGGTCATATGCGACCGGAGGCCAGAGATGCTGGCTGTCAACTCCTGCATTCTCGCCTCAATCCTTTGTGAGCTTGCCAGCTACTCCTTCATGACAGCCAGCATCTCCACCAGCACAGCCTGGCTCTGCGGCGACGTTACCGCTGGGTGGGCCTGGTGAGGTGTAGTGGGGAGGTCCACAGCTGGAGCCTGGGGTGACAATGCGTCCGGTGGCGACCAGGCCAGCAAACTGTGTGGGGAAGGTGCTGTCCCTTGGGCGTGGGAGGGCCCCAGAGCAAGTGTTTGGAGGATGGGCATAGACCCAGGGCTTGTACCAGTAGAACTGGCAAGGTCAATGACCAGCCCATCCTCCGACCCAGGGCCCTCCGATCTTCCTTCCTCCTCCCCCTGTGCTGGAAGATCCTGGTATGGGGCCGATGGCCCCGCCTCCTCTGCCTGGTCACAGGACCCAGAGCTCCTCCTGGATGCTGAGAGATAGAGAAGAAAGGTACATGTCATTAGTATGTTGATTAGCGCATTGATATGTGTTCATTTCTAATTATCTGACATCTAGCCATGGATATGGATGATTCTCCTCTTTGCAACTCTGATTAGCTATCTTATACTAGCTGTTATCTATTCTTAGGTTTCTGTTCTTGATGGTACTCGGCTCACAACGCTATCTGTATTACGGCTGCTGTCTGTAACTGCATATGCTGAACGGGCACACCAATACATAGACTCTCTATTACAGGGGTGTCCAAACTCTTTCCTGAATTGGAAGATATCCTTTCTGTGCACAGGTGAGTCAATCAGGATGACTGAAGAAGCGATTGACTCACCTGTGCACAGCAGCGTTATCAAATCCAGGCATGTGTGTGGCCCACCAGGACCAAGTTTGGACACACCTGCTCTTTTGCTTGATTACTGTTGTGGTGACCAGGAATGACAGTGATTTGTCAGCTTCATGAATTTAATGATGCATCCATCTATCCCTTGTTAATTTCATGGAGCTGAAATGTCAGTGTCATGTACATGTGTAGTGTGTGTGATGCACATGTGGTGGCATGTTGCTGTATGTCATATTCACCTGCCATGGAGGCTGGGTCCTGCTGCTCCACCGGGCCTGAAGCTCCAGCTGCGGCGGAGGTTGCAAGTATGGCCCTTGCAATAACCTCATGACCCAGGTACCTGACCCTCCGCCCCTCGTCCTCCTGCACCATCTTCTTCCTCACGGCCCTGATGTCGTCAAACCGGTGCTTAATGGACCGCAGACTCCGTCCACGGCCCGCCACATCATTAACCAGACCGACCACCTGCTGCCAAGCATTAGCCCTGGGCTCAGCCTTGACTTCCCTACCCCCCGAAGTGATGACGGGGCGGGCACGGATGGCCTCCAGGAGGACCATGTTTTCCTCCCGTCTATAATTGTGGGCCCTGGACCTGCCGCCAGCCTCTTGCTCTCCAGACTGGGGTTGAGGACCCTCTCCACTCTCTTCCTCCCTCATCTCCTCTTTCCTCCTCCTCCTTCAATCTCAATCAAACTCAATCAAACTCAATCAAACTCACTCAAACTCAATCAAACTCACTCAAACTAAATCAATCTCAATCAAACTCAATCAAACTCAATCAAACTCACTCAAACTCAATCAAACTCACTCAAACTCACTCAAACTCAATCTCTCTCTCTCACTCTCAATCTCTCTCTCTCTCAATATATATATATATATATATATATATATATATATATATATATAGAGAGAGAGAGAGAGAGAGATCCAGATATAATACGAAACATAAAAAAAAATAACTGACCTCCCTCCACCAAACTCCTCTCCCCACACAAAAAACCTCTCCAAACCTATAAGCCAACACAAACAAAAAAACACAATTGTACTTCTCGCCAGTGTATTCAGTAAATATAGAAATTGGCAAAACATACAAATAAAATACAGCTTGATAGGATGAAATGCATGTACAATGCAACTTACCTCCCTCCAAACTCCTTTGTGCCGGAACAAATTCACAAACACTCCAAACACCTATAAACAAGAAAAAACACAATTGTTCTTGTCACCAGTGTATTCAGTAAATATAGAAATTGGCAAAACATACAAATAAAATACAGCTTGATAGATTGAAAAGCATGTACAATGCAACTTACCTTCCACCAAACTCATTTGTGCCGGAACAAATTCACAAACACTCCAAACACCTATAAACAAGACAAAAACACAATTGTACTTCTCGCCAGTGTATTCAGTAAATATAGAAATTGGCAAAACATACAAATAAAATACAGCTTGATAGGATGAAAAGCATGTACAATGCAACTTACCTCCCTCAAAACTCCTTTGTGCTGGACAAAATACACTCTCAAAAAACCTCAAAAAACCTATAAACAAGAAAAAGAACGCAATTGTACTTCTTTACATCGTACTCCATAAATGTAGTAACTAGAGATGTCGCGAATAGTTCGCCGGTGGACTGTTCCCGGCGAACATAGCATGTTCGCGTTTGCGGCGAACTGCAAACATATGCAATGTTTGATCCACCCCCTATACTTTATCATTAAACAAACTTTGACCCTGCACCTCACAGTCAGCAGACACATTCCAGCCAATCAGCATCATACCCTGCCTTCCAGACCCTTCAAGCTCATGGACAACAGCCCTTTTGGAATCATAACTAACTTGCAGTCTTACTGAGAGGAGGCTGAGTGTAGGTAATACTAATTAAATAGGGAAAACCATAGCTAGGCTACTGTACACAGTGTCCAATACAGTCCTGAAGGACTCTTTTGATCTCTGCTGAAAGGACAGCACCCCACAAAGCCCTTTTTAGGGCTATAACATCAGTCTGTTTTTTTTGTTTTTTTTCGGTCTAATCTAAGTTAATTTGCCTGCCTCCTAGCCAGTGTGTGTGTCAGGCTCACAACTTATACTGTGCCCAGTGCAACCAATCCAATCAGGTGGTGTACCAGCAGTGTACATTTAAAAACCCCAAATTGTATTTAATTTAGTTAATTTGCTTGACCGCTATTCTGTGTGTTTCTCAGGCTCACAACTGATACTGTGCCCAGTGCAATCAATCCAATCTGGTGGTGTACCTGCAGTCTACTTTTAAAAACCAAAAGTTTTATTTTCTCTAATCTAAGTTTATTTGCCTGCCTGCTAGCCAGTGTGTGTGTCAGGCTCACAGCTGATACTGTGCCCAGTGCAACCAATCCAGCCAGGTGGTGTACCAGCAGTATACCTTTAAAAAATCCAAAATTGTATTTTGTTAAATCTAAGTTCATTTGCCTGACAGCTAGTCTGTGCGTGTCTCAGGCTCACAACTGATACTGTGCCCAGAGCAACCAATCCAATCAGGTGGTGTACCAGCAGTGTACTTTAAAAAAAAAACAAATTCTATTTTGTTAAATCTAAGTTCATTTGCCTGACCGCTATTCTGTGTGTTTCTCAGGCTCACAACTCATACTGTGCCCAGTGCAATCAATCCAATCTGGTGGTGTACCAGCAGTCTACTTTTAAAAACCAAGACTTTTATTTTGTCTAATCTAAGTTCATTTGCCTGACAGCTAGTCTGTGCGTGTCTCAGGCTCACAACTGATACTGTGCCCAGTGCAACCAATCCAATCAGGTGGTGTACCAGCAGTCTACTTTAAAAAAAAAAACAAATTGTATTTTGTTAAATCTAAATAAATTTGCCTGACTGCTATTCTGTGTGTTTCTCAGGCTCACAACTGATACTGTGCCCAGTGCAACCAATCCAATCAGGTGGTGTACCAGCAGTCTACCTTTAAAAACCCAAAAATTCTATTTTGTTAAATCTAAGTTAATTTGCCTGACTGCTATTCTGTGTGTTTCTCAGGCTCACAACTGATACTGTGCCCAGTGCAATCAATCCAACTTGGTGGTGTACCAGCAGTCTACTTTTAAAAAACAAAACTTTTATTTTCTCTAATCTAAGTTCATTTGCCTGCCTACTAGCCAGTGTGTGTGTCAGGCTCACAACTGATACTATGCCCAGTGCAACTAATCCAATCAGGTGGTGTACCAGCAGTGTACATTTAAAAAACCCAAAATTCTATTTTGTTAAATCTAAGTTCATTTGCCTGACCGCTAGTCTGTGTGTGTCTCAGGCTCACAACTGATACTGTGCCCAGTGCAATCAATCCAATCTGGTGGTGTACCAGCAGTCTACTTTTCAAAACCAAAACTGTTATTTTGTCTAATCTAAGTTCATTTGCCTGCCTACTAGCAAGTGTGTGTGTCAGGCTCACAACTGATACTGTGCCCAGTAAAACCAATCCAATCAGGTGGTGTACCAGCAGCCGACATTTAAAAAAAAATTGTATTTTGTTAAATCTAAGTTCATTTGCCTGACCGCTAGTCTGTGTGTGTCTCAGGCTCACAACTGATACTGTGCCCAGTGCAATCAATCCAATCTGGTGGTGTACCAGCAGTCTACTTTTAAAAACCAAAACTTTTATTTTGTCTAATCTAAGTTCATTTGCCTGACAGCTATTCTGTGCGTGTCTCAGGCTCACAACTGATACTGTGCCCAGTGCAACCAATCCAATCAGGTGGTGTACCAGCAGTGTACATTTAAAAAACCCAAAATTGTATTTTTTTAAATCTAAGTTCATTTGCCTGACCGCTATTCTGTGTGTTTCTCAGGCTCACAACTAATAATGTGCCCAGTGCAATCAATCCAATCTGGTGGTGTACCAGCAGTCTACTTTTAAAAACCAAGACTTTTATTTTGTCTAATCTAAGTTCATTTGCCTGCCTACTAGCCAGTGTGTGTGTCAGGCTCACAACTGATACTGTGCCCAGTGCAACCAATCCAATCTGGTGGTGTACCAGCAGTCTACTTTTAAAAACCAAGACTTTTATTTTGTCTAATCTAAGTTCATTTGCCTGACAACTAGTCTGTGCGTGTCTCAGGCTCACAACTGATACTGTGCCCAGTGCAACCAATCCAATCAGGTGGTATACCAGCAGCCTACTTTTAAAAAACCCAAAATTGTATTTTGTTAAATCTAAGTTCATTTGCCTGACAGCTAGTCTGTGCGTGTCTCAGGCTCACAACTGATACTATGCCCAGTGCAACTAATCCAATCAGGTGGTGTACCAGCAGTGTACATTTAAAAAACCCAAAATTCTATTTTGTTAAATCTAAGTTCATTTGCCTGACCGCTATTCTGTGTGTTTCTCAGGCTCACAACTGATACTGTGCCCAGTGCAATCAATCCAACTTGGTGGTGTACCAGCAGTCTACTTTAAAAAAACAAAACTTTTATTTTCTCTAATCTAAGTTCATTTGCCTGCCTACTAGCCAGTGTGTGTGTCAGGCTCACAACTGATACTATGCCCAGTGCAACTAATCCAATCAGGTGGTGTACCAGCAGTGTACATTTAAAAAACCCAAAATTCTATTTTGTTAAATCTAAGTTCATTTGCCTGACCGCTAGTCTGTATGTGTCTCAGGCTCACAACTGATACTGTGCCCAGTGCAATCAATCCAATCTGGTGGTGTACCAGCAGTCTACTTTTAAAAACCAAAACTGTTATTTTGTCTAATCTAAGTTCATCTGCCTGCCTACTAGCAAGTGTGTGTGTCAGGCTCACAACTGATACTGTGCACAGTAAAACCAATCCAATCAGGTGGTGTACCAGCAGTGTACATTTAAAAAAAACAAAATTGTATTTTGTTAAATCTAAGTTCATTTGCCTGACCGCTATTCTGTGTGTTTCTCAGGCTCACAACTAATACTGTGCCCAGTGCAATCAATCCAATTTGGTGGTGTACCAGCAGTCTACTTTTAAAAACCAAGACTTTTATTTTGTCTAATTTAAGTTCATTTGCCTGCCTACTAGCCAGTGTGTGTGTCAGGCTTACAACTGATACTGTGCCCAGTGCAACCAATCCAATCTGGTGGTGTACGAGCAGTCTACTTTTAAAAACCATGGGCCCTATTAAATTCCAGCCTCGTAAATAAGAGGCTTCTACTTAAGCCCTACGTACTGCAAAGTTTCTCTAAGTTCCAATGCTATTAAATTAGCCCTGCTGCGAGCAACGTATGAGCTACGCAGCAGTGCCGTACGTATCTACACTGCGTAAATGTACATGAGGAGTGACAGCCTGCGAGATGATATCGCAGGCTCCCACTCCTCATCAATTGCTGCGGGGGTCCTAAAAGGGACCTCCGCGGCAGTCCCCCACATAAGCCCTGCCGTGGGGGTACTCCGAATACCCCCCCCCGGCACCTAAAATTAACCCCCCCTCAATGCGGGGGTCCCCATCGGGACCCCCGAAGTGTCCTCACATGAACACCTTGCTGCAGGAGTCCATAGGAACCCCCGCAGCCCCCACACATTAACCCCTTGCAGCGGGGGTCCTCGATCGGCACCGATCAGGCCCCCCGCTGCATTTAAAACTTTTAAATTCCCCGTCGCGGCTCCTTAAAGGGGCCGCGGCACACTATTACCCAATCCCGGCCGCGGCACTTAAAATTAACCCCCCTCTATGCTGGGGGTCCCCATCGGGACCCCCGAAGTGTCCCCACATAAACCCATTGCAGGGGGGGTCCCCGATCTGCATAGATCAGGCCCCCCGCTGCATTTAAAACTTTTAAATTCCCCGCCGCGGCTCCTTAAAGGGGCCGCGGCAAACTATTACCCAACCCCGGCCGCGGCACTTAAACTTAACCCCCCTCTATGCTGGGGGTCCCCATCGGGACCCCCGAAGTGTCCCCATATAAACCCCCTGCAGCGGGGGGCCCCGATCGGCACCGATCATGACCCTGCTGCAATTCAATTTTAAATTTCCGGCCTCGCGGGTCCTCAAAGGACCGTAAAGGTCGTGAAAGGACTCGCACTAAAAATATTAACCCCAGGCAACTATAATTAACCCATTAACTCATGGTGGTCAATACAGACCACCATAAGGCCTAAATTAACCCATTAACTCATGATGGTCAATACAGACCACCATAAGGCCTAAATTAACCCATTAACTCATGATGGTCAATACAGACCACCATAAGGCCTAAATTAACCCATTAACTCATGGTGGTCAATACAGACCACCATAAGGCCTAAATTAACCCATTAACTCATGGTGGTCAATACAGACCACCATAAGGCCTAAATTAACCCATTAACTCATGATGGTCAATACAGACCACCATAAGTCCTAAATTAACCCATTAACTCATGGTGGTCAATACAGACCACCATAAGGCCTAAATTAACCCATTAACTCATTGTGGTCAATACAGACCACCATAAGGCCTAAATTAACCCATTAACTCATGGTGGTCAATACAGACCACCATAAGGCTCTATTTAACCCCATCAGTCCCATAAGGGTATATTATTACCATTATGGGCCTGTTACAACCCAACATTAACCACATAAGTGCCATGATGGTCCTCAAGGACCATCATGACACTAACTACAAACACTACACTATAACCCCCAATAAACCATTTAATCTAAACTAACCCCCCTCTACACTAATCTATTAACACTTACACTACCTACCTACACTACCTACACCTAATAAACCTCCCCAACGCTCAAATTACAAAAAACAAGAAACCTACAGTACAGAAAAAAAAAAAAAAAAATACAACCCCACCCCCCACTACAGAAAACAAAAAAATACATTACAACCCCACCCCCCACTACATAAAATAAAAAAATTACACACCTGAAAAGGAAAGACAGATAAACACAATACAATACATACATATAATACATTACATACATTACATACAATACATGACATTACATATAATATATTAAATATAATATATTACATATAATATATTACATATAATATATTAAATATAATACATTACATACATTACATACAATACATGACATTACATACATTACATATAATATATTACATATAATATATTACATATAATATATTAAATATATATTACATATAATATATTACATATAATATATTACATATAGTCCAAATCAAATACCCCCTATCTATCTAACATACAATCTATTTAATTTAAAATAAATCCTAACTATATCAAATACATCCCCCCATCTATCTAATATACAAAAAATCCTAACTACATACACAGACCCTAATTCTAAAATAAAATAAAATAATTACAGTCCTAACTACACAGACCCTAATTCTAAGATAAAATCAATAAATTAAGACCACTTACCTTTAAGATGTTGCTTCAGATCACTAACCTATGGGTCAAACAAAAAAAAAATTAGTACAAAACATTAACATCCAATAAATAAACATTCTATACATTCTAAATATTCAACTCACCTTAACAGCATGTCCCCTCACTGTTTAGCTCTTCCAGAGCGGCCCTGTTAAAAAAAAAACACAATACATGAATACATTAATACAATATATAAACAATAAATAAAATACACAAATAAACATCTAAATATACATTTAACTTACCTCCCCGCGATGTCCCCGGCCTTCTCTCCTTCAGCCCCGGCTGGGCCGTGGAACCATCCGCGCTCTAAAAAAAAAAAAAAAACTAACGGAGGTCTGCACTGGCAGACCTCCCCGACGCTAATGAACCTCCCGGAGTCGTTTCCGGGAGGAAATTGGCATTGGCGGCTTGCGATTGGCTGAAAAAGCTGTCAGCCAATCAAAAGTCGTCAATGTAGGAGCCAATCAGGATGCGCAGATGTCTTCTACCAATCACTCCGTGGGGGTGTATCCCATAGTGATTGGCTGAAGGTATCTGAGCGTTGTGATTGGTTCCCGGAAAGATAGACAAGTGTTTTAGCCAATCAGGGTGGGATATTGGGGTGTATCCCATCCTGATTGGCTCACACATTGACGACTTTTGATTGGCTGAAATTGATAGACAGCTTTTTCAGCCAATCACAAGCCACCAATGCCAATCTCCTCCCGGAAACGACTCCGGGAGGTTCATTAGCGTCGGGGAGGTCTGCCAGTGCAGACCTCCGTTAGTTTTTTTTTTGTTTTTTTTTAGAGCGCGGATGGTTCCGCGGCCCAGCCGGGGCTGAAGGAGAGAAGGCCGGGGACATCGCGGGGAGGTAAGTTAAATGTATATTTAGATGTTTATTTGTGTATTTTATTTATTGTTTATATATTGTATTAATGTATTCATGTATTATGTTTTTTTTTTAACAGGGCCGCGCCGGAAGAGCTAAACAGTGACGGGACATGCTGTAAAGGTGAGTTGAATATTTAGAATGTATAGAATGTTTATTTATTGGATGTTAATGTTTTGTACTAATTTTTTTTTTTTTTGTTTGACCCATAGGTTAGTGATCTGAAGCAACATCTTAAAGGTAGTGGTCTTAATTTATTGATTTTAGCTTAGAATTAGGGTCTGTGTAGTTAGGACTGTAATTATTTTATTTTAGTTTAGATTTAGGGTTTGTGTATGTAGTTAGGACTGTAATTATTTTATTTTATTTTAGAATAAGGGTCTGTGTATGTAGTTAGGATTTTTTGTATATTAGATAGATAGGGGGATGTATTTGATATAGTTAGGATTTATTTTAAATTAAATAGATTGTATGTTAGATAGATAGATAGGGGGTATTTGATTTGGACTATATGTAATATATTATATGTAATATATTATATTTAATATATTATATGTAATATATTATATGTAATGTATGTAATGTCATGTATTGTATGTAATGTATGTAATGTATTATATTTAATATATTATATGTAATATATTATATGTAATATATTATATTTAATATATTATATGTAATATATTATATGTAATATATTATATGTAATGTATGTAATGTCATGTATTGTATGTAATGTATGTAATGTATTATATGTATGTATTGTATTGTGTTTATCTGTCTTTCCTTTTCAGGTGTGTAAATTGTTTTATTTTCTGTAGTGGGGGGTGGGGTTGTAATTTTTTTTTTTTTCTGTACTGTAGGTTTTTTTGTTTTTTGTACTGTAGGTTTTTTGTTTTCTGTACTGTAGGTTTTTTGTTTTTTGTAATTAGAGTGTTGGGGAGGTTTATTAGGGGTTAGGTAGTGTAGGTAGGTAGTGTAAGTGTTAATAGATTAGTGTAGAGGGGGGTTAGTTTAGATTAAATGGTTTATTGGGGGTTATAGTGTAGTGTTTGTAGTTAGTGTCATGATGGTCCTTGAGGACCATCATGGCACTTATGTGGTTAATGTTGGGTTGTAACAGGCCCATAATGGTAATAATATACCCTTATGGGACTGATGGGGTTAAATAGAGCCTTACGGTGGTCTGTATTGACCATCATGAGTTAATGGGTTAATTTAGGCCTTCTGGTGGTCTGTATTGACCATCATGAGTTAATGGGTTAATTTAGGCCTTATGGTGGTCTGTATTGACCATCATGAGTTAATGGGTTAATTTAGGCCTTATGGTGGTCTGTATTGACCACCATGAGTTAATGGGTTAATTTAGGCCTTATGGTGGTCTGTATTGACCATCATGAGTTAATGGGGTAATTATAGTTGCCTGGGGTTAATATTTTTAGTGCGAGTCCTTTCAGGACCTTTACGGTCCCTTGAGGACCCTCGAGGCGGGAAATTTAAAATTGAATTGCATCAGGGTCACGATCGGTGCCGATCGGGGCCCCCCGCTGCAGGGGGTTTATGTGGGGACACTTCAGGGGTCCCGATGGGGACCCCCAGCATAGAGGGGGGTTAATTTTAAGTGCCGCGGCCGGGATTGGGTAATAGTTTGCCGCGGCCCCTTTAAGGAGCCGCGGCGGGGAATTTAAAAGTTTTAAATGCAGCGGGGGGCCTGATCTATGGAGATCGGGGACCCCCCCCTGCAATGGGTTTATGTGGGGACACTTCGGGGGTCCCGATGGGGACCCCCAGCATAGAGGGTGGTTAATTTTAAGTGCCGCGGCCGGATTGGGTAATAGTGTGCCGCGGCCCCTTTAAGGAGCCGCAGCGGGGAATTTAAAAGTTTTAAATGCAGCGGGGGGCCTGATCTATGCAGATCGGGGACCCCCGCTACAAGAGGTTAATGTGGGGGTGCTGCAGGGGTTCTGATAGAGACCCCTGCAGCATGGGGATGTGTATAGGGTGCAGGGGGGAGCCTCACACTGCTGTCTCGGGCTGTTCCGAGGCAGCACGTAGAGGCTTTCGGATCCCTTGCGTGGACTTTTTGTCCACGTAGGGATTCTTACGATATGCGAGACTCGTGCATAGATTTAAGGCTACGTAGCTCTCTCGGAGCCTATTCTCGGCCATTTTCTCGCAGTCATATCGCAAAGCAGGCTGCGAGAGATTCGGTACTCGCAAACAGCAGGAAAACTGCCTTTTGCGAGCACCGAGAGAACTACGAGGGAGAATTTAATAGGGCCCCAAGACTTTTATTTTGTCTAATCTAAGTTAATTTGCCTGACAGCTAGTCTGTGCGTGTCTCAGGCTCACAACTGATACTGTGCCCAGTGCAACCAATCCAATCAGGTGGTATACCAGCAGCCTACTTTAAAAAAAAACCAAATTGTATTTTGTTAAATCTAAATTCATTTGCCTGACTGCTATTCTGTGTGTTTCTCAGGCTCACAACTGATACTGTGCCCAGTGCAACCAATCCAATCAGTTGGTGTACCAGCAGTCTACCTTTAAAAAACCCCAAATTGTATTTTGTTAAATCTAAGTTCATTTGCCTGACCGCTAGTCTGTGTGTGTCTCAGGCTCACAACTGATACTGTGCCCAGTGCAATCAATCCAATCTGGTGGTGTACCAGCAGCCTATTTTTAAAAACCAAAACTGTTATTTTGTCTAATCTAAGTTCATTTGCCTGCCTACTAGCAAGTGTGTGTGTCAGGCTCACAACTGATACTGTGCCCAGTGAAACCAATCCAATCAGGTGGTGTACCAGCAGCCGACATTTAAAAATAAATAAATTGTATTTTGTTAAATCTAAGTTCATTTGCCTGACCGCTAGTCTGTGTGTGTCTCAGGCTCACAACTGATACTGTGCCCATTGCAATCAATCCAATCTGGTGGTGTACCAGCAGTCTACTTTTAAAAACCAAAACTTTTATTTAGTCTAATCTAAGTTCATTTGCCTGACAGATAGTCTGTGCGTGTCTCATGCTCACAGCTGATACTGTGCCCAGTGCAACCAATCCAATCAGGTGGTGTACCAGCAGTGTACATTTAAAAAACCCCAAATTGTATTTTGTTAAATCTAAGTTCATTTGCCTGACCGCTATTCTGTGTGTTTCTCAGGCTCACAACTGATACTGTGCCCAGTGCAATCAATCCAATCTGGTAGTGTACCAGCAGTCTACTTTTAAAAACCAAGACTTTTATTTTGTCTAATCTAAGTTAATTTGCCTGCCTACTAGCCAGTGTGTGTGTCAGGCTCACAACTGATACTGTGCCCAGTGCAACCAATCCAATCTGGTGGTGTACCAGCAGTCTACTTTTAAAAACCAAGACTTTTATTTTGTCTAATCTAAGTTCATTTGCCTGACAGCTAGTCTGTGCGTGTCTCAGGCTCACAACTGATACTGTGCCCAGTGCAATCAATCCAATCAGGTGGTGTACCAGCAGCCTACCTTTAAAAAACCCCAAATTGTATTTTGTTAAATCTAAGTTCATTTGCCTGACCGCTAGTCTGTGTGTGTCTCAGGCTCACAACTGATACTGTGCCCAGTGCAATCAATCCAATCTGGTGGTGTACCAGCAGCCTACTTTTAAAAACCAAAACTGTTATTTTGTCTAATCTAAGTTCATTGGCCTGCCTACTAGCAAGTGTGTGTGTCAGGCTCACAACTGATACTGTGCCCAGTGAAACCAATCCAATCAGGTGGTATACCAGCAGCCGACATTTAAAAATAAATAAATTGTATTTTGTTAAATCTAAGTTCATTTGCCTGACCGCTAGTCTGTGTGTGTCTCAGGCTCACAACTGATACTGTGCCCATTGCAATCAATCCAATCTGGTGGTGTACCAGCAGTCTACTTTTAAAAACCAAAACTTTTATTTTGTCTGATCTAAGTTCATTTGACTGACAGCTAGTCTGTGCGTGTCTCAGGCTCACAGCTGATACTGTGCCCAGTGCAACCAATCCAATCAGGTGGTGTACCAGCAGTGTACATTTAAAAAACCCAAACTTGTATTTTGTTAAATCTAAGTTCATTTGCCTGACCGCTATTCTGTGTGTTTCTCAGGCTCACAACTGATACTGTGCCCAGTGCAATCAATCCAATCTGGTAGTGTACCAGCAGTCTACTTTTAAAAACCAAAACTTTTATTTTGTCTAATCTAAGTTCATTTGCCTGCCTACTAGCCAGTGTGTGTGTCAGGCTCACAACTGATACTGTGCCCAGTGCAACCAATCCAATCAGGTGGTGTACCAGCAGACTACTTTTAAAAAACCCAAAATTGTATTTTGTTAAATCTAAATTCATTTGCCTGACTGCTATTCTGTGTGTTTCTCAGGCTCACAACTGATACTGTGCCCAGTGCAACCAATCCAATCAGGTGGTGTACCAGCAGTCTACCTTTAAAAAAACCCAAATTGTATTTTGTTAAATCTAAGTTCATTTGCCTGACAGCTAGTCCGTGCGTGTCTCAGGTTTACAACTGATACTATGCCCAGTGCAACTAATCCAATCAGGTGATGTACCAGCAGCCGACATTTAAAAAAAAAACAAATTCTATTTTGTTAAATCTAAGTTCATTTGCCTTACCGCTATTCTGTGTGTTTCTCAGGCTCACAACTGATACTGTGCCCAGTGCAATCAATCCAACTTGGTGGTGTACCAGCAGCCTACTTTTAAAAAACAAAACTTTAATTTTCTCTAATCTAAGTTCATTTGCCTGCCTACTAGCCAGTGTGTGTGTCAGGCTCACAACTGATACTGTGCCCAGTGCAACCAATACAATCAGGTGGTGTACCAGCAGTCTACTTTTAAAAACCAAGACTTTTATTTTGTCTAATCTAAGTTCATTTGCCTGACAGCTAGTCTGTGCGTGTCTCAGGCTCACAACTGATACTGTGCCCAGTGCAACCAATCCAATCAGGTGGTGTACCAGCAGTCTACCTTTAAAAAACCCCAAATTGTATTTTGTTAAATCTAAGTTCATTTGCCTGACCGCTAGTCTGTGTGTGTCTCAGGCTCACAACTGATACTGTGCCCAGTGCAATCAATCCAACTTGGTGGTGTACCAGCAGTCTACTTTAAAAAAAAAAAACTTTAATTTTCTCTAATCTAAGTTCATTTGCCTGCCTACTAGCCAGTGTGTGTGTCAGGCTCACAACTGATACTGTGCCCAGTGCAACCAATACAATCAGGTGGTGTTCCAGCAGTCTACTTTAAAAAAAAACAAAATTGTATTTTGTTAAATCTAAGTTCATTTGCCTGACCGCTAGTCTGTGTGTGTCTCAGGCTCACAACTGATACTGTGCCCAGTGCAATCAATCCAATCTGGTGGTGTACCAGCAGTCTACTTTTAAAAACCAAAACTTTTATTTTGTCTAATTTAAGTTCATTTGCCTGCCTACTAGCCAGTGTGTGTGTCAGGCTCACAACTGATACTGTGCCCAGGGAAACCAATCCAATCAGGTGGTGTACCAGCAGCCTACCTTTCAAAAAACCCAAAATTGTATTTTGTTAAATTGAAGTTCATTTGCCTTACCGCTAGTCTGTGTGTGTCTCAGGTTTACAACTGATACTGTGCCCAGTGCAACCAATCCAATCAGGTGGTGTACCAGCAATCGACATTTAAAAAAACCAAAATTGTATTTTGTTAAATCTAAGTTCATTTGCCTGACCGCTAGTCTGTGTGTGTCTCTCAGGCTCACAACTTATACTGTGCCCAGTGCAACCTTTCCAATCTGGTGGTGTACCAGCAGCCTATATTTAAAATAAAGCAACACTTTTTTCTAATTTCATTTGCCTGCCTGCCAGCGTGTGTGTCTTAGGCTCACAGCATATACTGTGCCCACTTGCCCAGTCAGTGCCACCACTCATATCTGGTGTTACAGTCAGTAGTCCACATTTAAACAAAGAATACAATTTTGACTGTAATACATTGAATAGCAGTTACTTGTCTGCAAGCGTGTGTGTCAGGCCTACAGAGTCTACTCTGCCAACTTCTGCAAGTGCACAGTGCCACTCATATCTGTTGTCACAGTAGCTTGCACACATAGTACCACTAATTGCAAAAAAAATGACAGGCAGAAGCAGGTCAATCCGCAGGAGCCGTCGTGGTCGTGGTGCTGTGATTCCCTTTGGCCCTACAATAATGCCCAGTGTTCAGAGGCCAGTTACCCAGAACTCAAAAACTTCTGAGGACATAGTTGACTGGCTAACACAGGTCACCCAATCTTTTACAGCTTCCACTCGGAACATTGACGCACCATCCTCCCCCAGCTTAGCTTCGGGCACCTCTCAAGTTACCACTCGCCCGCCTGCCGCCACCACCAACACTTGTACCACAGCTGCTTCAATTGATCAGTCAGAAGAGTTATTTACACATCAGTTTGAAGAAATGAGTGATGCGCAACCATTATTGCCAGAGGATGTAGATAACAGGGATATGTCTCAGTCAGGCATCATTACACACATGTACGTACGGTGTGATGATGATGATGATGTACCCGCTGCTGCTGCCTTTGTTGAGTTGTCAGATACAAGTGAGGCGGGTGATGATAACGATGCTTCCATGGATGTCACATGGGTGCCTGCTAGAAGAGAAGAAAAACAGGGGGAAAATTCAGATGGGGAGACAGAGAGGAGGAGGAGACGAGTTGGAAGCAGAGGGAGGTCATCGCAAGGAGCTAGTGGCACAGTCAGACAGCATGCATCGGCACCCGGGGTCAGCCAGACAGCACGCCAATCAACGCATGCTGTTGCCACCACCAGAATGCCGTCACTGCAGAGCTCAGCAGTGTGGCACTTTTTTTGTGTGTCTGCCTGTGACAACAGCGATGCCATTTGCAACCTGTGCCAAAATAAACTGAGTCGTGGGAAGTCCAACACCCACATAGGTACAACCGCTTTGCGAAGGCACATGATGTCACATCACAAACGCCAATGGGATCAACACCTGAGTACAAGCAGCACACAAATTCAAAGCCGCCATCCTCCTCCTGGTCCAGCATCTTCATCCACGTCAACCACTGCTTTCCTCCTTGCCCCCTCTCAACCATCCGCCACTCTGTGTCTCTCGCCTCTAGCTGTTCCTGCTCATCTCCCCACAGCCAGGTGTCTGTCAAGGCCAAGTTTGAGCGTAAGAAGCCAATGTCACAAAGTCACCCCCTTGCCCGGCATCTGACAGCTGGCTTGTCTGAACTCTTAGCCCGCCAGCTTTTACCATACAAGCTGGTGGAGTCTGAGGCATTCAAAATTTGTAGCTATTGGGACACCGCAGTGGAAGGTACCCGGACGAAATTTCTTTTCACAAAAGGCAATCCCCAACCTGTACTCGATTGTGCAAAAGGAAGTAATGGCATGTCTGGCACACAGTGTTGGGGCAAGGGTCCATCTGACCACTGATACCTGGTCTGCAAAGCATGGTCAGGGCAGGTATATCACCTACACTGCACATTGGGTAAACCTGCTGACGCCTGCCAAGCATGGAATGCGTGGCTCTGTAGAGAAGTTGGTGACACCGCCACGACTTGCACACATGCCTGCTGCCACCTCCTCTACTCCTCCTACTCCATCCTCTTCCATAACCTCCTCAGCTGAGTCATTTTCTGCTGCTGCGTCTTGCTCCACATCAACGGCACCCCCCCACCTCCCCAGATACTATTCCACATCCCGGATACTGCAGTGTCACGCCGTCTTGGGCCAGCACTCCTGTCCGCCCTGAACGCACAGGTGGATCAATGGCTGACTCCGCACCCACTGAAGATTGGCAAAGTGGTTTGTGACAACGGAAGAAATTTGTTGGCGGCATTGAATTTGGGCAAGTTGACACATGTGCCGTGCATGGCACATGTGTGTAATCTGATCGTACAACGCTTTGTGCACAAGTACCCAGGCTTACAGGACGTCCTGCAGCAGGCCAGAAAGTTGTGTGGCCATTTCAGGCGTTCCTACATGGCCATGGCGCACTTTACAGATATCCATCGTCAAAACAACATGCCATTGAGGCGCTTGATTTGTGACAGTCCCACACATTGGAATTCAAAACTCCTAATGTTCGACCACCTGCTCCAACAAGAGAAAGACGTTAACGAGTATTTATATGACCGGGGTGGTAGGACAGCCCCTGCGGAGCTGGGAATTTTTTTGCCACTTTACTGGACGCTCATGCGCAATGCCTGTAGGCTCATGCGTCCTTTTGAGGAGGTGACAAACCTTGTCAGTCGCATAGAAGGCACCATAAGCGTCATCATACCATTTGTTTTCTTCCTGGAGCGTGCCCTGCGAAGAGTGTTGGATCAGGCCGTAGATGAGCGTGATGAAGAAGTGGAAGAGTTGTGGTCACCATCACCACCAGAAACAGCCTTATCAGCATCGCTTGCTGGACCTGCGGCAACGCTGGAGGAGGATTGTGAGGAAGAGGAGTCAGAGAAGGAATGTGGCTTTGAGGGGGAGGAGGAAGACCAATCACAGCAGCCCTCCCAGGGTGCTCGTGGTCACCTATCTGGTACCCGTGGTGTTGTACGTGGCTGGGGGGAAGAATACGTTTAAAAGACGTGTTGTTGATGGAGGACATGCAGAGCTTTTTTATTCCTACGCATCGCCACAGCCCTTCGGGTTCCACCCTCAGAGAACGACTCGACCAACAGGTGGCAGACTACCTCGCTTTAACTGCAGATATCGACACACTGAGGAGCGATGAACCCCTTGACTACTGGGTGTGCAGGCTTGACCTGTGGCCTGAGCTATCCCAATTTGCCATAGAACTTCTGGCCTGCCCCTCTTACAGTGTCCTGTCAGAAAGGACCTTCAGTGCAGCTGGAGGTATTGTCACTGAAAAGAGAAGTCGCCTAGGTCAAAAAAGTCTAGATAACCTCACCTTTATAAAGATGAATGAGGGATGGATCCCGAACGGACTGACACTGGGCGATACATTAGACTAAAAAAGATGAGATGAGCTGATGAGATGAGCTGCCTTGAGCTAAAAATGGTCCACAAGCTGCAGTATTTTGTCTTTGAATGCTGCATGACTTGCGTGACTTATCCGCCACCAACTAGGGTTCAAGACGCAATGTTTTAGGGCAGTTTCTGCCTGGGAAACAAACGTAATTTTTTCTGGTCACTGCAACAGCAGTGGCTGCAACAATACCTCATTTTTGATAAGTGCACGCATCCCGGGGAGTCAGCGCTCGTCGGCATGTATCAGCTCTCTAATTCCGACAGTAATCAAAGTAATAGATGGAGCGATCAAAGGAACCAGTCTATAACTGATTAAATGAGCAATTCGCAGTTTCACTGTACCGGCTGTGTGTATTTAAATGTGCATGGCTTAATCTTTGAGGCAGGATCAACCAGGTAGCCCGACGAGGGGGCGCCCCCCAGCACTGTAACAGTAGGAGGACCGACCCAGCATCTTTTTCCATCTCCCGGTTCCAAAAAACCAGGCCTTATACACGCCCCCTGATAGGTGACGTAACAGGTATTAAACTGATAAGAGTAGTACTTACAAACACGCCACTCCTATCTGGTGGCACCTTAGATTGCACGCGCCGTGACCCAAAATTGAAGTGGGAGGACCAACCAAGCATCTTTTTCCATCTCTCGGTTCCAAAAATCCAGGCCTTATACACGCCCCTGATAAGTGACGTAACAGGTATTAAACTGATAAGAGTAGTACTTACAAACACGCCACTCCTATCTGGTGGCACCTTAGATTGCACGCGCCGTGCCCCAAAATTGAAGTGATACGACCAACCAAGTATCTTTTTCCATCTCCCGGTTCCAAAAATCCAGGCCTTATACACGCCCCCTGATAGGTGACGTAACAGGTATTAAACTGATAAGAGTAGTACTTACAAACATGCCATTCCTATCTGGTGGCACCTTAGATTGCACGCGCTGTGACCCAAATTTGAAGTGGGAGGACCAACCAAGTATCTTTTTCCATCTCCCGGTTCCAAAAATCCAGGCCTTATACACGCCCCCTAATAAGTGACGTAACAGGTATTAAACTGATAACAGTAGTACTTACAAACACGCCACTCCTATCTGGTGGCACCTTAGATTGCACGCGCCGTGCCCCAAAATTGAAGTTATACGACCAACCAAGTATCTTTTTCCATCTCCCGGTTTCAAAAATCCAGGCCTTATACACGCCCCCTGATAAGTGAAGTAACAGGTATTAAACTGATAACAGTAGTACTTACAAACACGCCACTCCTATCTGGTGGCACCTTTGATTGCACGCCCCGTGCCCCAAAATTGAAGTGATACGACCAACCAAGCATCTTTTTCCATCGCCCGATTCCAAAAATCCAGGCCTTATACACGCCCCCTGATAAGTGACGTAACAGGTATTAAACTGATAAGAGTAGTACTTACAAACACGCCACTCCTATCTGGTGGCACCTTAGATTGCACGCGCCGTGCCCCAAAATTTAAGTGATACGACCAACCAAGCATCTTTTTTCATCTGCCGGTTCCAAAAATCAAGGCCTTATACACGCCCCCTGATAGGTGACGTAACAGGTATTAAACTGATAAGAGTAGTACTACTTAACACACCTTATAATAATGCAGAGAGAGGCAACGCAGTGAGATGCGTCTGAAGAAGAGGAGTCAGAGGAGGAAGGTGGCTTTGAGGAGGTGGAAGACCAAACACAGCAGGCGTCCCATTGGGCTTGTTGTCACCTTTCGGGGACCCATGGTGTTGTACGTGGCTGGGTGGAGGAAGAGACCTTCAATGACATCAGTGAGGACAAGGAACGGGACATGGCTAGCTTGGTATCCAACCTTCTGCAAATGGGAAGTTTGCGGTTGTGCAAATGGACTGTTTGCGGTTGTTTGCGGTGCGTTAAACGGGGAGTTTGGTCTGTCACTGTGAAGCAGACCTAACCCTTACACTACCTGATCGATACAACATCATACCTGATGTTTTAAAGCATGTTATTCCAAACAATTTAGGAATGTTAGGTAATTTATGCCCTTGATGGATTAAAAGACTCTGCATCAACTATGTAATTTTCCATGGGAGTTTTGACATGGATCCCCCTCCGGCATGTCACAGTCCAGGTGTTAGTCCTCTTAAAATAACTTTTCCATCACTATTGTGGCCAGAAAGAGTCCCTGTGGGTTTTAAAATCCGCCTGCCCATTGAAGTCTATGGCGGTCGCCGGATTCTCCGGTTCGCGAACATTTGCGGCAATTCGCGTTAGCGGTTCGCGAACCAAAAATTTTATGTTCGCGACATCACTAGTAGTAACGTATTTCCGTATAAAGAACATAAAACGCGACTTGATAATAAAGCAACTTACCTCCTCTCACCCACCAAGCTCAGGGAACCGCGTGCTACTTCGGCCGAAATTGCAACACAGTCGAGGCGTGGGCGCTTGTCATTCCTATTTATTCACTCCCACTGTCAGTCAAATGGTCTATCCCGTAAGTGATTGGCTGTGAGACCTGTGGCGCAATGCGTGATTCCGCTATTGGATGGTTCGTGCCGGGCGCGGCTAGTCCGTCCCCCTTCCAGCTTGCGTGCTCGCCTAAACGTCACGGCCTTAAATTTATGCCCGCATCCGTTGAAGTTCACACGATGCACTTACGGCATTGGAATGAAAAAGGGCTGAAAGGGCTCTAAAAGTATAAATGGCATGCAATAAAAGAGATTCAAATTACTGACAAAATCCCCAATGATCAAATATGTAAATAAAAGATATATTTTTATTGTTATGTCCATCCTCAATATGGCGGCCATATTAACCCTTCAGCACTTACAAAGGCTAGAATGTGTCCCCTAAACATATCAACATTATCTGATTTACATCTCTCTCATCACATCTACTGTTTGGAACACCAATATTGGCTATATTTCAACGCCGCATTACATAGATCACTTAGGGCCTCATTCATTTGCGATTTGGCTTATTGAATAGGGCTCTAAATAAGCACATAGCATATTTATTTGAAAGAAGTTTTTAGTTAGTGAAAACCTTGCGTTTGGATAGATGTTTACTAACTAAAAACTTCTTTAAATCAAATATGTTATGTGCTTATTTAGAGCCCTATTCAATTGTCCAAATTGCAATTGAACGAGGGCCGTAGCATGGGCCCAAATTCAAATGTGGGCCAGAATATTAGGGGTTACAAATTAAACTGGCTAAACCAATCCATAATCATGGAACTTCATAACATGATGAAGCTTAGATACACAAGTGAGCTTTTCCATTGGTGAAATCCACCAGGATAATCACAGCTGTGGTAATTAGCAAGCTAGAAAACAACATCATCAGCCAGGAATTAGCAAGTCTGAACCATCATGGATAGCAGCAACCTGAGTGCGGTGTATAGGTATGTGAGGAGAGCGCAGCGTCGTAGGAATGGATATTTGTTTCGAATGTTGCAGAGTGGAAACCCGGCTGTCAGGCGTGCGACTGACGAGTGGCTGAGGCGTGACAGAGAGGGGCGGCTGGGAGTGAATGTGGGTGAGCGTGCTGATGCAATCCATGGTGGTCCAGAACCAAGGCAGGCAAGTGGCTCATCACAGGACATGCCTAAGGTCATGGTGGGGGGTCAGTTAGGGTAGAGTGCTCCAGTGGCACAGGGACGGGGGGATATGAGGGCACCTGCAGACAGGGAGGAGGACCTTGATGTGGGTGATCAGCTGATGGGGGGGGGCAGATGAGAGACCCCTAGAGGGTGTGGCACATGAAGTGGGGGCACCTGCACAGCCAGCCCCACAGGGGGGGGGGGGCGGGTGCAGGCCCAGGAGCCTGCCAGGAGGCTTCGTGCACCCAGGGTGTACAGGGAGAGAGTCACATTAGAGGGGTTAACTGATGTGGAAGTGTATGAGCGTTTTAGGCTAACCCGTGACAGCCTGGAGAAGCTCTATGCTGTCCTGAGGGAGGACATGGAGCATTCCTCACGGACCATTAGAGCCATCCCAGGCATGACACGGATGTTAGCCGCCATACACATCCTATCATCTGGTAGTTTTCAGAACACTGCTAACATAGTAGGAGGAATGTCTCAGGCAAGCCTTTCAAGGTGCCTGAGCACATTCCTCCATGCTATTGTTCCGAAAGCCGCCAGATACATCAATTACCCCCAAACTGTGCAAGAGATCTTGAAGGTGAAAGCGGATTTCTTTCGAATGGGAGGTATCCCCAATGTGCTCTGTGCTATAGATTGTACACATGTAGCATTGATACCTCCTAGAGAGCAAGAAGTGCTGTTCAGAAATCGCAAACACTATCATTCCATCAATGTACAGGTTGTTTGTGATGCAGACATGCGCATACAAAATATGGTTGCAGGCTTCCCGGGAAGTACTCATGATGCCCACATCCTGCGTCAGTCATCCACCCATCGTTATTTTGAGTCTGGACAAGCTCCACCTGGGTGGCTACTGGGTGAGTACCCATAAAGGATCCCCTAACATATACATCATGTTCCACTGTAATGCTATTCCGTTGTTGCGTGAAAAATGCGCAACGACGCATGCACCAACAGACAAATAGAGTCCCTCAATAGCGCGCACCACATCTGTGCGCAGGAGTTGAGATAAGGGCTTAAGGGTGGACATAGGGGTTTTATGGATAGGGGTCTTTGGGCTAAGGCTTCAGGTTCTGAGTGTTAGTGTTAGGCATGGGGTCTCAGTGGTTCGGGTTAGGTATGGGGTCTGAGGGCTCGGGTTAGATCTGAGGGCTCTTTGATCGACGCACATTTTGCCACACAATTTTCAGCAGTGCGCTACTGTCGCCGGCTTCTGTCAGAGCCGTATTGTCCGTGCTCATTTGCTGTGCGCCCTAAAGAAGGTGTGCCGACTGAGCCATTGCATTGTAGCTTGTTGCTGTGCCTAACCCGATGTGACCTGTTCATAGGAGTAGGAAGTTCCAACCCAGAGATCACTAAACTAACGTCACATTAATCATTGTGTATATTTACAGATGATTTAACAAGCAGCACAACATCACATTCATATCTACATCTCCCATTTTTGTTTCCTTCAGGTGATGCAGGATATAGGTGTTTGCCGTGGTTGTTGACCCCTGTGAACAATCCACACAGAGGGGAAGGAGAGGTACAATGCGGCCCATGCCAGAACCTGGAATGTAATAGAGCGCACCTTTGGCCTCCTGAAGATGCGCTTCAGATGTTTACATTCCACTGGCGGGGCTCTACAGTATACACCAGTGAAGGTTTGTCACATGATCATGGCCTGCTGTTGTCTGCACAATATAGCAGTACAGGCCAACTGTCTGGGGAACATTGATGATGCTCCGCTTGAACTGGCGGAGCGTCCAGTACCAGCCCCTGGTGAGGATAACGTTCAGGGGTCACGACTACGTGCCCACGTCATTCGGGAGTACTTCCCATGTAAGTCTGAAACTAATAACAACCAACTATAATGTACCTTGATTATGGTTACTAATACATCTCTTTTCTCCTTCCCCATTGTTATACAGAATATCCAACAGTCCAAAGTAGAGGATAGCTTTGTGATGTAACATATGTCTCGTGACACATTCTTAACACTGGATCAAATACAGCCTGCTCTGATATCCGTTAATGGTAAGTATGCGCACATTCCCATACACATCATATATATTGATATCTGCAAACCTCCAGAAGCTAAGCTAAATGGATGGTCTAATGTATTCCACAATGTCAATGCATATAGGCCTCACAATCATATTTGAAAACATCTTCACAGAACAGTAATGTTCCCATTGTCTAATCATGCTATTCCACATCCCATGGAGGTCAATGCCATTCCTAGCAATCTGGATATATGAACATACCAGCATATTGTAAACCATAATAAATGTACCTCATGGGATGCAAAGAGGGGATCTCTCCAGTTCTTTGTCAGCGAATGCTGGTAAAACCATTCTCAGTCAGATAACAGGAATAGTCTCAAGGATGTGTTAACTAGGAATCATTGTGCAATATATCATATGGATTGTGTGACTCATATCATCATATTGCCATTAAAGAAATGCTGCCGTGTGTCAACACATTGTTTACCCACACAGACATGGGAAACGACCTGTACAGCAACAGAACATCAGCTACATCAATGTTGTCTACATTGTAAGTGAGTATTTGCGGGAAACATGTGCATGTATGCATGAGAGGAAATGACTAATAACTCCATTAATATAGGCCTAACTTTCTTTTCCCCAGGACATCCCCTATGTATTGCTGAAGCGGTCTGAAAGGTTTATCGGACCATGCAGACGTGTCCTGGGGGAACAGATCTCTTCGTTGAATACTCCACTTGATCTATCCAAGGTAGAGAACCACATGTGGATGTCCGAACATGCATCAATGTGTGATAGTTGTGATCTTCCATTTCTATTACAGGCTGCACTGGTCTCTCTGTCTCTCTGTCTGTCTGTCTGTCTCTCTCCTCATCCCATCCACCCCTGTTTACCCTTAATTTATTGAGTCACATAAGTCTTCGACAACTGAACGATTAGCAACTTCTGCTAACTATCCCGATTAACCCTTTACACTATGTTTTCTCTTGCCTTCTTCCTCACATCCGCTGCCTTTTCCTCAGACTCTTCTTTACTTCTCCCCTTTTTGTCTCCAACATTTTCATTTCACCTCTCATGCCCACCTCTCCCCTTTTATTCGCCCATCGGCTAATCTTACTCAAGCTGTGGTTAAACTATGTGTCTCCTGACTGTCCCATCTGCAAATTACATTATCTGTCCACATGGGGCAGATACCTTATTACATAATAGTGCATCGCACTTTACATCTGATCCCTTTCCTCTCCGACTAATGCATAACTTTCTACTTGACACAACTTCCTTCCTATGTATCTCTCACTTACTTATTAACCTTGCTATTCCTTATCTACTCTTCCCCATGTCCATTACCTTTAGCTTGGAAGTGGTGATTTTCTAATCTTGTGGGGGGCACATCAGGACAAATTAGTCTGGGCCCTCATTATCTTCTGACAGATGGTTAGCTTGTACGAGATCCCAATGCATAACATGTGTGCCAACATACCTGCATCTGTTGGTGGCTGCTCATATGGCATACGTAAGGTTTCCACTTTTATATTATTTGTGTGTTTGTATTCCAGATCACGGTCAGAACAAGGCATGACGGAAAACATCATGACATTCCATGGCCATGTCAATGTCCTCATGTATGTGCATGTGTCCGTTTCATTGCATTGTTGGATCCAGTGTGATATCTGATTATCTTGACTGAATAGCCGATATGTGTCACGAGACAATTTCACTATACAATGCAGATGTGATGTGACATCTGTCAGCTGATGTTCCTGGTATATCCACAGCATGTGTATGCTCATATAATCGACCTCGATTCATATGTACCTATTAGTTTAGACATTCTATCCTCTCCACTACTTGGACTGTTGTGAAGCCTGCAGCACAAACCCTTCCAGATATTTTCTTCAGTGCTGATGTGACCCTCCCTGTGCATATAGGGAAGAGTAAATCCAGGCTTGGGACTTAACAGTTAATGAGGTTACGTTAATCTTCAGTTATGCATATGCAACAACTGTGAGTATAGATGCTCAATCAGAGAAAAAAATACCCTTGATATTGCCTGGTTTGTTGTGAGTTCTCTGGAATAAGTAACATCTGACTGATATGGTCCTGGTCAGGTCCCCATCTTTTTGACCAAGGTTATCTATGTAGGGCTGTTTATTGTTGCATGAGAACTGACCTCATGGGCTCATAGCATTCACTGATTGAGCACTTATACTTATGATGTTGCATCAGAGTGTCCGTTTAACACACAAGCATACATTTTGCTCTCCCCATATGTATATCACCTTATTCTGTATTATTGTGGTGTTTCCTTATTGACTGTTATATATATATATATATGTAGTAACAATAATGAGATCAATTATATTGCCTAATGTTGGGTGATACACTGTAAATCCCATGATCATCTATATCAACGTAATTTCCCTTGCCTGCATTCTGCTCTCCTATCCCTATTTCCCTGTGTTCCTTGGATTTTGTATACTACCCGCCTCTACCATGATCCTTTGCATACCTGTGATGATTAGTCAACCTGTGGCTTTGTGGCAAGCTTGCTTTGTTAATTTCTGTAAATAGTAAATATGATTTATCCGAGATGTTGTTTGTGTCTGCCTCGTCAATGTTGATACCATAGCATTTCTGTAACATCAATGAAAGGACCTTCATACTCCACATCTGTGCTCTGCACCATCAGTTAGGGGTGTCAATAGAATTCTCACAGTGTGTTTGCATTACTGATTTCAACCATGAGGGAAGGTTGGTATTAACAATCTATATGACACAAATCCAGACAAATGAGACAGGTGTCTGTAAGGGGCTCACATCCTAATAGTGAACATAAAGTATCGAACAGAAGTGAGTACACTCGTCACATTGTTGGTAATATTTTAGTATATCTTTTCATGTGACAACACTGAAGAAATGACACTCTGCTACAATGTAAAGTAAGTTTGCTGACTAAATGTAAATTATGTGTGGCCACCATTATTTGCCAGAACTGCCTTAACCCTCATGGGGATGGAGTTCACCAGAGCTTCCCAGGTTGCCACTGGAGTCCTCTTCTCCCTACAGAACATTATCTTGAACCTTAACCCCCAGATTTAAGTAATAGGGGAATCAAAACATAGCAAAGTTAACCTTAGTCATGCATTACCAGATTTGGCCACTAGTATGTCTTGCCCATGAAAGCTTTGACCCTTAAGTTTTTATATATATATATATATATATATATATATATAATATACATAGAGAGTGCCAGTGCTATGGAGCACTATGCCTTTCCCATATATTTTATAATATAAATACCGGCTGTAGTTCTGCCCTTGCTTCCAGTCCTGCGAGAAGAGTTGAATTCTCCCCTTTTTTGGGGGCTCCTACGCCCATGACTGTGAGGTTCCCTAAAGGGCCATTGTTACAGTCTATAGGATGATCAAAGCCAGACCTGATCTTTTTTGCTATCCCTTTGGATAATGTTTGGTTTCAAATGTTTGGTGTGGGATGTTTGACCTTTTCAATTTATAATACGGCTTATAAGACTATATTATAATCCATAAAGGTTTAATTGAAGTTTTAAATACTGAAGAATTTAAGGTTCTGACAAGCTCTTTGTACAATTAAATGTATTTGGTTTTAGACATCAGAAAAAAAGTAAAATAGCAATATATCATCTATTAACATTTTTTTTTTTGTTTTGAATAAGAAAAGCTTAAAAGCTCTGTTATTTTCATCATAAAATCATCCTAATTGTATCTGCTTTGGTCTTCCCTCTGATGCTCATAAATATATCAAATCTGAACTTCAGTGTTCCAAATTAGCCAATTAGTGCAACAATGTTGCAGGATCTTGTCCACTGATTGGCTAGTTTGTGACACAGCTACTACAGCGTCCTCATGAGCTACAGAGGGTAGACCACAGCAGGTACTATCTGTATTAGTTTAGGAAGAAAAAATCTCTTATGAACTCTCAATGATATAAAGTATATAATAGTAAATAGATAAATAAATACATTATATTCTGTATAATTTTGATGATGTGATTTTATTATTTTTCGTGTGATGGGGTGGTTTATAATTTATATTTTCTGTTTCTATGTTTAATTTCTATAAATACTAGTTCCTATTCCACTGTATTTAAATCTTTCATTTAATAAAATGTGTAAACAATTTTTAGATATTTATTTTTACATCTCAAAAAAGGAAAAACAGTCTGTGGTCGTAAGGTTGTGAGTCAAAATCGTGCCAGGAATATAAAGCTTTAACAATTAGAGAGTCCATCAGATAACGAATATTTCTTTTAGTGCCAACAGAAAGTTTTATTGGATACAAAGACAGCACCCAGTAGTTTTTTGTTTTCCTATAGTGGCCATCACTGAAAAAGAAGTCAGTTTCCTACTGGTATTCTTCCAATCTTAGCTTGACTATGCCACGCTACAGTTGTATATCAGTGGTTTTCCAATGGTTTCTTTTTGATAGTCTATGATTTCTTTGCCATAAAAACATAATCTTGAACCCTTCAGGAGGCTTAAAAACTTAATCAGACAGGAATCGAAAGCAATGTATTTAGAATCCAGCACTCGGTTTTCAGTACTGGAACATTATTGCTTTCTTGGTACTCTTAACGTTGCCAGAGAGGAGGATGTTTTGGGTGGTGCCAGACAGGACAGGAAGTAGTTCTTGGTGGTGCAAGACAAGAGGTAATCTGGGTTGTGCCAGAGAGGAGGGTGCTCTGGGTGATTCCAGACAGGACAGGGGGTATTTCTTAGTGTTGCAAGGCAAGAGGTAATCTGGGTGGTGCCAGAGAGGAGGGTGCTCTGAATGGTGCCAGACAGGAGAGGAGGTAGTTCTTAGTGTTGCAAGACAAGAGGTAATCTGGGCTGTGCCAGAGAGGAGGGTGCTCTGGGTGATGCCAGACATGACAGGAGGTAGTTTTTAGTGTTGCAAGACAAAAGGTAATCTGGGTTGTGCCAGAGAGGAGGGTGCTCTGAATAGTGACACAGTCAGGACAGTAGGTAGTTCTTGGTGTTGCAAGACAGGAGGTCGTCTGGGTTGTGCCAGAGAGGAAGTAGTACTGAAGACAGGAGGTATTCTGGGTTATGCTAGAGGAAGTAGTACCGTGTACTGCCAGAGTGGAGGTAGTACTGGGTGGTGCCAGACAAGGCAATGACTGAAACATTATTGCTTTCGAGGTACTCTGAGTGGTGAAAGAGCGGAGGGTGCTCTGAATGTTGCCAGACAGGACAGGAGGTAGTTCTTGATGGTGCAAGACAGGACAGGAGGTAATCTGGGTTGTGCCATAAATGAAGAAGTACTTGGTTCTGCCAGAGAGGAGGTAGTACTGAAGACAGGAGGTAATCTGGGTTGTACCAGAGAGGAGGTAGTGTCAGACAAGGCGATGACTGAAACATTATTTCTTTCTTGGTAGTCTGAGTGCTGCCAGAGAGGAGGGTGCTCTGAATGGCACCCCAGACAGGACAGGAAGTAGTTCTTGGTGTTGCAAGACAGGAGGTAATCTGGGTTGTGACAGATAGGACGACATTATTAGTCTATGATTTCTTTGCCATAAAAACATAATCTTGAACCCTTCAGGAGGCTTAAAAACTTAATCAGACAGGAATCGAAAGCAATGTATTTAGAATCCAGCACTCGGTTTTCAGTACTGGAACATTATTGCTTTCTTGGTACTCTTAACGGTGCCAGAGAGGAGGATGTTTTGGGTGGTGCCAGACAGGACAGGAAGTAGTTCTTGGTGGTGCAAGACAAGAGGTAATCTGGGTTGTGACAGATAGAGTACCAATAATGTCGTCCTGAGTGGTGCCAGAGAGGAGGGTGCTCTGGGTGATGCCAGACAGGACAGGAGGTAGTTCTTAGTGTTGCAAGACAAGAGGTAATCTGGGTTGTGCCAGAGAGGAGGGTGCTCTGGGTGATTCCAGACAGGACAGGGGGTATTTCTTAGTGTTGCAAGGCAAGAGGTAATCTGGGTGGTGCCAGAGAGGAGGGTGCTCTGAATGGTGCCAGACAGGAGAGGAGGTAGTTCTTAGTGTTGCAAGACAAGAGGTAATCTGGGCTGTGCCAGAGAGGAGGGTGCTCTGGGTGATGCCAGACATGACAGGAGGTAGTTTTTAGTGTTGCAAGACAAAAGGTAATCTGGGTTGTGCCAGAGAGGAGGGTGCTCTGAATAGTGACACAGTCAGGACAGTAGGTAGTTCTTGGTGTTGCAAGACAGGAGGTCGTCTGGGTTGTGCCAGAGAGGAAGTAGTACTGAAGACAGGAGGTATTCTGGGTTATGCTAGAGGAAGTAGTACCGTGTACTGCCAGAGTGGAGGTAGTACTGGGTGGTGCCAGACAAGGCAATGACTGAAACATTATTGCTTTCGAGGTACTCTGAGTGGTGAAAGAGCGGAGGGTGCTCTGAATGTTGCCAGACAGGACAGGAGGTAGTTCTTGATGGTGCAAGACAGGACAGGAGGTAATCTGGGTTGTGCCATAAATGAAGAAGTACTTGGTTCTGCCAGAGAGGAGGTAGTACTGAAGACAGGAGGTAATCTGGGTTGTACCAGAGAGGAGGTAGTGTCAGACAAGGCGATGACTGAAACATTATTTCTTTCTTGGTAGTCTGAGTGCTGCCAGAGAGGAGGGTGCTCTGAATGGCACCCCAGACAGGACAGGAAGTAGTTCTTGGTGTTGCAAGACAGGAGGTAATCTGGGTTGTGACAGATAGGACGACATTATTGCTTTCTTGGTACTCTGAGTGGTGCCACAGAGGAGGGTGCTCTGGTTGATGCCAGACAGGACAGGAGGTAGTTCTTAGTGTTGCAAGACAAGAGGTAATCTGGGTTGTGCCAGAGAGGAGGGTGCTCTGGGTGATGCCAGACAGGACAGGAGGTAGTTCTTAGTGTTGCAAGGCAAGAGGTAATCTGGGTGGTGCCAGAGAGGAGGGTGCTCTGAATGGTGCCAGACAGGAGAGGAGGTAGTTCTTAGTGTTGCCAGACAAGAGGTAATCTGGGCTGTGCCAGAGAGGAGGGTGCTCTGGGTGATGCCAGACAGGACAGGAGGTAGTTCTTAGTGTTGCAAGGCAAGAGGTAATCTGGGTTGTGCCAGAGAGGAGGGTGCTCTGAATAGTGACACAGTCAGGACAGGAGGTAGTTCTTGGTGTTGCAAGACAGGAGGTCGTCTGGGTTGTGCCAGAGAGGAAGTAGTACTGAAGACAGGAGGTATTCTGGGTTATGCTAGAGGAAGTAGTACCGTGTACTGCCAGAGTGGAGGTAGTACTGGGTGTTGCCAGACAAGGCAATGACTGAAACATTATTGCTTTCAAGGTACTCTGAGTGGTGTAAGAGAGGAGGGTGCTCTGAATGTTGCCAGACAGGACAGGAGGTAGTTCTTGATGGTGCAAGATAGGACAGGAGGTAATCTGGGTTGTGCCATAGATGAAGAAGTACTTGGTTCTGCCAGAGAGGAGGTAGTACTGATGACAGGAGGTAATCTGGGTTGTACCAGAGAGGAGGTAGTGTCAGACAAGGCGATGACTGAAACATTATTTCTTTCTTGGTAGTCTGAGTGCTGCCAGAGAGGAGGGTGCTCTGAATGGCAGCCCAGACAGGGCAGGAGGTAGTTCTTGGTGGTGCACAACAGGAGGTAATCTGGGTTGTGAAAGAGGAAGTAGTACTTGGTGCTGCCAGAGAGGAGGTAGTACTGGGTGCTGCCAGCGAGGAGGTAATACTGGGTGATGCCAGACAAAGCGATGACTGGAACGCTATTGCTTTCTTGATATTCTGAGGAGGGTGCTCTGAATGGTGCCAGACTGTACTGGAGGTTGTTCTTGGTGGCGAAAGAAAGGAGGTAATCTGGGTTGTGCCAGCGGAAGTAGTAGCGGGTGCTGCCAGAGTGGAGGTAGTACTGGATGGTGCCAGACAAGGCGATGACTGGAACATTTTTTGTTTACTTGATACTCTGGGTGGTGCCAGAGAGGAGGGTGCACTGAAGGGTGCCAGACAAGACAGGCAGTAGTTCTTGGTGGTGCAAGATAGGATGTAATATGGGTTATGACAGAGAGCAAGTACTACTGGGTGCTGCCAGAGAGGAGGTAGTGCTGGGTGGTGCCAGACAAGTGGTGATGGCCAGAGAGGAGGTAGGTCTTGGTCATGCCAGACAAGAGGTAGCTGTTGTAATGATGATAATCTTGATGGTGGCGAGAGGGGCAATGGCTGCCAGATTTGCCAGGCAGAGTCGGAGAGATGAGATCATGGAATCCATGATGTGCCTGGCCTGAAGCACAGATGTGCCTGGTGTGCTGAGATCCAGAGAGCCACAGAGAGTCAGAGATGGAGAGTTGAGGTAATTGTTGCAATGATTGATGTGCCTGACCAGAAGCTTAGATGTGGTCTGATTTCACTGCAAAGCTGCAAGAAGAGAGAGATTGTAAGTTACTGGGAGAGAGACAAAAAGATGTTTCCGCTACAAGGGAGAGAGGGGGAATAATAGAGAAAAGAAAGAAAAATACATAAAGCATAACTGTGATAAAAGAAAAAAAATACACAAATCATAAGAGTGGTTATCTGAAATAGGGCAATAAAACACTAAATTCACAAAATAACAAGATAGACATTTTATTTGCTTAAAAATAATAACAGATATTAATATTAATAAACTAAATGAAGAGAGATAGAGAAGATATCTGTGTTTTGAAGTGTTGTTCTATAAGTACATTCAATAGTAATCTCGTCCAGTGGAGATGATAAACCACAAGAGCATACCCAGTTAGTATAAATCTATATATAATTTATGCTTAAAAAATCCATCTTTCAAGCTCAGATATCCAACACTTCTCAAAATGTCTTATAGCAACCTAACCCCTTTCCCTGCTCACTCCCGATTGTACTCCCCACCCCCACTCTCAACGCTTTGTTTCCCCACGAACCCCAATCCACATAACCATGGGGGTTCCATAGGCGGACCTAAAATGTAACCACCATCACACACGGGTCCCTAACGGACAAACAACTAATCCAGATTCCACGAGGAAATATCTAATCCAGATTCAGCGAGGGCTCCTTCAGATTCGATCCCTTGTTTTCCCATGAACCCCAATCTACATAACCATGGGGGTTCCATTGAGACCCCCATGGTATTTAAACTATTCACCAAGTGTCAGGACCCAATAGCACCTACAATTTAACCCCCACCACAGGGGTCACTAATGGACCCTCCCACCTTGCTTAAACAGTTGACCCAGATTCCATAAGATCCTTCGAGGACCCCCATGATACATCTAATTATTAGCCCTGCTGCGAAGGTCCTTGAAGGACCCGCACAGTATATAAATAATAATTGTAATCCATGGCTTTCCTTAAAGGGCCCCCCGGGTATAACTATTAAAACCTCCAACATACCATGGGGATCATTAAAGACCCCCAAAGGACCCCTACAGAATCTAAATATTAATACTCAGCCATGGCATTCCTTAAAGGGCCCCCCATTGTATAACTATAAACCCCCCACAACATAACAGGGGATCTATAAATACCCCCATAGTATCCATATTAACACCCTAACTACCATGGAGTCATGGTGTTATGGTGTTGCTTAAAGGGCCTCCATGGTACCTAAATTAAATTAAATTGTGTGTGAGCGGGGAAGGAGGCAAAACTACCATGGAGGATTGTGTGTGAGCGGGGAAGAAGGCGATCAGGAATAGGGAATGGAAAAGCAGCCGCAAAGGCATTTTTTTGCCTCTGTGGGTATTATAGAGTACTCATAATAATTTTAGCCAAAATCAGAAAATGTACGAGTTATGAGTTATAAGTAGTTGTGAGGAAGATGGAACTGAATAGAGATTTAGTGCAGAAGCAACTCATAATATTACTGATATGAACAAAATCATTAGGAAAGCTTGCTGTAATTTGCATGTTGGTTTTTTTCATATTTTACAGGTAGCTCACTCGCAATATTGAAAAAAGGGGTGAATAGCATAGTTAGGTAAAATTACTTATCCCTTTTTAGTGGTGTAACTATATGTTAGAGCAGGTTAACTATCTAAGTAAAGGTCATAGAGCTTGGCTTGTTTGCCAGATACTCCTCCATGTTTGACACTGAGCTCTGTTATCTGATTGGCACACAAAGGCAGGTACTAACTACCTCAAGAGCCAATCAGATTGCAGCTTCGTTGTAAGTTGTGAAAGACAGCTTACATCACCTAACATACAGAGGTCATAGCATCATATGACCGGTACAAATATAGTAACATTGAACATACAAAGTCTATAATGAGGACAGAGGAAAATAATCATACTTTATGGTAAAAAATATTAGTTTTGCTTGCCTGTTGGTGCCAGTCTTGCTGGTGTTTTTCTGGGTGGGGCCGGACTGTCAGGAGCTCTAGGTGGAAATTACAAATCTAGAAGCTCTTACTATGGAAATAGAGAGCTATGAAGCATTGTGGAATCATTGATGGAGGTCAGGAGTTCCTCTAGCTACAAAAAAATACAAAATGTTAGGTGTTAATATTGTCTGTTGTATACTGAGAGTGTTACAGTAAACAAGCAAGGAGAGCAAAGCAGAGTTAAGTTAAACACAGGGGGGAATAGGATTGTAAGGTCTGAGAAAGATTTAGAGAATATGATAACATAGATGGAGAATAGTGAGGCAGAGTGGAGTAAAGTCATGTGAGATTTGTAAATATAGGTTTTATGAACTTGAAGAGGCCTTAGTCTAAATATGTGGTAAAGTTATAGCAACATAAGATTGTTCCTCACCTTGTGTCCATAACCTCGATGATCACTTCCTGGTACTCCTGTACCTCCATCTCCTCCATAAATATGTCTTCATAACTCTCCATTTCCATTGGCTCCTCCCGGTCCATCGTCCTATGAAGCAATGCAAAATATTAATATTAACTCATTCATTTATCTATAATATAGTCCACGTAATTGTATCTATAACATAGTCCCCAGAATATAATAGAGAAGGTAACATTGAATAAACCTTCAAATATATGGTAATCATCCAGAAAAATAGGAATTCAAGAACTAGATATAATCTTTATATAAGGTTACATGATGGGAAACTTATGAAATTCTGCTTTGGACAGTAGGTAAGTGGAATATCTTTCCAGCTCAACTAATGGGGACAAAAACAGCAAAGAAATTCAAGCATGACTGGGTTGAGCAGAAAGGCTATTGTTTATTGTGTACTATTCATTTCTTCAATGGACCTTGGACCTTTGCTGCATCATTTTCTACTAAGCTTTTATATAGATACAATTGGCAGGCTAGATGGATTGGTTGTTTTGTATTTGTGGTAAAATGTATGTTTCTTTATTTAATACGTGAAGGAAAAATGATTAGTTTCCTTTTTACCTGTTTGTGGCCCTGTTGCGTCTTGTTTTTTTTTGCCTCGTACTCCTGAGAAGAAATTAGCAGAAGAAATTAGTGTATATCACAGTACAAGAACTTAACAAACATCAAGGTCATGTTCCACTTAAAACGAGCTGCACCATTACTCTATCAAGTCCATTTTATAAATAGGGAGTGATCTCTACACACTATAGTAACAAGGCTCGTGATAGTAAGTGATTGGGTTCAAGGTAAGACATGGCAAGGAGATGATTCTTCAGGGATGTGTAGAGCATACGTAGGATCTGGAAATATCTATTGTGTAGTACTGTTGTGTAGTAGAAGTTTGTTCCTCACCTTCCAGAAGAGGAGGAGACACTTTTCCTCAAGCTACTATTGAGATTAAAAAAATACAAATATTAATATTATGGGAGAGTTATGTATAATAAATAAGGTTGTTTATTTCTCAAGTCAGTTTGTTACTCACCTTTCACACGACGAGGAGGCCCTTTTCCTCAAGCTACTTTTGAGATTAAAAAAATACAAATATTAATATTATGGGAGAGTGAGGAAGAGGAGGTTTCAACGTTCTTGCCCTTGTTCTGACTAAGGAGTATCTAGATGAAGCATAGTGTGGGAATGGGACTGTGAATGAATATGTAGGGATAATGTGCAAAAATGCTACATTACAGAAAGGGTAGTAGGAAAGTGGAAACTTATACTTATAAGGAAGTATGATGGAAAAGCAGTAAAATAGTTCAAGCATGCCTGGTGAAAAGAAGGTCAACCTCTTGGATTATTTAAGCATGTATGCAGATATATTGACCAGACTTTTTGGTTCATATCTGCTGTCAAATCTATTTTTCTATTTTAATTCCACTGGGAACAAATATGAATTTGTTTACTGTACCTTGTTGGGTCACCCTGACCCTCAATTTTCCTCTTTCTAGGAGGCTCCATATCCATGCTATGGGTAAAAAAATAAAAATATTAATATTATGGAAGAGTGATGTATTATAAGGTTGTTTCTTTCTCAATCAGTTTATTCCTCACCTCCCAGAAGCTGAGGTCCCGGGCCTTGTGCTGGTCTGGTGGCTAAAAAATACAAAATGTTAATATTATGGGAGAGTTATGTATAATAAAGTTGTTTCTTTCTCAAGTGAGTTTGTACCTCACACCTTACAGAAGATGAGATACTGGGCCTTTTGCTCCTATTGTGGCTAAAACATACAAAATAGTAATATTATGGGAGAGTGATGTATATAGTAAATGAGCATAGAGAGGAAAGCATAGATGAAACAGTGGAGGTGTGTGGGAATGGGACTGTAAATAAATATGTAGGGATAATGTGCAAAAATGCTACATTACAGAAAGGGTAGTAGGTAACATCAGCAGCTATGTAAGTCATGGGCATTGTCATAGAACATATTCATTGTAGTGGCTCTGCTAGTACATGGAAGCTGCCATATCTTCAAGGCACATAAGTTCAGTTACTTTAGTGCAAGTAAGGTTTACAATATACTTGTACACTGCCACTAATGAACCTATGAGAGGGAAGGGGAAGGTGTCCTGTACTGAAATCTTATCTGAATTCACCAATTAATCAACATATACCCAAGACCCCTTAATACCACTTAATCTCCAAGCCAGGAGAAAGTGTTAAAGAAACAAATATGTAATGCTTCAGGAACAAGTAGTGTCTATCATAATAAAGATGTCACCTAAAAGCACCACCTCAATACTGCTAAGAGACTTCCAGGACCACCTTTCCTGCCTGCTTATTAGTAATTATAATGTACTGTACTGAATGGGAATAGATTTTGGATGGAACGTATCTATAAAGGGTTTTAATAACAATCAGAAAAGCTAAAAAAGGAAGAATAATTTATAGGCTGTGTGACGAAGTGCCCTTCGCCACTTTCTCCTGCACTGCGACTATGGCCCTGGTACATATTGCCCTTCAAACACAGTGTTCGGCCATACCAGCGTGTATGTCACTCATTCTGGCCCTTTACATACAGGGGGGGTGTCATTCGGTACTTGCCCTGTGTGAACCATGATACCACAGATAACTATGCCATGAAGCCCATTCATATGATGAAAGACTATGGGAAAGACTTTAGCTACATGGCAATTGAACTGTGTGAAGATGATCTGAGCGCTATTCGGTAATTTTGTGCGCTCAGATCCCAGCTGTAACGGAACCCATCACTGTTTTACCCTGTTTATGGTTATTTAATTCTTGGTTAAAATATGATCCTAGTAATATACTGTATGTGTGTTGGTTTGTGCTCTGCAGAATATTGGCCCCAGGCTAGTGCAGACCTTGGCAGGAGAGATAATCCTGTTACAGATAAGGGAGTCGATTGTGTGGAGTGTTTTCATTCTCAGATAAGAACAAAGAGGGCTGATTTAATCATTGTCTGATTATATCAAGTTGCCTCAGGGAGGGGTGACCACACCTATTGTCCTATATGTGTATTGTGTGGGGGATATGTGAAATGTCTGTGTGTTATGTGAAAAACATACTTTTACTAATTTTTGAACCCCTGGTCTGATTCATGCCATTTTTTAATATGTTGTTCCCCTGGGTGAGAGATATTGAACGGTGCTAGACTTAAAGGTGTACCCCCTGTTTTTGGGGTACATCCAGAATGTGGTTAAAATTGTGTCTGTTTTAATGTGTTACCTGTTATCTGAGGGGAGGAGACGTGGGGGTTGAACCATGTATATAATTGGCTGTGATTATTATGTGGGTGTAGCCCTTCAGAGGGCACCATTGCATAAAAGGAGATCCCCTGTCATTAAAGATCTAGTTCTTCTTGACCCTTCAAAACGTAGCCTCGTCTCGTTATTGGAGGGGATGGCTCTATCATACTGGGGATTGCTATGCTTTTGCATATTCCCTTGAGCTGTAACTACTGAACGCTTGTTCCTGATGTGTCCTCCTTGGAGGAGAGGTCTTCCCCACACGGTCCTGGATGCTGGAGATTCATACAGGGTGGAAGGAAGACGGCGCGGCTCCAGCTAAACTACCGCGGTTGTGCAGTCTGTGGTGGTTGAGGTGTCCGGTGCGGTGCTTGTAGGCCTCGGCGCAAACTAGGACGCGTCTATCAACGGAGGTACCCGGTCGGGGTGCCAGTAGATCCGTTACAGGCTGCATCAACAACAAAAGCTTACTGCCAATGGAAATCTCTAACATAAGTCTCCAGTGGAGATCATCGCGTAGGTGGTACACTTTGTATTTGAATATTTAACACTATCTGTAGAAAAAGCCATCTCCCATATAGTAACCATATAATGTATATTTGGTGGATACCAGCAGCAACTAACAGTAAGGTAAGATTGAATATAATTTTTTTTACACCAACGAATTTTAATTTTATAAATTGATCAATATATTATTCAAATATCTAGCCCATGCTAGGGAGTTAACAGGACCTAGGACCACCTAAAAAGTCTGGTCTATAACCCTTAGTGCTATGGTCCAGATTTATTCCTTACATTCCAGAAAATGGGTCCCTATGTCTCGCGTTCTTATTTTGGCAAAAAAATAAAATACAAATATTAATATTATGGGAGAGTGAGGTATAATAAGGTTATTTCTTTCTCAAGTCTTTTTGTTCCTCACCTCCCAAAAGCAGAGGTCCTCGGTCTCTTGCCCTTGTTCTGACTAAAAAAAAAATATTATTAATAAGTATTTATATTATGCGAGAGTGATGTATATAGTAAAGTAAATGAACATGGAGAGGAAATGAGTATCTAGAGGAAGCATAATGTGGGAATGGGATTGTGAATGAATCTGAATGAATCTACACAGGCAACCCATCAAAAAGCACAATGAAGACAGTTATTTGTACCCCAGTTGGACACCATTTTACCCAGAATGATCACTCGATACCAAACCTGCAATTGAAAATGGTTGTATTTTCAAAATAAATGAAGGATGTAAAAACATTTGAAATGAAGATGATCACATTCTGCAACACTAAAGATACAGGACTTAACAATGCATTGGGGCTAACCATCCAAGGATTGATACTTTAATACAAGACTAACACGTAAAGTACATCTAGACATGCTCTTGTGGCTCATCACTCCCCACAGTTCTGCTTTTTTATTGATTATTCATAAACCCACCAAACAGTGTACATGACCATCAATTATAGGAGATAAAATGGAGCAGCTAAAAAGTGGCCCTACTAATTCTTCCATAAGGTTTCTTACCTGTGATGTTTGGCATCTGAAGGATCCCTCCTTCCCTCCATGCTCCTCCTGTCTTGGTCCGTCAGTCGTTCCCTATCAGTCCCTATCTTACTATCTAACTGTCTGGTCTCTGTCCCTATCTAACCTACCTAACTCTGTTGGGTCTGTGTCCCTATCTACCTCTCTACCTGTTGGGTCTTTCCCTATCTAACTATCTGTCCTGTCTATAAGTCAGTCACTTTTTTTAGATTTTTTTAGATTTTTTAGTGAGTCAGTCAGTAAGTCAGTCCAGTCAGTCAGTCAGTCAGTCAGTCAGTCGTCTGTCGCTGTCGCCCCCTATCTAATCTAACAAAGCTATCTACAAAAATCTATCTAACAAAGCTATCTATAACCCTATCTAACAATACTATCTAGGAACCCTACCTAACCCTAACTAACGGCCCTACTTCTATCTAATAAAAATAAAATAAAAATGTCAATAAAAAAATAAATTAAAATACAATAACAGGAAATAAACAGATAAACAAATAAAATAAATGAATTAATAAACCTATCTAACTAATCTATCTATATATTTCTATCTAACTTCCCTAAAAACCCCGTAAAAAAAATAAATTAAAATAATATGAAATAAAAAATGAAATAAAATAAATAGAAAATAAAAAATAAATAAACCAATGAATATATAAAAGTAAAAACACTAAAAAAAAAATGAATTATAATAATAGGAAATAAAAAAATAAATAAATAAATAGACAAATGAAGATATAAAACTAAAAAAAAAAAAAAAAATGAATTATAATAATAAGAAATAAAAATAAAATAAATAAACAAATGAATATATAAAACAAACAAAATAAATAAATAAATGAATTAAAATAAAAGGAAATAAAAATAAAATAAATAAATAAATAAAAGAATATATAAAAATAAAAGGCCTGTAGAAAAAAAAAATATAATAGGAAAAAAAAAGGAAAAAAGAAAAAAAGAAATAATATATAAATGAATAGAAAAACAAAGCAGAACTATAAAAAAAATCAAAAATCGCAAAAAATATAAAAAATCGCAAAAAATAGAATAACACGAATCGCAAATCTCTCTCTCTCTCTCTCTCTCTCTCTCACCTGGCTACAAATCCCAGACAGAGCAATAGGTGAGCTGACTTTTATACTGCAGATCCTCGTGACATCACTGAGGGCTTTATGACATCACCCAAGTTCCAGTGCTAGAGGATATATGGCAATTTATCCAATGGCTGCCACAACAGTATTTTTTATAAGACTTTATGGGGCTGGCCCACAGTAAGTTTGAGCATCTTTTTAAAAATAGGTAACCACAACAATCATTTCATTTATGGTGGACGAAAGAGAGATAGAAGCCCTCCACCGTACAGTAGTACATAATCCATTCTGAGCTTTGCTTAAAGCTGAGTAACACAGCAGGCATATGCTTAAAGGAAGCCATGGTTAAAATGGTATTGGATTACAAGAGAGAAGCCTTTGTGGGCACATGTGCATGTCACTGCCCAGGTCCCAGAATGCAAAGGAATAACTGTATTTCTCTGAATTCTGAGCAGGAAATACATTTTTTAACCTATTTTAGGTATTCAGATGTGAACACAAATGTACTATTTATTTACTAAAAATAGATATAAATAAACATAGTATAGGGGCGGATTTACTAAACATGTGAAGGGCTGTTTTGTATGTTGTGTGTTATAAATGTTGTAGCAAAATAGATATGTCAGCCTACAGAGTACTGTGATGATTAGTACATTTACATCAGGGTAAATCATTAGGCCGACCTGGGTCTAAGTCAGGACACCTACCCCCTTTCTTCTTGACCCCCCACCACATTTTTGCTCCCTCTGTAATCTCTCTTTCTCTCCATGAATGCATTGGGGTAAACCCGACAAACTGGATAAAGTTTATTGAAAAAAAAACCTCCCTGCTTACAGAGGGCTTGCAGCTTTCTCCATACTGGTGTTGTATGTTGCTGATTACCCCACACACCAAGCTTGTCACATGTCTGTCACCACCCCGGCCTATATGTGATGAAGGAAGAGCTCTGGAAACAGGAGCAGCAGAGCTCAGGTGAGTCCATATCCCTGTCTGTCTCACCCTCTGTCAGTGTCTGTCTCTCACCAATAAATCTCCCTGTGTCTCACTCTCTCCCTGTCCTTATGTCTGTATGAGGAGAGGGTACACATGCTTATGGGGAGATCTGGTATTGTATGTGTAAGATTGTGTATGGGTGGGGGGTGGATTAACCCAAATCAGGCCCTACAGTGCCATGAGTATATTTAATAGTATAACACTCACACATATACAAACAGCACTATATATGTATACAGTATGTATATATATATATATATATATATATATATATATATATATATATATATATATATATGTTTGTATATGAGTGCTATAGTATTAAATATGCTCATGGCACCCTAGTGACTTAGGGCCTGATTTAGCATTTCTGATGTGTGTGTGATGATGATAGGCAGTAACCTGGAAAGGGCTGTCCGTGGGTAGGAATCCCAGCTTGTGAATAATCCAACCTTGGCTTTGCATCAAAGCTGTGTAATGCAGCGGGCATAAGCTTAAAGGAAGCCATGTTTAAAATGGTTATGGATAGAAGAACAAAGCATTTGCGTACACATTTGCATGTCCTGCTCAGCTTCCCAGAGTGCAGTGTAATAAATGTATTTCTCAGAATTCTGAGCAGGAAACACGTTTTTTTAAACTTTTTTTAGACATTTAAAAGTGAACATAAATGTACTATTTATTTACTATACATTTATAAGACCACACTCCTAATCTTCTCACCCTCTACTACAGCTTTAATTCCTCACATATCTCTCACTGTTGACAACATCATCATCACTCCCCCCTCCCAGGCCCATTGTCCTGGGGGTCTACTGGACCCTGCCCTCTCTTTCATTCCTCATGCAGTCACTAACAAAATTCTGTCTTCTCTCCAAAATACGTCACTACCTTACACAAGACACAACTAAGACATTCACTCATCATATCTCGTTTTGACTACTGCAGCTCTCTCCTTGTTGGCCTCCCCATCACCTGCTTGTTCCCACTTCAATCCATAATGGATATCTCCACTAGACTCATCTACCATACTCATCGCTTAGTGTCGGCAGCTCCTCTCTGTCAATCACTCCACTGGCTTCCCATAGACTCAGGAATATAATGTAAAATCATGACCCTAACTTACCAAGCTCTCAACAACGGTGCACCCCCTTACATCTCTGCTCTCATCCCCAAATACTCCCCCACACTCCCTCTTCGTTCTGCTAATGACCTTCTTTTTTCCACTACTCTTGTTATCTCCTCACACCCCACACCCCACGTAGCACATACACAAACGACGCCATTTTACAACACTAACCCTACGAATCTAAAAAGGCGATTTACACAACTAAAGCAACGCTTTGCCCTTGCGCACCCACCCTGTTTCTAATGCACAGTCGGGACATTGATGACACTTTCTCCTCACAGCAGCAACAGGCCAACTGTACATTGTATGCTGCAGGAAAATAAAAATAGATACTTAGCTCTTCAGGCTATTCATTGCTGCATATATCAATTACAAATAGGTAAAGTATATTATTTTATTAAGTAAAAAATTAATTAATAATTGTACTAAAAACATTGACATATATATCTGTCTTTTTCATGAGAGCACAAGGCGCTCATAGGAACAAAGGTAAACAGGAGGAGCGGATCGCTATGAGGCGAAGGCGCTCAGCACGAGGCTTGCAATGAACGCCGAAGGTCCTCGGAGTATAAAAAGCTTTACATTGTGTGTCAAACAGCATTGCCATGGCTTACAATTTTATTGCCCGTCATTTTTGACAGGCAAGTTGCTAGTAGTAAATAAATAGTACATCTGTGTTCACATTTGAATGTCTAAAACCAGTTACAAAAACCTGCTTCAAGCTCAGAATTCTAAGTAATACAGTTATTACACTGCATTCTGCGCAGCTGAGCAGGGACATGCAAATGTGCCCACAAAAGCCTCGCTCTTCAATCCATAACTGATTTTAAACATGGCTTACTTTAAGCTTATGCCTGCTTTATTACACAGCTTTTATGCAAAACCAAGGTTGGATTATACACAAGCTGGAAATCCTATCCATGTACAGCTGTTTCAAGCTTACTGGCTATCATCAGCATGTAGGGATCTCAGCTTGTGTTGTGGCTCTTATGAGTAGATAGTTCACCACAACAATCATTTATATATACTGTAACTATGTAACTTTATGAGAATTTAGACCTTGTGCAAATGTATTCAAAAACAGTAAATTATTTGTAACTTAATATTGTACTCATTAGTTTTGTTGTTGTTCAGTCATGTCCGCCTCTCTGTAACCTTATGAACCTCAGCGAGCCAGGCACATCTGTCAGCAACTGACCCTCTGAGCTTCCTCAATGTCATGTTCATTGCTTCATCTATCCATATCTCCCTCTGCCGTCCTCTTCTTCATCAGAGTCTTCTTGACTGAATTCTGTCTTCTCATGATATGGCCAAAATATTTGAGCTTTAGCCTCATGATCAAACCTTCCAGTGAACAGTTTGGCTTGATTTTTTGTTTTTTATGTACGTGTTGTGTGTATTTATTGTGTTTTTCATTTTTTCATGTCCGCGGGTTGCGGACGATTTTTGCGAAATCGTAATTGTTCGTAACGTGTCTCGTAATTTTTTGCGAGGGCCGCAGTTGCTGGCAAGGAGCCCGCAGCGTTAGCAACAACCCGCTTGCTCACAACTATATATGTGACTAGCAAATTGCCCGTCAAAAAATGACGGCAATGAAATTGTAAGTGAGCTAATGGTGTTTGGTTTATATAATAATAAAATAAATAATAGATTATAAAGTAATATACTTTACCTATTTTGAAGTAATATATGTAGGAAGCATTCTGTTGAAGAGCTGGCAATCTGTTTTGATGTTGCTGCAGCATTAGTGGTGTGGAGCTGCTGTGTAAGAGTGATGAATGTGTGGAGTCTAATAGTGTACGTGCGTGAGACAAATCCGTTAGCGTAGCTGTTTCCTTCCGCATTGTATAAGCTATTGCTCTAAAATGGCGGCTAATGCGTGGTATGCGGCTGTGGCTGATTTAGCGTCCTTCGTTTTCTATGTCGTGCGACTTTTTTGGAATATCCGTAGCTGTTTGGTGGTGTTTTGCGTGTTTAGGGACCTTTAGCCTCTTTTTCGTTTTGTTCGGCGGCCATTTTTTCTCTCGCTTAGGTGATTTTCGGGTCTCTAAACTGCTAAATTTGTGGTTAAATAGAGGTGTAACTTCACTTGCAGAGGTCCTCGGTGCCCCCCCTTGCTGTGAGTAACCTTTTTATGTGTTTGTTGTTTGTATTTATTGTGTTTGTAATGTTTTTGGGGTCGCGCGGGTTGCATCCTTGTTTTTTAATCTCGTAGGTGTTTTTCGGCAAATAGTGTTTGCTGGTGTTTGGTTGTGTTTTGCGTCTTAGGACTGCTGTAGCCCCATTTTCGTTTTTTTCGGCAGACATTTTTTCTCTCGCTTAGAGAATTTTTCAGTGTCTAAACTCTTTTAATATAAGTTAAATTAAGGTGTAACTTTAGTTTTCGAGGTCCTGGATGCCCCCTCTTCCTGTAAGTAAGCTTTTTATGTTTTTGTTGTGTGTATTTGTTGTATTTTTCATGTGCGCGTGTTGCGGGCGATTTTTGCGAGGTCGTAATGGATTGTAACGTGTCTCGTATTTTCCTTGTGTAAAGACGTACATTTTGCGAGGGTCCCAGTTGCTCCTTGCCAGCAACTGCGGCCCTCGCAGCACGAACCCGCAAGCATTAGCAACAGCTTGCATGCTCACATCTATATATGTGATTGATTGATTGATTGATTGATGATTAGCAGGTTAAACTTTCAATACCTCTGGATTTGATATAAACAGCACATGATGCTGATACATATAGAGGATTATACATAATACATACAGGGTTGGGCCTGGTCACTACCTGCATGGGAGACCACCTAGGAATACCAAGAGCTGTATGCTGTGGCCCACTGTAGAAGGAAGTGGCAACTCACTCCATTATCTCTGCCATGAATGCCAAGTGGGTCAGCATGGTGTGTTGCAGTACATGAGGTCACTGAGAGTCTGACACGACTGAATGACGCAAACACACATGTTTGTCAGTGTTGGAGAGCACTTGAATTGGAGAGTGCTTGTGTCGGTGGGAAGATTTGTGCCTGAGATTGTGCAGAAGTGCAGCTATCTATGAGACACATAAGGAGAGTAAAAGAATAGAGTGTTGAGGAGACCGTCATAGAGAGAGAAAAGGAGAGGATTTAGAGAGATTGCAAGTCATCTCCTTTAACAAAAGTATATAAAGTGCAGTATCATGTTAGCTGTAGAACATTATAATTTTTTTTATTATAGATGATACCTTTTAATGGCTTTGTAGCAAAAGTTAGTATAAGTCAGAGTTTGGTACTGGTACTTTATCTACTGAAGATATACTTGTGCATGGGCTGATCATTGTTAGAGTACGTTCCGCTCACCCAGATGTACTGTAGCTATTCCAGATTTATTTTGAGAACTGAATTGAAAAACTGTCTATAACAGCCTTGATACTTGCACTCCAGTCCTACTAAATTAGCCATTAAAACATTTAATTCCCACTAAAATATTTTTCATGACTTAGTCCCAGGAGATCAAGCAGTGCAGGGGCAGAGTGAGCGAGTACCCTTCCTCCATGTGAAATTATCCTATTGGGTCTCCTACAATTGCAAGTCACACTCATACTCACAGTTACATAGTTACACAGTAATTGAGGTTGAAAAAGACTTTTAGTCTATCTATCAAGTTCATCCTTTTTAGATCTCATCTGATCTGCAATATGCGTATTAATTATTAATTGGTCCAGGAGAAGGTAAACAGAAAAAAAGATCCAGTGAAACTTTGCCAATTGTCTCAAAAGGGAAAAAAAAAGTCCTAATGATACATCAGAGCTGGTTGATGCTAGAGACTTTGCACTCCCCCACCTTCGAGGCCTGCATGCATGCTGCCAGCACTGAGGAGCTACAGTTCTTTGAGGGAACCCATGAATGCCAACATGTACTGTGACATACTGAAGCAGAGCATGATCCCTCCCTTCGGAGACTGGGCCGCATGCCAGTATTCCAACATGATAACGACCCCAAACACACCTCCAAGCCGACCACTGCCTGGCTAAAGAAGCTAAAGGTAAAAAGTTGATGGACTGGCCAAGTAGGTCACCAGACCTAAATCCTATCGAGCATCTGTGGGGGCATCCTCAAATGGAAGCTCCATGATATGATCATGAAGGAGTGGAAGAGGACTCCAGTGGCAACCTGTGAAGCTCTGGTGAACTCCATCCCCATGAGGGTTAAGTCAGTGCATGGAAATATTTACACTTTCACTTAGGGGTGTACTTACTTTTGATATTTACCCTGAATGAATATCTCCATGTGTCAGAAACATGAATATCATGCATAGCCGTTACTGGAATCAAACTCAGGAATATTACATCCATCCTCAGCTGCACTAGTGGCTGTTACCCCAACCCTACATTAACACAGGGCTGGTATATTGAAGGAAGATGTATGTACTAATACAATAACGTTGTTTTGTAGCATTCATGTGGTGTTTAACAGTCATGGTACAGTACAAACGAAAACAAACAATGATAATGTGAGCAATACAAAAGATTTATTATGTCGGCAAATTATATAACAAAAAAAAAAGAAAATGTGAGGCAACCACTCCGTGTGTGTCTATTTGAACCTAAAGAGATAAGAACAAGACATCAATTACAACAATATATGCATTGACTGCAACACCTCAACGTCAATAGATCTTCGACATCAATTGCTTCTACTGTATATGCAACATGAACATGTTCTCACCTATTTCCGCTTTCGCTTGTGTTGGTCTTGACCCTCCTGGCCTTTGCCAACCTTTGTCCTAGGCTGGCCACGACGTCTTGGATGGGTTGGCGACTCTTCTGCCCTGGATGCTGGGGCAAGGTCTGGGAGGTTGAGGGGGTAGCCTGGTCAAGTGGATGGCCTTCTCTGGCCATTTGGGCCCTTCCAGCATATTCCTCCATCACCTGGTCATGCCTCCTCAACTCCTGCTGTCCCATCTCCATGACCTGGTGATGCCTCCTCAACTCATGAAACACCCGCTCCTTATGCCGTCTCATCTCCAGCATGAATTCTTGATTTTGCTCCCGTTCATGCTGGAGATGAGCGAGGAAAGCATGGCACTGGGCCGCTGACAGCGCCGGACTACCTGGCGCGGACCCAGACCATTCAGTCCTCTGGGTGGAGGCACGGCTGAGCGGAGTGTCCTGCCGGGCCGGAGTGGCCTGCCGGTCTGGAGTGGCCTGCGGGGCCTGACGGTCTGGAGTGGCCTGCGGGGCCTGACGGTCTGGAGTGGCCTGCGGGGCCTGACGGTCTGGAGTGGCCTGCGAGGCCTGACGGTCTGGAGTGGCCTGGTGGGCCTGCGGGTCTGAAGTGGGCAGCGGGGCCTGAGTGGCCAGCGGGGCCGGAGTAGCCAGCGGGGCCTGCGGGGCTGGAGTGGCCTGCGGGGCAGGAATGGCCAGCAGGGCCTGTGGGGCCGGAATGGCCTGCGGGGCCTGTGGGGCCGGAATGGCCTGCGGGGCCTGTGGGGCCGGAATGGCCTGCGGGGCCTGTGGGGCCGGAATGGCCTGCGGGGCCTGTGGGGCCGGAATGGCCTGCGGGGCCTGTGGGGCCGGAATGGCCTGCGGGGCCTGTGGGGCCGGAGTGGCCTGCGGGGCCTGTTGGAGCCACATGCCCTGCCGGGGGCCCATGCTCCAGGGCACCATTACCTGTGGCTCCATACCCTGGGCCCAACTGGGATGGGACCACATTGGCTGGCATCTTGTGTAGGGCCCAGGTGGACTTTCTGCAATATGTCTTGCTGCAGGTGTTCCTGCTGCAGGTGGTCCTGCATCTTGGCATGGTGCAGGGCCCGGTATTTCAGGCCCCTGAGGAGGCAGGGTACGCCTGGCTGGTACTGAAATGAGACAAGATTTGTATTTGAGTATTGTTGTTCTGAAAATTGATTGATGTGTGTTTTCATATCTCTGAGATCATAGTGACTTGTAATTGGCTGTGAATGTTTGACGCAAATATAAATTGATCTGCATCATTAGTATTATGGATCCTGGCTGGGATCTTTCCTGTTATGTGACAGCGACTGCTGGCAGCAGCAGTTGGACCAAGGGGCTGATAGATGGCGCTGCCGCTGTTATATACATCATTTTCACCTTACACACAAGCCCTCACCCTAATCCGAAACCCTTACCCTAACCCCACTAAATCTGCATGATTATATAATCTCCAGTAAAATGCTGTGACATGTAGAGCCTGCTCACTGCTGCTATCAGCAGTCAAGGTCAGATAACAGGAAAGGTCCCATGGCTCATATGAATATATGTAATGCTGGTGTGGTGTGCCAACTGCAGTTCATTAGGACAAGTGCTAATCTGAATCTGTTGGCAAGTGTGTGAGACAGACCAATCTGTGACCAATCCTCAGCAATGTGAGTTAACATGTTAATGTAATATGGTCCAGATTAGGCTGGTACACGACACAAACTTGCAGTCCATCAGAGTCTGTATCCGCATATGCTGCAGTGTGCACATCCATACATGTAGTCTCATGGGGATGTACCAGCTATACCGGACCTATCCTGTTGTATGTGCGCATCTCTGGAAGTGCACCACCACCGACTCTAGCTACGCCAGCACAGCAGGCCGGGTAAGTGGTTATGGGTTCCGGGTTCTGGCTACAGTTAGGGGGTATGGGTTAGAAAGTGGGGTTTAGGGGGTTAGGGTTAGAGGGTTAGGGGCTTTGGGTGTACCAACTATTTTTGACGGCTACATGGGGACGCAAGGGATAACAGGGCACCGGCCGCAAGCCTGCCGGAGCCCTCGGCCGCAAAGGAATAGAATAGGCAAATAGCCTGCGGCCGGTCCTTCCGGCCACGCATCTCCTACGGCCGTTAATAGAATGAGGCCCTAAGACAGGGGAATTTATAATCATTGAACACTACACAGACACTCACACATAAAATAGGTGCATTTATGATCCTAAAAATATATATACCTACAGGCAGAGGCATTCACAATCAGAGAACCCTACCCAAACTTAGAAAGGAGGATTTAAACTTAATAGATATATATAATTCAATCCGCATTAAGGAATCTTTATTACTACTTACTAATTACAATGAGCATTGACAGTCTCTTCACTAATAGTTTCAGTTCCCTGCATACTGTCCTGTCTGCTTCTAGACTCCCTCTGTGAGCAGCCCCTCACCTCTCCATTGGATAACAAGGCAGCATGTGTGAGGGCTCCTCCTGTGTCTGTTGGGACTTTTATATTAATAGCCTTATTAAATTGAGATTCAGCAAATTTAAAAGGGCTCTATATAAGCACATAGCATATTTATTTACAGAAGTTTTTAGTTAGTGAACTTCTATTCAAAAGCAAGGTCTTCACTAACTAAAAACTTCTGTAAACAAATATGCTATGTGCCTAAATAGAGCCCTTTCAAAATTGCTGAATCACAATTTAAGAAGGCTGCAAATGTCCAGCTGCTCTCATTAAAGCTTCACATGAAAGCAAGTCCTAGCCTATCTGCCTCACTTGGCTTTCTGTGAAGGGAGATTCAGGATGCTGTCCTATTGCTCACTAGCTCCCCTTTTTTCTTTTAAGGGAATAGCAGAAGTGACAGACGATTTTCTATAGCAGAGGTCTGGAATGTATAATCTTAAAAATATAAAGCTGAGAATGTTATAGCATTTATAAGGCAGAACGTGAGAGTGAAAGTCATTGTTCCAAAACGTTTGTCAGTCAGAAACCAAATGTGATAATAATAATAATAATACTATTAATTCAAATCACATATATAGTTGTGAGCGTATGGGCCGTTGCTCACGATTGCGGGCTCGCGTACCAGCCGGCTTTATGTCTCTAAGGAAGTGAGAGGCTGCACAGACTCCAGCACATCACTCTGACGGTGTGGGAGGGGTTTATACTGGGCCCGAGGCCTCTGTGTTTCTTGTCTGCTGTCGCCCAACATTAAGCTCTTCTCCTGGGTGTGGGCTGCGGGCAAGGGCCTCAGTTGCTGGGATGGAGCGCCATACCAGCAACTGAGGCCCTTGCCCGCAGCCCTCGCTGCCCTTGCCCGCAGCCCTATACATATATATATATATAATGATATATTGTGTGTGTGTGAGGTGTGTGTGTGTAATGTGCAGAGTGTATACATATATATATATATATATATATATATATATATATATATATAATGATGTATTGTGTGTGTGTGTGTAATGTGCAGAGTGTATACATATATATATATATATATATATATATATATATATATATATATAAAATGATGTATTGTGTGTGTGAGGTGTGTGTGTAATGTGCAGAGTGTATACATATATATATATATATATATATATATATATATATATATATATATAATGATGTATTGTGTGTGAGGTGTGCGTGTAATGTGCAGAGTGTATATATATATATATATATATATATATATATATATATATATATATATAATGATGTATTGTGTGTGTGTGAGGTATGTGTGTGTAATGTGCAGAGTGTATACATATATATATATATATATATATATATATAATGATGTATTGTGTGTGTGTGAGGTGTGTGTGTAATGTGCAGTGTGTATACATATATATATATATATATATATATATATATAATGATGTATTGTGTGTGTGTGTAATGTGCAGAGTGTATACATATATATATATAATGATGTATTGTGTGTGTGAGGTGTGAGGTGTGCGTGTAATGTGCAGAGTGTATACATATATATATATATATATATATATATATATATATATATATATAATGATGTATTGTGTGTGTGAGTTGTGTGTGTAATGTGCAGAATGTATACATATATCACATATATAGTTGTGAGCGTACGGGCCGTTGCTCACGCTTGCGGCCTCGCGTAGCCCTTGCCCGCAGCCCTCGCTGCCCTTGCCCGCAGCCCTCGTGTAGCGAGGGCTGCGGGCAAGGGCCTCAGTTGCTGTGATGGAGCGCCGAAGGAGCCGCAGCCCTCGGGTAGCGAGGGCTGCGGGCGAGGGCCTCAGTTCCCAACACTTGATTTGCATAGACAACTCTACAGAAGAGCTCCTCGGCCATGATGCTCGGGCGCTGCTCTATCACATATCCCGGGTCCTCCTGGCTGTATGCTCCCCCCTAATCCTCTTCCCGGGGGTCCCACCAGCACACGGCCTGCACCTCACACGCGTCTCCCTGGCAGCCACACAAATGAATGAGAGGGCGGAGCCGCAGCACCAGGCACCTGTTAATAAAACTTCCAGACGGCGACCTACGGATATTCCACTAAGACGCATACCACACATTACCCGCCATTTTACGCTAATGCGGAAGTACCCAACTACGCTAAAAGTTTCGTCTCGCACACGCACACTATTACACTGCACACGTTCATCACGTTTACACAGCACCTCCACACCACTAATGCTGCAGCAACATCAAAACAGATTCCCAGCTCTTCAACACAATGCTTCAAAATACGTAAAGTAGATTCATTTATTAATGTATTATATATTTCATTATTATACACCAAACAGCATTAGCTCACTTACAATTTCATTGCAGTCATTTTTTGACGGGTAAGTCGCTAGTAATATATAACAACAAGTATTGGCACTGCCTGCTAACATTTTGGGAGGGCAGTTGCCCAATTTTACCTGTTCTGCTATTTGCTTAGTATTACTTTCAATCTGCAAAAACAAGTGGCCATCAATGGCTTATACTTTAGAGCAGTATTACCCTAATTTCACCAAGGAACCATACTTTAGCTCCAAAATTATTCATGGAACCCCTGTACTGCTTCTGTGCAGCTTTCTAACCTATACACTGTACAAAATAATCATTTGTTTAGTGCTTCTGTGAAGAAAACTCCAAAATGTTCCCTATCACTTCAGAAACAATGCATTAGAGGAACATAAAAATGGATTAAAACTGAGCATGACAGTGCTCTGGGTTGATAAATCCTAAAATTTAGTGGAAACACAATATGCTGAGAGTTTCTTTGAATTAATTTTACTTCAGTTTTAAAGTCTAGATGTATTTTTAAATTCTTAAGCTACATTCTCTTATGCAGTGTTTTTTTCTCCTTTTTTTTAACAACATAGAGCCCCATTCAATTTGAAGCCCGCATGTTGTGGTACATAGCCCGTATGTCTGGGGCACTGCTACAGGCTCGCAGTCTGCTACAATTGAACCAGCCCGCAAGTTACTGTCCGAAAGTCCGTAAACCATGCACTTGTGTGTAGCGTTTCAGGGTGGGAATATAAGGAATTATGCAAGACCATAACCACCCATTTCGAAAAAGCCAATAAAGAATTAGTCAGTCATCATGATGTCAGTAAAACGTGGAGGTTACATGTCAATCAGTTATCGTTTACGGGTCCGATATGCGATCGGACTTGCAAAACCCCAAAATACAAAATAATAAAAGTAAATGCTGATACTGTTCTAGTCCATGTGGGTGGCCTGATATGTATTAACTCATTGATTCCCGAGATCAATATAACCCCAAAATTACACATAAAAAAATACATTCTTTAGTGCCGATTTGCAAGCTTAAGACTGTTGTGCAATTAATTCTAATGTATTCCATCGCTTTCCCCGTCATTTACAGTGCAGTATTGATTTTTATTTGCATTTACAGAGCTACGGAGAGGGGTTAAACCCCTTGCAGGTCCTCTCTAGCACTCGTAGGATTTTCTCCTACTTTTGCCATTAATGGGTGTGAAAAGATTTTGGGGCTTGGGGAATTGTAGCAATTGAATAGCAATTTGCGATTTTAGCGATTGCAACTCTCGAGGATGGGAAAGATGAAAGGCTACTGCAAAGTTTTCAAGCCCGTAACATGTAAACCACTTGGAGCACGCAAAAAGACGCAAATTTAATAGCAAATCAACTTACGGCCTCACTGACGGGCTTTGGTAACTTACGATTGCTCAATTGAATCAAATCTGAGAACAACCAATACCTAAGTAGGTTTGTTCTATAGTTCTGGCTACCTACTCACTGTGAAGGGAACAAGTGAGCTAAAAGAGGTTGCTCTCAGTGTGGGTTATCATGTACATAGAACTAACCTATGAAGGTTAGTTTGTTCTCTGATTGAGCACCTCTATTTTGGATTTTTTGTTTAAATAACCCTTAGGGATTAGTCTGCCTAAGGGTGATAGAGTACTCCAGATGTGGACCCCTTGCTCACTGTTCCTTAGGGAGATATCAGCTACACCTCACTGATGTGGCAGAATGAAGGCTGTAACGTACATCTGGGGTTTGATGTTTCTCCTGTTCAGGGTAGAATTGCCTGGTATTTCAGGGCTGGGTCACTATAGTGAGTGGGACCAGACTAATATACTACAGGGTATTTCTCCCTGTGAAGGGCACAAGTGAGTTAAAAGAGGTTGCTCTCAGAGGGGGTTATCATGTCCATAAAACTTACCTATTAAGGTTAATTCGTTCTCTGATTGAGCACCTCTATTTTGGTATTTTGTTAATTTCACTTACACTAAGATCTTTACTCTCCTAGAATCAATAAACCACACTGATTGAAATTATATTTATTAACATTAATAGTAGCATGTTATTAAGCAGAGATCCCATAACATGAATGCCTGAACTTTACAGAAAAAACAATAGAAGACATCAAAGAAAGTTTATTGGGATGACAGGATTAAAGATGATAGTATAATCCATGTCATGATGTCTGGAGATATAACTTCACTGGATACAAATGACTAAGAATGGTGGGTTACTATATATATATATATATATATATATATATATATATATATATATATATGCTGTATATATATATATATAGAATATCTATCTATCGACATACATACATACATAGTTATAACCCAGAGTTGGGGGCAAACTTCACCTCAATTTTCTCCCTCTAGGTCGTTCCTTTTGCTTTCAATATCTCAGTGCCAAGCAGACTATCCAGATCAGGATATAAGTCATGTAGAAGCAGGCACAGACAGATGCCTTTAAATAGGATAAAATAAGAGTACATGCTCCTTTGCTTAGCGAGAAACAGACTGCCTTTATTCTCTCTTTCTTTTCACAGATATATCAAACACAACAAGTGAGGAGATGCAATTATTATTACAGATTGGAAATGCAGATAAGCATGGGTAAGTTCTAATAATGGGATATTTTAACTACTCTGAAATAAACTGGATGAATGAGACCAGCAGTTCATCTAAGGGGAGCAGGTTCTTGAGTACACTCAGGGATCATTATCTGGCCAAGGTTATACAAGATCCTACTAGAAATGAAGCTATCTTAGATTAAGTCATCACAATATTGTATCAAATGTTGGAGTAGGGCAATCCTTTGGGAAACAGTGATCACAACACAGACTCAATAGAGATTGAAGAAAAAAAGAAACTGTAAGGGGCCAACAAAAACTCTGAATTTTAAAAGGCCAGATTTTAACGGTTTAGACTGGAACAAAGAACTGACAGGTAAAAATACTGAACATAAATGGACAACATTTAAATCCTTACTAAATATACATACACATCGGCATATACCATATATAAACGTGGCTTAACAATGATTTAAAGATCAAGATACAGAGTAAAAAACAGGCGTTTAAATTATACAAACAAGAGGTGACAGAGACTGCTTTACGTGAGGACAAGGAAATCAACAAGGCTTGCAAAAGGGCTATTAGACTGGCTAAAATAGAAAATGAAAAATTAGTTGCAAAGGAGAGTAAGACTAACCCTAAAATATTTTTTAAGTATATTAATGGGAAGAAGGCCAGATAGGAAGCTATAGGAGCATTACAATGTGAAACAGGCAGTCTTACAATTAGTGATCAGGAAAAGGCAGATGAGCTAAATAGGTTCTTTTCTTCTGTATATACAATGGAGGTACCAGTGGTTGGGACAATACAACATAATGAGGCTACACTACCTTCTCCAAATAATTGGTTAACACAGGAAGAAATCCAAAAGAGGTTGGAAAAAATAAATGTTAACAAAGTCCTAGGTCCTGATGGAATACATCCAAGTTACTGAGAGAACTGTGCTCATTAATAGCCAGACCGTTATATCTAATTTTTTAAGATTCACTCAACACTGGGGCGCTACCAGATGACTGGAGAACAGCAAAGGTTATACCTATATTTAAGACTTACGTAGTGGGAAACTTTTAGAAGGGTTAATAAGGGATGATATACAAGAATATATATATTCAAACAGGATTATAAGTAGGAGCCAGCATGGATTTATGAGGATTAGGTCATGTCAAACAAATCTAATTTGTTTCTTTGCAGAGCTTAGTAGCAACTTGGATCAAGGCAAATCAGGGGATGTAGTATTTTTAGATTTTGCAAAGGCTTTTGACACAGTCCAACATGGGAGACTATTGTGCAAACTAAGAGATACAGGAATTGCAGTAAATATATGCACATGGATTGAAAGCTGGCTAAAAGACAGGAAGCAAAGGGTTGTTGTAAATGAAACATACGCCGATTGGGCTAAAGTGATAAGTGAGGTTCCTCAGGAATCAGTATTAGATCCTTTCCTTTTAACATATTTTTTAATGACTTAGAAGTAGGACTGGAAAGTATTGTCTCCATTTTTACTGATGACACGAAGTTGTGCAAGGTAATTCAATCAGAAAATGATGTACTTTCCCTCCAAAGGGATTTGCTTAAATTAGAGAATGGGCAATTAATGGCAGATGAGTGTTAATACTAATAAATGTAAGGTTAAGCAGCTGCAAAGGCAAATAAACTAATAGCATGTATTAAGAAGGGTATAGAAGCACGGGAAGCAAATATAATTCTACCACTATATAAATCTTTTGTACGTTCTAATTTAAAATATGAAGTGCAGTTTTGGGCACCACTTCATAAAAATGACATTTTAGAACTGGAAAAAGTACAGAGAAGGATAACAAAACTAATAAGGGGAATAGAGGTGCTAAGTTATGAAGAATGACTAAAAATATTTAACTTAATTTTTCTAGAAGAAAAGGCATCTAAGTGGGGATATTATTACACTATATAAATACATCAAGGGTCAGTATAAAGATTTGCCAAGGGAGCTTTTTGTGCCAAGAGGTTTTCAACTGACACAAGGACATCCTTTGAGGTTAGAAGTAAAAAGATTCCACCTTAAAGAAAGAAAAAGGTTCTTTACTGTAAGGGTTGTTAACCTGTGGAATTCTCTAGCAAGGGAGGTGGTGACAGGGGATTCAATAGATAACTTTAAAAAAGCATTGGCATTCATAATTAAAGAGGGAGTATTGATCCAGGGAGGAATCCGATCGGCAGTATCTGGGGTCAGGAAGGTTTTTTTTTTCTCTCCCTTTTGAGACAATTGGCAAAGTTTTACTTGGGGGGGGGGGGGGTTCTATTTGCTTTCCTCTGGAGCAATTAACAATTAATCTGCATATTGCAAATCAGAGGAGATCTTAAAAGATTGAACTTGATGGGCTAAAATCTTTTTTTCAACCTCAATTACTATGTAACTATGTAACTTCCCATGCATAATTCCCTCCATGTGAGAGGGGGTCTGAATTCCTACTGTGACCCTTCTCCTTTCCCAAATACACCAGAACTTGAGGTTATTTGTTTAGGGCACTTCAGAACAGACCTGGATTAAGTGACGTGTATCACTTTATGACTAATTTTTGATTACACATTAAAAGTCTGGAAAGAGGCCCAATGTCTTTCTGGTAAATGTATTAACCCATCTCTCCCAGTGTCAACTCTGACATAACCAACATTCCAATAGGTCATAAACTATTGTTTGTCCCATAAGTGACTGAAGGGACTTGATATAATATTAGCATATCCTAGGGCCTGCTTCTAGCACAAATATATTATTTAAACTTTAGACCATGACCCACATTATCTTATTGAATGAAATCACTGTTCTAAACATTATAGCATTACTTGTTAAATGGTACTGGGGCTGGGCATACAGTAACAGTGTCATATCCTAACCACAACCTGAACACTAAGCATGATATAAAAAAATCCTTATTAGGCCTGGTTCTCTATGTTCCAGGTGCCTCAATTGGCTGGCTGATAATTATCACCAAACTGCACCATCTTCATATGGCCATCTTGCTTCTGTCCTGGTACAGAATCATTTATAGCTTCCAAAAGCAGGTCCTCTCTCATTGCTGCTTCTTGCTCTTGGATCTGTACTTCATCTTTCTTTATGTTCAGGACAGGCCTACTCTTTACCACTGCACTTCCAATCCTGCAAGGTTTACCACTCTCTAATTCTGCCGGGAAGGAGCTCGCAGACTTTTGGTTTTGGTGGAATGTCTCCAGCTGTTCAGTAAACTTCAAGCTGACACTCAACAGATAGGCTAGTACACATCTAAGAATTTAGGATTTCTGAAAAACACTTTTGATTTCAACATCCTCAGCTTTTACCCGTGTTTCTTCCACTTTTAACGGCTTCTCTGCCTTCTTTTTTTCTGCTTTTCTACACGCTTTGCCTCCAAGGCTTTTCATTTTTTTTTTTTGCTTCTTCCTTAGCTCATTGCCAACTTAGTTCTCTCTACTTGCACTGGGTCTCCTGCTGCATATTCGACTGAGGAATTAACACTTATTCTTCCATTAGGTCTTCCCTGAATATCTTTTGCTGCTTGGCCATGTTTACTTCACTGTTCTGTCTCTCCTGTGCTATGCATTGCATATGAGCTTTCTGCAAATATTGCTCTGCATTCAATGTATCATCTTGTGCACACAGTTTTTGAAGATCAGTGTCTCTTCTGAACAAACTCCACTCTGCTTCAACTGTGCTTCAATGTCAGAGATTGTGCTCACCCTCTGCTTTTCTGGAGTATGGAACAGGAGCTCCTTTTCTATTACAGCTGCTTCCCTCTGGGATATACGGTCAGTGATGAGGTCTCACTTTCCCTGTTCACCACTGTGCAGCAGCTTCTCCATACATTTCTCATTCAGCTTGTGCATGGGAGGGCTCTTTCTCTACACCCAAATAGACATCTATGCCTTCTTCCTATAGGACACTCTGTTGTCCTCAAATGCAGGCTTCCTCTGTTGTCCTCAAATGAATTCTCCATTCAGGAATATAACTTGGCATCATCCTGATACCCTTAATTTTAGTAGCAACTTGCCTGTCCTCCACTTCAGGCCTTTTCAGTCCCCTTGGGATAGAGTTCACCTGTACTTCTTTACTTGTTTCCCTCTTGGGGTACTTTACACTTTTAATAGGACAGATCTCCATGCTCTGCTTCATATATTCTCTCAGGGATGGTGGTTTGTCTTTCACCATCTCAATCTCCAGACTCTTTTCTTCATTATCTTTCACTTTAGTAAGGTTTCCAGTTTCTTCATCATATTTAAGACATTGTTTCTGGGTAAGAACACTGGCTATATTCATCCATTTGATCTCTCCTTTCTCTAGATCACAGATTGTTGTCAGGAACTTTCTCTAGTATACTCCACCTCAGGAGTATTCACCAAGGACATGTGGCTGTGTCTGTCCAGGTTTCTTATGGAGGCCTCTTCATTGTTCTTACCCATAAGGTTTCTGCAACTATTTGGGTTTAACTCTTCCCCAATGAAAATCAGCCTCATTCAATTGGCAGGTCGCAACTCACTCGCAGAGAGTCAGTTGGGAATTGAGACCATCATGATTGATGGTACTCACAGTTGCAAGTGCTCTAGCAGCCTCCCGAAAAGTATCCCTGCTGCAGGGGTCTCAAATGGAATCCCTGCAGGGTACTCACATCAACCCCAATGATGCGGGGGTCCTCACACATGACCCACATGACATGGGGGGTCGCAAACGGCAACACTGCAGGTTTCCCACATAAACCCCATGCTGGGGGTCCCCGTCAGGGACCTCTGCAATGTCCCACATTAACCCCTTGCACTGGGGGACCCCCCCACACTATTAGTTAAGGCCAGCAGTGGGGGTACCCCTGCACCTAAAATTAACCCTCAATGCACATTAACTATTGCAGTGGGGGTCACGATTGGACGCGATCGGGACCACAGCTGCATTCAAAATTCAAATGTCCCGCTTTGAGGGTCCTTAAAGGTCTGTAAAGGCCCTTAAAGGACCCACGCTAAATAAAAATTAACACTATCACAGAGACCCATGAGCCCCTAATTAACCCTGTCACTTATAGGGGTCAATACAGACCCCCCCATAAGCCTCTAATTAACCCTGTCACTTATGTGGTTCAATACAGACCCCCATAAGCCACTAATTAACTCTGTCACTCATGGGGCTCTATACCCCTATCTAAAATACATTAAACCCTATCTGCAATACAATAACCACTATCTAAAATTCATTGAACCATATCTACATACATTAAAAACCCTAAATCTAACCTAAAATAGAATAAATAAGACCACTTGCACCACCTTGCCTAGATGTCCCTTCAGTGATGATGGGTTTCATGGTGCAGGTTACAACCCTAGAAAAAAAAGAAACATCAAATTAGGAAAAAATGAAACACTACATAGAAGAAATAAACATTCTAAATATTAACATACCTTTCCAGCATGTCCCCGTCCTTCTTCTTGTCTTCTCCGGCTGGGCCTATGGAAAAAATAAACATTACATTAGTACTTTTTCTTGATATCCCCGTCCTACTCGTCTTCTGCCCTGGCTGGGCCCTTCAAAAAATCAACCTCTCTAAAAAAAAAGAAGTAAAAAAAAAACAGTTTGTCCGGTAAAAAAAACGTAATGGTACCTTCTGATTGGCTGAAATGGCTGTCAATCAAACTTCAGCCAATCAGAAGGTGCCAAGGTGTGAGCCAATCAGAATGTCAATCTTTTTGAAACCAATCAGAAGGCACTATTGCCTTCAGCCAATCTGAATGGGATACACCCCACAGGGTGATTGGCTGAAGGCATCTGAGGGATCATGCAATTGAATACGGATTTGCAATTTCTGGGCTAGGCTGCGAAAGTGGAACATCAAAGGCTTCAGAGTGGTGTAAGCTCCAAGTTGCAGGTTGGCCATTTTCACAGGGCCGTCAGTCGGAACTCGATCCGAGGTCGCAAAATGGAGGCAACTGAATAGCAATATTCGGGGGGGGGGGGATATTGGGGGGGAGGGACTAGATATAAGTAATGGGGTAGAAAGTGTAGAGGGTATAAGGGAATAATTAACTCATAGGGGAGGAGATAGGGGGAGGGGTTGTATAGTCAATAGGGATGTAGTGCTAAGTTACTCAAGTACAGTGTCAGGCACTTCAGAACTACAGACTCATAGAATAAGGTGTATGCTTGCTAATGCCAGAAGCTTGGCAGGAAAAATGGGAGAGTTAGAATTATTAGCAATTAATGAAAAATGGGATTTAATAGGCATTACCGAAATGTGGGGGGACGAATCTCATGACTAGACTGTTAATCTGGATAGTTATAACCTATTTAAAAAAGATAGAGGCAATGGTAAACGAGGAGGATGGATTTGTGTGTATGTTAAGCCTGAATTTAAGCCTATAGTCAGAGAAGATATTTATGGTGGACCTAGTGATAAAGTTGAATGTTTGTGGGTAGAGTTAAATAGCGGAGCAGCAAATTCCAAAATAATATTAGTATGAGTATGCTATAGACCACCAAATATAGCTGAAAGTGAGGCAATACGATCATTGTTACAGATTGGAAATGCAGCTAAGCATAGGCAAGTTCTAATAATGGGAGATTTTAATAACCCTAAAATAAACTGGATAAATGAGACCAGCAGTTCATCTGAGGGGAGCAGGTTCTTGAGTACACTCAGGGATCAGTAGCTGGCCCAGGTTATACAAGAACCTACTAGACATGAAGCTATCTTAGATTAAGTCATCACAAATAATATTGATATAGTATCAAATGTTGGATTAGGGCAACCTTTGGGAAACAGTGATTACAATACAGTCTCAGGGCAAATTTTAACGGTCTAAGGGCAGCAATACAAAGTATAGACTGGGACAGAGAACTGATAGGTAAAAACACTGAACATAATTGGCCAACATTTAAATCCTTACTAAATATACATACACATCGGCATATACCGTGTGGGAATAAAAGTAAAAGGAGTAAATCCCATCCAATGTGGCTTAACAATGATTTAGAGATCAAGATACAGAGTGAAAAACAGGCATTTAAATTATACAAACAAGAGGGGACAGAGACTGCTTTACGGGATTACAAGGAAATCAACAAGGCTTGCAAAAAATTAGACTGGCTAAAATAGAAAATGAAAAATGAATTGCAAAAGATAGTAAGACTAACCCTAGATTATTTTTTTTTGTATATTAATGGTAAGAAGGCCAAGAAGGAAGCTTTAGGAACATTAGAATGTTATTGTAGATGAACCAACCACTTCAACTTCTATTGCACATAAAATTAAAACTAAATCTAGCTTCAATCCAACATTATCTAGTTGCTCGGCAGTGGATGTCTATGTAAAAGCAAGTAAGATATTTAGAAATGACAGTCTTCAATAACATACAACCTTTGTCAAGATGAAAGCAAAGCTTTAAGAGAAATTGGAGAGTGGACTGATATTACGATCAAACCTTCGGACAAAGGAGGGAACATAGTTCTCTGGCCTAAAAGATGTATATACGTGAAGCTCTAAGACAATTGAATGACAAAGATTGTTATAAAAAGCTACTGGGCGATCCTACCAATGATTTTGTGGAAATATATGACAAAATAATCAACAAAGCCAGAGATGACCTGGTAATTGATAAGAAAGAGCATGAATTTCTAATCTCAAATAAACCGAGGACTGCAACCCACTATATGTTACCCAAAGTCCATAAGAATGTCACAATACCACCGGGGAGACTGATCATATCAGGTAATGGGAGCCTTGGAGAGAATGCTAGTAAGTTCATTGATATTCACTTACGTCCTTTTGTATTGAGTTTACCGTCATATGTGAGGGATACAATGGACGTTCTAAATAGACTAAATGACATCACTACTAATCCTGAAACTCTTCTAGTAACGTGTGATGTAGAAAGCCTGTATACTTCTATCAAACACCAGGCAGGTTGTCAAGGTGTCGAGTACTTTTTGAAGATGCAAACCAACACTAAGATCCCAATGAATAATTTCTTGTTAAAGTTATTGCGATTCATTCTAAATCACAACTATTTTGTGTTCAATGATGTCTTCTATCTGCAAAAAAGAGGAACAGCAATGGGATCTTCTTGTGCACCCACATATGCCAACATCTACGTAGGATGGTGGGAAAAAGAATTTGTCTTCAATGATATGGTTGAGATACATTGCCGATATCCTGTTCATCTGGGACGGTTCTGAAGAAAGTTTAAACCAGTTTATTAACCATCTGAATGTCAATGACCTCAATCTTATGATCGATGCAAAATATATTTTGGGGATATATCCATCTGTAAAGATGATAGTAGCAACATTACAACCGATTTATTTCATAAACCAACGGCCACAAACAGTACCTTGCATCATTCTAGTTCACATTTTCCATCAACAATCAAGTCAATTCCAGTAGGTGAATTCTTACGTATTAGAAGAAATTGTTTAACCTTGGACTTATTTGTTGAGAGAGCGAAAGAATTGCGTGAACGTTTAAAGAAGAGGGGATACAGCAACAACTGTATCAAAAAAGGATATCAGCGAGCATTACATACTCCAAGAGAAGAACTATTATCTCCCAAGGTAAGAACGAATAAGGATGAAAACGTACGTTTTATCACGACTTACAGTGAAGATTGGAAACAGATAGAAAGCATTCTCAACAAACATATTAACATTTTGAAGACAGATCCCCAATTACAGACAATGATTGGCAACAAGATATCGACTGGCTGGCGAAGATCCAGTAATATTCAAGACCAACTAGTACGAAGCCACTTCTGTAAAAAAAGAAAAGCCAACTCATTATCAAATTGAACTGTAGGTTGTGGACACTGTAAATTCTCTCCGTACATGTTTAGACAAGTAGAAATATGTGACAGAACAGGAAAAGTTACAAAATTAAAAGGTCTATACAACTGTGGCACAACAAAAGATGTTGGATTTTACAAAAAATTAGTCTGGGGATTAGGAAAGGAAACTTAGAATTAGAATTACTAAAAGCAGAAAGTAAATGGATATCATTACTCCATACCGTCAGACTGAATGAAAATAATAATTTCAGTGTCTTTTTATAAATCTAATCTTATGATTATGATCTCAATGATGTCCCAACATCTGCTAGATAAAAATTAATATTCCTCAGTTGGACATTAGCCTATCTGCAATACTTAGTTTTCCTTCAGTAGTAGCCATGTGTTCCAATTCATACACTACTATTAGAACCCTATTCCGTATATATAGTAGTTTAAATTACACTATAATAATTGGAACTCTTTAATCCAACCACTGTGGTTACATTCCCAAGACACAATAAAGATGTTCTTTTTATTGTCCTGTCTTTCAGTTGATCGCTCAGTATGTTTAGAGATAACTGTGATACTAATCAGTACTCTGCCTGTATGATTAATGTCTTTGATGTTAGTTTAAGTGAGCTTAGATTTACCTATAATGGTAAAATCATTAGGTCCTTTGTTCTGATCCTTTTAGTTATGACATAGTTCTCAGCGAGGTTATTTGATAAAGTGAAAATACTATATGGTTTGTATGATATTATCTTTATATCAGCATTTTTATATGTCCAAGACACAAATACATGTAACTACATAAGAATACATAAGTTAATCACTTCTTCCTCTTCCTTTGAGGTGTGATTCGGTAACCTCCTTTTTGATCCTAGGTAATTGAAGATTGAGCCACACATCTGATTTGAATAATGTCAATCACTTACCTTCAAATAATGGAGTGCCGCCTTCATAGTCATGATCCCTGTTGAAGCTGGCGCGAAACGCTTGCGTCGGATCACTTCCGGTTCCGGCCGCCTACTTCCGTTTTTGACTTTATGCTGTCGGATCTCCGTTTGTATGGGATCTAGGCTCAGCTGCTGTTTTGAGCTGTGCATATAATCCACAGAGGTCATTCTGAAGCGGGTAAGTGGGCAGGTGGTGGGCATAGTAGTATAGACCTAGTTTGTATAGGAAGTTAGGGAGGTAACTAGCAGGCCTCCATATACTTAATCTGCTAGTGTATTTACAGAGAGGGCCACAGAGGTACTACTGTAGTCTCCCCTACCTGCCTATATACTCCCCACTACAGAATGAAGGTGGCACTTGCTGAATGACTGTATAGCAAATGATTTATATGCAACCCAGATATCCAACGTATACCTTTTATTGTATGAATATCTAACCAATAATATAGACTGGTATTAACCAGCACATTGTCGATCTAATTTGTATTTTGATTGAATCTGCATAGATTTGCATCATATTCACTATATATATATATATATATGTTAGAATAATTCTATTATTATTTGGTTTTGCACAAATTGTAACGCAATTTTGTAGATGGCCGGACTACCGTGTTTTTAGCTATTTTATTGTCTTGTGTATATTATGTACATTAATAAAATTATATTTTAACAAGGTATTTGATTTAGATTTTTCCATCACATATGTATGATCATTCTATTAGGGTATACAATATCATTGGAATTAAAGGTGTACTTATCGCTCTCTCCTTGCTACTATTATCAATTTTTACACTGCCAATGATATTTTCTCAGCAACAACATAACTGGGTAGATATGTGAACACATCCAATTATTATAAATTGTTTCCTAAATATACCCTGGACATTAACTCTTTATCCTGTTTTTTCGAACATTAGAATGTTACACAGGTCGTCTGATAATCACTGAACAGGAAAAGGCGGATGAGTTAAATAGGTTCTTTTCTTCGGTACACAAGGGAGGTACCATTGGTTGGGACACTGCAACATAATAGGGCTACACTACCTTTGCCAAATAATTGGTTAACACAGGAAGTAATCCAAAAGAGGTTGGAAAACATAAATGTTAATAAAGCCCCGGGTCCTGATGGAATACATCCACGGGTACTGAGGGAACTGGGCTCTGTAATAGATAAACCATTATATTTAATTTTTCAAGATTCACTCAACACAGGGTCTCTACCAGATTACTGGACAGAAGCTGATGTGATACCTATATTTAAAAAGGGAGCAAGAGCAAATCCGGGGAATTACAGACCAGAGAGGAGGAATCCAGGATGACCCAGAAGCTTCAACATCAATAATTTAATGTACAGTTTGTGTTAGTGTTATGTCTGCTGTTTTTTTGAAGTTCATATAAAACCAAAAAAGTTTAAATTTCACTTGAAATTGTGTTTTTTTTCCGTGAGTTCCCCTATCCCTATCTTCCCCAAGTTAAACTCCCCAATTTAGAGCTGTTTCACTTAGCACTGCTATTGTCTGGAACCTATCTACAGCGTTAAACAAGGTATTCCTGTATATATATATATATATATATATATATATATATGTATATATATATATATATATATATATATATATATATATATATATATATACATATGTCACATATAATAGTTGTCGTAATTGCGAGTTTGTCGGCAACACTCATTTTGGGCTTGTGCATGCACAATGAGCGCCGAAGGTGCTCATCACAATGCCCAAGTTACAGGTTTGACGGGGCTGCAATGAGCACCAAAGACCTGCAAGATTTTAAAACAGGCTGGCAATGATCGCCAAAGGCGCAGCGCTCATTGCGAGGCCTGCAAGACTTCGAAAAAGGCTCAGGGGGAGAAGCAGGGTGCCTGTAAGTGAGGTTGCAAGTGATTTGATGTTTATTGGCGTTTTTGGGAGGTCTGAAATTGGTTAAGCGAGGAAAAAGATGACGGCAGTAAAGCCGTTATTTTTTAAAAAAAAGGCTCACAAAGAGGCCGAAACCCGTAGGGCTTAGGCGCTCATCGCGAGGCCTGCAAGAGTTTGAAAAGGGTGGAATCTCTGCTCATCACAAGGCATTCAAGACTTGAAGTGGGAGAGGGAGGAAAAAGAAACAGGGGAGGGAGAGGGTGCAAAAAGACACAGGGTTGAGAGACGGGGGAAAGAGACACAGGAGAGGGAAATAAGGGAAAAAAAGGCAAAGGGCAGGGACAAGGGGCAAAGAGACAGCAAGAGGGATAGAGGGGAAAACAGACACATCTGCAGCTTCTCCTCCGGCCTCCATGCTCCTTCCGGCCTCTTGACCCGCCCAATGCTAATGCAGATGCGGGAAGGAGCCGAGGCCGGAGGAGAAGCTGCAGATGAAGGTAAGTGAGGGGAAAGAGAGAGGGGGAGGTATTAAGAGGGGTAAAGTGAGGAGGGGGGTTTAGAATGAGAAAGGGAGGTTTAGAATGAGGAGGGGGGGTTGAGGATAAGGAGGGGGTGGGAAAGAGACACAGGGGGTTAGAGAGACACAGGGGGGGTTAGAGAGACACAGGGGATTTAGAGAGATACAAGGGGGTTAGAGAGACACAGGGGGGGGGGGGAGAGTGACTCGAGTGTAAGCCAAGGGGGCCCTTTTTAGCCTTAAAAAATTGGCTGAAAAACTTGGCTTATACTCGAGAATATACAGTAAATAAATACATAAAAATAGATAAATAGAGAAGAAGCTATGTCTCTCCACAGAAGGCATTTTTGGAGTCAGGGAGGTACTACCAATATTTTTAGACCCCAAAAAAGATTTGTTTGCTTAATTAGTCCTGATATCAAACTGTATAATATATCATGTGTGATTTAATTATATTAGTTTCACAGATTTAAGAAAGCAACTGGTACATTAATAGCTGCTATATATTAGTAATTATATAAAAATGTATATCTTTTATTATTTCCTTTAAACTCATTCGCTTTTAACATTTCTAAGCTGATTATAAATTATAATAATAGGCTCATAAAAAATACTGCTAAATAATCATCAGTTTCTCATGGTTTGATTTCAAAGCTGTTTCATAACAGCAGGCATATGCACAAAAGGACAAACAGATCCATGTAAAATTAATGTCAACTAATGTCGATGGCGCTCTCAGTATTTTCATTCCTAATATTTGTTTCATAGAATTACATTTCTAATCTGGTGTAGATATGAAGAAAAGCTCTTGAATTTCATCTACATTACATTAGATGCTAAAATGTATTTTTAATATTGCCAGAATTAAAGAAAATACACTTGTCTATAAACATCTTGGCAACAATAGCACTATGTAAGTTAGTGGCTATGGGCCATATTCTATTACAAGCCTGCAAATGACTCTAACCCATAATTTAGTCTGTGGGTGTTTTTTTCTTTAAATGTCTAAATGTATACTATTGACTCAAGCCCACAACTTACATCTCTCAGCCTCCACACGTAAACCAAGTCTTTGTAAGTGTGATTTCAGGGGGCGTGATTATATGATCTAGCAATATATAAGCAACCAATAGTAAATGAGTCTGTCATTATAATGTCTGTAAAATATGGAAGTTAGATGTAATCTGCAAATTAATTGATTTTATGTATAAATGTTTTTTGATTAAAAATGGGTTGAATATATTATTCAGTATAAAGGGCATTCAGAGTTATCCTGGATAAATAGAGAGGGATTATTGATCCAGGGAGGAGTCCGATTGCTAGTATCTGGGGTCATGAATTATTTTTTCACCCTTTTGAGACAATTGGCAATGTTTCAATGGTTTCTTTTCTGTTTGTATTCCTCTGGATTAATTGACAAATAGTCAGCACATTGCAGATCAGAGAGATCTAAAAATGTTACATAGTAATTTACATAGTAATCAAAGCTGAAAAAAGACTTTTAGCACATGAAGTTCAACCTTTTAAGACCTCCTCTGATCTGCAATATGCAGATTAGTTGTTAATTGATCCAGAGGAAGGCAAACAGAAAAGAAAATAAGTGAAACTTTGCCAATTGTCTCAAAAGGGGGGGGGGGGGGCTGATTCTTCCTGACCCCAGATACCGGTGATCAGACTTCTCCCTGGATCAATACTCCCTCTCTAATTAACCAGGGTAACCCTGAAAACCCTTTTTATTTAAAAATATATCCAATCCCTTTTTAAAGTTATCTATTGAATCCGCTGTCACCACCTGCCTTGGTAGAGAATTCCACAGATCAACTACTTGTATTGTGAAGAACCCTTTTCTTTATTTAAGGTGGAATCTTTTTACATCTAACCTTAAAGGATGTCCTTGTGTCAATTAAAAACCTCCTGGCACAAAAAGCTCCCTTGACAAATCTTTATACCTAACCTGGATGTATTGATATAGGGTAATCATATCCCCTCTTAGATGCCTTTTTTTCTAGAGAAAATAAGTTTAATTTGGTTAGCCTTTCTTCATAACGTAGCCCCTCCATTTCCCTTATTAGTTTTGTTGTCCTTCTCTGTACTTTTTCCAGTTCTAAAATGTCATTTTTATAAAGTGTTGCCCAAAATGTTACTCCATATTCCAAATGAGGGCATACTAGGGATTTGTATAGTGGTAGAATTATATTTGCTTCCCTTGCTTCTATACCCTTCTTAATGCATGCAAATAGTTTATTTGCCTTTGCAGCTGCTCCTTGGCATTTAGAACTGTTACGTAAGTGGTTGTCCACAAGCACTCCCAAATCCCTTTCAATATCTGATGCCGATAGATTTGATTCAATAAATTGCATTGTTATTTTTCCTTCCCAGATGCATAACCTTACATTTATTTGTATTAAGAACATAATTACCTGTTTTAATTACCCTGCACAACTTCGTGTTATCAGCAAAAATTGAGACAATACTTTCCAGTCCTACTTCTAGGTCGTTCATAAATATGTTAAAAAGGAGAGGACCTAATACTGAGCCCTGAGGAACCCCACTTACCACATTAGTCCAATCTGAGTATGTTCCATTTACAACCCTTTGCTTCCTGTCTTTTAGCCAGCTCTCAATCCATGTGAATATATTTACTGCAATTCCTGTATGCCTTAATTTGCACAATAGTCTCCCATGGACACTGTTTGAAAAGCCTTTGCAAAATCTAAAAAGACTACATCCACTGAGTTGCCTTGATCCAAGTTCCTATTAACCTCCTCATAGAAACGAATTAGATTTATTTGACATGACCTTTGTCATAAATCCATGTTGGCTCCTACTTATAATCCTGTTTGAATAGACATGTTCTTGTATATTATCCCTTATCAACCCTTCTAAAAGCTTTCCCACTACAGAAGTGAGGCTTGTAGGTCTATAATTCCCCAGATTTGCTCTTGCTCCCTTCTTAAATATAGGTATCACCTCTGCTTTTCTCCAGTCATCTGGTAGAGACACTGTGTTGAGTGAATCTTAAAAAACTAGATATAATGGTTTGGCTATTACAGAACACAGTTCCCTTAGTACCTGTGGATGTATTCCATCAGGACCCGCGGCTTTATTAACATTTATTTTTTCCAACCGCTTTTGGATTTCTTCCTGCATTAACCAAATATTTGGTGAAGGTAGTGTAGCCCCATTATGTTGTAGTGTCCTAACAATTGGTACCTCACTTGTATATACCGAAGAAAATAACCTATTTAGCTCATCTGCCTTTCCTGGTCACTAATTATAAGACAGACTGTTTCACATTGATGTTTTTTTCCTTTGTCCCATTTATATACTAAAAAAATATTTTAGGGTTAGTCTTACTCTCCTTCGCAACTAACTTTTAATTTTCTATTTTAGCCAGTTTAATAGCCCTTTGCAAGCCTTATTGATTTCCTTGTACTCACGTAAAACAGTCTCTGTCCCCTCTTTTTTGTAGAATTGAAATGCCTGTTTTTTACTCTGTATCTTGATCTTTAAATCATTGTTAAGCCACACTGGATGTAATTTACTCCTTTTATTTGTATTCCCACATGTTATATGCTGATGTGTATATATATTTAGTACGGATTTAAATGTTTTCCATTTATGTTCAGTATTTTCAACTGTCAGTTCTCTGTCCCAGTCTATACTTTGTATTGATGCCCTTAGACCATTAAAATTTGCCTTTTTAAAATTCAGAGTTTTTGTTGGCCTTTTACAGTTTTGTTTTTTTAATTCAATCTCAAATGAGACCGTGTTGTGATCACTGTTTTCCAAAGGTTGCCCTATTTCAACATTTAATACCATATCAATATTACTTGTGATTACTAAATCCAAGATAGCTTAATTTCTAGTAGGTACTTGTATAACCTGGGCTATATATTGATCTCTGAGTGTACTTAAGAGCCTGCTCCCCTTCGTTGAACTGCTGGTCTCATTCATCCAGTTTATTTCAGGGAAGTTAAAATCTCCCATTATTAAATTTTGCCCATGCTTAGCTGCATTTCCAATCTGTAACAATATTTGCAGTTCCTCACATTCAATTATATTTGGAGGGTTTTACTCCAACCAATATTCTTTTAGAATTTTCTCCTCCACTATTTAACTCTACCCACAAACATTCAACAATATTGCTAGTTCCACCATAAATATCTTCTCTGACTATATACTTAAATTCAGGCTTAACATACAGACAAATCCCTCCTCACATTTCCCCTATCTTTCCTAAATAGGTTATAACATCCAGATTAACAGTCCAGTCATGAGATTCATCCCACCATGTTTCAGTGATGCAGATTAAATCCATTTCTCATTTACTGCTAATAATTCAAACTCTCCCATTTTCCTGGCAAGCTTCTGGCATTACCAAGCATACACCTTATGTTATGAGTCTGTACTTCTGGAGTGCCTGCCATTATACTTGAGTTACTTAGCAGTATCTCCCTATTGACTATACTAACCCTCCCCCATCTCCACCCACGTGACTAGTTAATTCTTAGCTTACCCACTCTACACTTACCCTGCTCCTTAGTGCACAACTTTTTTAGCCACACATTAACCTCCTTAAGCTCCATCTGGGCTAGCACGTAGCATTGGTAGAATCTCAGAAAATACTACATTGGAGGTCCTTCCCTTAAGCTTATTCCCTAATTCTCTAAAATCATTCTTTAGGACACTCCATCTTCCACTAACTTTGTCAATGGTACCAATATGTACCAAGACTGCCGGTTCATTTCCAGCCCTCCCAATAATTTATTTACCAGATCCACCACATGCCCAACCCGAGCACTCAAGTTTGGACTTGATGGACTAAAGTCTAACTGTGTAACCTTGCAAGTCCTAATTAGTACTCATAATATTTTTTGACAGAAACTTGATTCTTTTTCTAGATGCGGGTCAGTCTTTAATTTGTGAGCAAGACCTATGGATCTAAAAGAATATCAGTTTTGTGTAACTTTAGTTAATTAGCCCTCATAATGTCGAGCTGTGCTAAAATCAATGGAGATATAAGCCCAAAGTTGGCTGGCCCACAGTGATTGCGGATGGGTAACTCGCAATCAGATAGCGAGTAGCTAATAGAATATGTGGTCATTTTAAGAATGGTTTTAAGTGTGTATAACTTTTTGATCTGGGCCCTATGTCTATAACAATGATAAGTAAAGGTTAGACATTGCTGTTAGTAGGTATATTTTTTGATAATTTGCTTTATATCAGAGAATCTATCCAAAAAGAAATTCATTTAAAATGTATATTCAGATTAAATTTGATACATGTGATTTTTATGTATTGCATTTTTCATCTGTGAAATATAAAATAAATTTAGTTCCTGATTTTTAATAGTGGAATATGCCATAAATCTTTAAAAGTTCCTAAATTAATGGTATCTAAAACAATTTACACATATGGCTTTGTGCAGATTTATCCTATGCATTTCCAAGCTGTATTATAACAGCAGTTGTGCATAAAAGGGAAGGCTTGCTGTTCTTGCTCAAAGCATTGCTGTTTATTCAAATGTATTAATAAATCATAATAGCACAAGATCTATAATATAATATAATTTGAAGTATTCTGGTCCCCTGCTCTTACTATTTTTCAATAGATCAAGTTTTAAAACCAGATGAATTGTATGAAAAGCTAAAAATGCCTATAAAAGAGATGTCATTTATTTTTGTAAAGAGAAGCAGAAATGTGGTTACGGAATAATAGGCTATTCTATGAGATACATGTTTTGGTTACATAGTTACATAGGGCCTCATTCTATTATCGGCCGTAAATCGGCCGTAAGGCTGCGATTCCTTGCGGGGGTTCTGTTAACTCGCAATTCAATTATACGGCCCCGCAAGGATCTCCTCTTACGGCCGGCCGCATATCTTGAAACCGGCCGTAAGCTCTGAAATCTAAAAACGCAAAAATAAATTCAAGCCTGCACTGTACAGCTCTGTAAATGCTAGGGATCATATTGGGGGACATGAGGATTAAAAGTAACCCACTCTCAAGCTTGCACATCAGCCCAAACCCGAGTTTACATTAACTGTTTATTTTCCGGCTGCGGCGTGGGCGGGTCTGAGGTGCTCCAAGCACTCTGGACTTTTTACATGGATATTTTACGTATATTAAAAAAAAATTATTTTACGGATTTGAGTATAGGGTAATTATGTGCTATTTTTGCTAACACCGAATATCACTTTATAGACTCTGCAAAGTGCAGGATGGCTGCAAGTAAGCTGCGGCTCGCTTTTAGCCTTGCAGAGAGGGTTCCCGGAGCAATTGAATTGCAAATTCAGAAGGGTTTAGAAGGGTTAATAAGGGACAGAATACAAGAATATGTCTATTTGAACAGGATTATAGGTAGCAGTCAACATGGATTTATGAAGGAAAGGTCGTGTCAGACCAATCTAATTAGTTTTTATGAGGAGGTTAGTAGGAACTTGGATCAGGGCAACTCAGTGGATGTAGTCTTTTTAGATTTTTCAAAGGCATTTGATACAGTGCCACATGGAAGACTAGTGAGCAAACTAAGGGATACAGGAATTGCAGTAAATATCTTCTCATGGATCGAGAGCTGGCTAAAAGACAGGAAGCAAAGGGTTGTTGTAAATGGAACATACTCCGATTGGTCTAATGTGATAAGTGGGGTTCCTCAGGGCTCAGTATTGGGTCCTCTCCTTTTTAACATATTTATTAATGACATTGAAGTAGGACTCGAATGTAGTGTCTCCATTTTTGCTGATGACACTAAGTTGTGCAAGGTAATAAAATCAGATAATGATGTACTTTCCCTACAAAAGGATTTGCATAAATTAGAGAAATGGGGGGCTAAATGGCAGATGAGATTTAATACAAATAAATGTAAGGTTATGCATTTGGGAAGGAACAATAGCCAAGCAATCTATAATCTTAATGGAGCAAATGTAGGGGTATCAGATATTGAAAGGGATTTGGGAGTACTAGTGGACAACCACCTAGGTAACAGCGCTCAAAGCCAAGCAGCGGCTGCAAAGGCAAATAAAATATTAGCATGTATTAGGAAGGGTATAGAAGCCAGGGAAGAAGATATAATTCTGCCACTATACAAATCTCTAGTACGCCCTCATTTGGAATATGGAGTACAATTTTGGGCACCACCTCATAAAAAAGACATTTTAGAGCTGGAAAAAGTACAGAGAAGGGCTACAAAACTAATAAGGGGAATGGAGGGGCTAAGTTATGAAGAAAGACTAGCAAAATTAAACTTATTTTCGCTAGAAAAAAGGCGTCTAAGAGGAGATATGATTACGTTATTTAAATACATCCAGGGTCAATATAAGGCTTTGTCAAGTGAACTTTTTGTAGCAAGAGATTTTCAACTGACAAGAGGACATCCGTTGAGGTTAGAGGAAAAAAGATTTCACCTTAAACAAAGAAAAGGGTTCTTCACAGTTAGGGTGGTTAAACTGTGGAATTCTCTACCAAAGGAGGTGGTGACAGCGAATTCGATAGACAACTTCAAAAAGGGGTTAGATATATTTCTGAATAAAGAGGGCATTCAAGGCTATCCTAGATAACTAGCAAGGAATACTGATCCAGGGAGAAATTTGATCGCCAGTTTCTGGGGTCAGGAAGGAATTTTGCTTTTTTTTCCCCTTATGAGACAATTGGCAAAGTTTCAATGGGTTTTTTTTATGTTTGCCTTCCTCTGGATCAATTAACAATAATTAACAATTAACAATAATAATAAATAGTCCAAATTAAAAAGATCAATAGAGATCTAAAAAGGTTGAACTTGATGGACTAACTCTTTATTCATTCTCCAATACTATACTATTAATAATTATTTAATCAATAATTTAATTAATAACTAATCCGCATATTGCAGATCAGAGGAGATCTTAACAGGTTGAACTTGATGGACTGAAAGTCTTTTTTCAACCTTAATTACTATGTAACTATGTAACTATGTAAATAGGAATTTCTTACGGCCGATTTCCTTGCGGCCGTTTTAGATCAAAGGCTTTCCTCCGGCGCGAGCGTCCGCAAGAGATAGCAAGGCACCGGCCGCAAGCCTGCCGGAATCCCCGGCCGGAGGGGAATAGAATAGCAGAATAGCTTGCGGCCGGTCCTTGCGGCCCTGCAACGGCTGCGGCCGCTAATAGAATGAGGCCCATAGTATTTAAGTTTGAAACAAGACTTTCAGTCCATCAAGTTCAACCTATTTAGATCTCCTCTGATCTGCAATATGCAGATTAACTACTAATTAATTAGTTGTTATCATTGATAACCCTTAATTCCCTTTTTAATTAGAAATAAATCTAGTCCCCTTTTAAAGTTATCTATCGAATCCGCTGTCACCACCTCCTCTGGTAGAGAATTGCATAGATTAACCACCCTTACTGTGAATAATCCTTTTCTTTCTTTAAGGTGGAATCTTTTTACTTCTAACCTCAAGGGATGTCCTCTTGTCAGTTGAAAACCTCTTGGCACAAAAAGCTCCCTTGACAAATCTTTATACTGACCCTGGATGTATTTAAATAAGGTAATCATATCCCCTCGTAGACACCTTTTTTTGGTTAGTCTTTCTTCATAACTTAACCCTACCATTCCACTTATTAGTTTTGTTGCCCTTCTCTGTACTTTTTCCAGCTCTAAAATGTCCTTTTTATGAAGCGGTGCCCAAAATTGTACTCTATATTACAAATTATGGCATACTAGGGTTTTGTACAGTGATAAAATGATATCTGCTTTCTTTGCTTATATACCCTTCTTAATACATGCTAATATTCTACTTGCCTTTGCAGCTGCTGCTTGGCATCACTGCTACCTAGGTGGTTGGCCACTAGTACTCCCAAATCTCTTTCAATATCAGATACCCCTAGACTTGCTCCATTAAGATTATAAATTGCATGGCTATTTTACCTTGCCAAAATCATAACCTTACATTTATTTGTATTAAATCTCATCTGCCATTTAGCTGCCCATTTCTCAAATTTATGCAAATCCCTTTGTAGGGAAAGTACATCATTATCTGATTTAATTACCTTGGACAACTTGGTGTCATCAGCAAAAATGGAGACACCACTCTCCAATCCTACCTCTAAGTCATTAATAAATATGTTAAAAAGGAGAGGACCTAATACTGAACCTTGAGGAACCCCACTTACCACATTAGTCAATGAGAGTATGTTCCCTCTGCTTCCTGTCTTTTAGCCAGCTCTCGATCCATGAGTAGATATTTATTGCAATTCCTGTATCCCTACGTTTGCTCAATAGTCTCCCATGTGGCACTGTATCAAAAGCCTTTGCAAAATCCGAAAGGACTACTTCCACTGAGTTGCCTTGATCCAAGTTCCTACTTACCTACACATAGAAACGAATTAGATTGGTCTCAAATGGTCTATCTTTCATAAATCCGTGTTGACTCCTACTTATGATCTTGTTCAAATAGACATATTCTTGTATACTGTCCCTTATTAACCCTTCTAAAAGCTTCGCAACTATAGATGTGAGGCTTACAGGTCTATAATTCCCCGTATTTACTCTTGCTCCCTTCTTAAATATAGGTATCACATCTGCTTTTCTCCAGTCATCTGGTAGAGACCCTGTGTGGAGTGAATCTTGAAAGACTAGATATAATGGTTTGGCTATTATTGAGTCCATTTCCCTCAGTACCCTTGGATGTATTCCATCAGGACCTGGGGCTTTATTACCATTTATTTTTTTCAAACTTACTGTTTTGTTACAATGTGCAGCAAGTTCTGCTAGATATACAAACTCTGTTATGTATATACATTTGCTGCAGAGGCCAGACTGCAGCACGAATCACCTTATTGTTATGAGCCAATAAAAAACAAGCTCATAATACCAAGAAATGATCACATCTAGAAGATGATAGCTCAACACAGTAGTAAATAAGTTAACTATCCAGGTTCAAGACAACAGGATGTTAGAAAGAGGAAAACACAGCAATCAAATAATCAAACAATGTTAACCATATACCATTTCTTCTCTCATTCTGGCAGGAGGTCTCGGTCCACTACAGAACCAGAGGCGGTGACTTTGGCTCGTCAGAGCCAGATGTGCGGGACTGTGCCCCCCACCAAGATCCATGTTAGGAGAAGGAGCCCAGGAGAGTATCAGAGGACCTGGAAGTGGGGTGACTTGCTGGTCCATAAACCACACCACTGGCATTCGACCCCACTTCCCCCCTGTCCCAGATTGATAAACCAATCGGGCCCTAATATTGGACGTATTTAAAGGCATATCTAAGATTACTGGATTATGAGTGCATCTGATAGGAGAATCAGTAGTGTATAAAAAAAAAATTGTTTGAAAAAATACCAAAATAAACATTTTCCTTATAGTTAGCAAAATATAATTTCTGACAGTTGAAAATTAGGGTAATCACCCCGTCCAAACCAAGGCTAAATTAGCATACAATTCATAATTTGTTTTAGCCAATCAGGAGTAAGCAAAGGCTGAAACATTTGTATCACAATCTGGGGTTCCTGTCTGTGCTCTAAAGTAGCCTGGGGTATGTGTATTATGGCACCATGTCTGAAGGTGCTATGTATTTTCATATAAGAGTCTATCTGTTCAGCAAAATCACACTAGATTACACCGGCAGGTTGTCCATTCCCTGCATGAACTACCTCTGCCGATTGAACTTTTTTTCTCACTCCCCCTCTCTCTTTGTGCAGCATCTCAGCTGTGACCCCACCCAACCATGTGACTGGCTCCTGCAGCAGCACTTCCAATTGGTCTGTCATGAAAAGGTCACAACCTGTATCTGGTTGCTCTGCTCCAAGAACACAGTTATGTAACCTTCCTATGGGTTTGCAAAATCTAGATAGCAGTTTCTTACATATAAATATGTAAGTACATTCAACTTTTCACTATAATACATATTTTTCTACTAATCAGTAGCTGTTTTTTAAGAAATATTTGAAACCAAGGAAACTTCTACATACCTTTGCCACCACCACCAGGAGCTCCTCCTTCCATCAGAAACACGTCCTGGCCACCACAACCGTCAGATTCCTCACCACCCACAAGAATACCAGTTGTTCCAAAGCACCTCCCCACTTGATTATTACCACCGCCCTCTCCTCCCAAAGCTATGCCCAGTCTATAAGGACCTCCATCCCCACGCCCACAATTATGGGCCACTAGGGGGAAGATGCTGATCCTTACAAAGGAGCAGAGGGATGTTTTTCAGGGTCTTCAGGGCAGCATCTGCTCCCAACAGGCCTCGGTTGGCTGCAACCAGAGGAGGCTCTGTAGGAAAGTTCAGAGACACATCTGGCAGATGGAATCCTACATGGCCAGGCTGCTTTAGTTGGTGCAGAACCAGAGTGTGCTCACCCAGCTGAGCATGGACATTACCCAGAGTGCTCTGGTTTCCAGCACTGCCTCCTTCAACCCCAGAGGTTCCCTCTTCCTTTTTATTTTTAGGCACATTTCAGGTCTATTAAGGCATCTTCATCTGTAAGCAGTTCAACCAAATGATGTAAGTTAAAAATATACACAGCTGCTATCAATGACATTCCCCAGCAGAATGATCTCACAATCCATTAACTCATCATTTAACATGTTTTATAACTCACAGTTGTTGTTAAGTTTAGCTTATACTAATGCAGATATGGAGTGGGACAGGCAAAGTCTGACAAAAGCATGTTACATAGTTACATTGTAAGTAAGGTTGAAAAAAGATTTACAGTCCATCAAGTTCATCCTTTTAAGATCTCCTCTGATCTGCACTATGCGGATTAGTTATTTATCAATTAGTTGTTAATTAATTAATAATAGTATAGTATTTGAGGTTGAATAAAGACTGTTAGTCCATCAAGTTCAACCTTTTTGGATCTCTCTTGATCTTTTTAATATGTGGACTATTTGTTATTAATTGTTAATTGATCCAGAGGAAGGCAAACAGAAAAAAAAAAACTTTGAAACTTTGCCAATTGTCTCATAAGGGGAAAGAAAGAAAAACTCCTTCATGACCCCAGAAACTGGCGATCAAATTTCTCCCTGGATCAATATTCCTTCGCTAGTTATCTAGTATAACTTTGAATGCTATCTTTATTCAAAAATATATCTAACCCCATTTCGAAGTTATCTATCGAATTGGCTGACACCACCTCTAACCTCCTTTTTCCTCTAACCTCAAGGGATGTCCTCTTGTCAGTTGAAAATCTCTTGCTATAAAAAGTTCACTTGACAATGCCTTATATTGACCATGGATGTATTTAAATAAGGTAATCATATCCCCTTATTCGGTTAATCTTTCTTCATAACTTAGCCCCTCCATTCCCCTTATTAGTTTTCTTGCCCTTCTCTGTACTTTTTCCCGCTCTAAAATGTCCTTTTTATGAAGTGGTACCGAAAATTGTACTCCATATTCCAAATGAGGGCGTACTAGAGATTTGTATAGTGCAGAATTATATTTGCTTCCCTTGCATCTATACCCTTCTTAATACATACTCATATTTTCCTTGCCTTTGCAGCTGCTGCTTGGCATTGAGCACTGCTAACTAGGTGGTTGTCCACTAGTACTCCCAAAACCCTTTCAATACCTGATACCCCTAGATTTGCTCCATTAAGATTATAAATTGCATGGCTATTTTTCCTTCCCAAATGCATAACCTTATATGTATTTGTATTAAATCTCATCTGCCATTTAGACACCCATTCTCGTATCGAGAGCTGGCTAAAAGACAGGAAGCAAAGGGTTGTTGTAAATGGAACATACTCCGATTGGTCTAATGTGATAAGTGGGGTTCCTCAAGGTTCAGTATTAGGTCCTCTCCTTTTTAACATATTTATTAATGACATTGAAGTAGGACTCGAAAGTAGTGTCTCCATTTTTGCTGATGACACTAAGTTGTGCAAGGTAATAAAATCAGATAATGATGTACTTTCCCTACAAAAGGATTTGCAAAAATTAGAGAAATGGGCGGCTAAATGGCAGATGAGATTTAATACAAATAAATGTAAGGTTATGCATTTGGGAAGGAACAATAGCCAAGCAATCTATAATCTTAATGGAGCAAATCTAAGGGTATCAGATATTGAAAGTGATTTGGGAGTACTAGTGGACAACCACCTAGGTAACAGCGCTCAAAATCAAGCAGCGGCTGCAAAGGCAAATAAAATATTAGCATGTATTAGGAAGGGTATAGAAGCCAGGGAAGAAGATATAATTCTGCCACTATACAAATCTCTAGTACGCCCTCATTTGGAATATGGAGTACAATTTTGGGCACCACCTCATAAAAAAGACATTTTAGAGCTGGAAAAAGTACAGAGAAGGGCTACAAAACTAATAAGGGGAATGGAGGGGCTAAGTTATGAAGAAAGACTAACAAAATTAAACTTATTTTCGCTAGAAAAAAGGCGTCTAAGAGGAGATATGATTACGTTATATAAATACATCCAGGGTCAATATAAGGCTTTGTCAAGTGAACTTTTTGTAGCAAGAGATTTTCAACTGACAAGAGGACATCCTTTGAGGTTAGAGGAAAAAAGATTTCACCTTAAACAAAGAAAAGGGTTGTTCACAGTTAGGGTGGTTAAACTGTGGAATTCTCTACCAAAGGAGGTGGTGACAGAGAATTCGATAGACAACTTCAAAAAGGGGTTAGATGTATTTTTGAATAAAGAGGGCATTCAAGGCTATCCTAGATAACTAGCAAGGAATATTGATCCAGGGAGAAATTTGATCGCGAGTTTCTGGGGTCAGGAAGGCATTTTGCTTTTTTTCCCCCTTATGAGACAATTGCCAAAGTTTCAATGTTTTTTTTTTTTATGTTTGCCTTCCTCTGGATCAATTAACAATTAACAATAATAATAAATAGTACACATTAAAAAGATCAATAGAGATCTAAAAAGGTTGAACTTGATGGACTAACTCTTTATTCATCCTCCAATACTATACTATTAATAATTATTTAATCAATAATTTAATTAATAACTAATCCGCATATTGCAGATCAGAGGAGATCTTAACAGGTTGAACTTGATGGACTGAAAGTCTTTTTTCAACCTTAATTACTATGGGCCTCATTCTATTATCGGCCGTAAATCGGCCGTGAGGCTGCGATTCCCTGCGGGGGTTCAGTTAACTCGCGATTCTATTATACGGCCCCGCAAGGATCTCCTTTTACGGCCGGCCGCATATCTTGGAACCGGCCGTAAGCTGTGAAATATAAAAACTCAAAAATAAATTCAAGCCTGCACTGTACAGCTCTGTAAATGCTAGGGATCATATTGGGGGACATGAGGATTAAAAGGAACCCACTCTCAAGCTTGCACATCTGCCCAAACCCGAGTTCAAATTAACTGTTTATTTTCCGGCTGCGGCGTGGGTGGGTCTGAGGTGCTCCAAGCACTCTGGACTTTTTACATGGATATTTTACGGATATTAAAAATAAAATATTTTACGGATTTGAGTACAGGATAATTATGTGCTATTTTTTCTAACACCTAAAATCCCTTTATAGTCTTCGCAAAGTGCAGGATGGCTTTATTTGAGCTATTTTATGTGCTTAATTGGTGCTAGCGAGACCTCTTTCCTGCAAGTAAGCTGCGGCTCGCTTTTAGCCTTGCAGAGAGGTTTCCCGGAGCAATTGAATTGCAAATCTCTTGCGGCCGTTTTAGATCAAAGGCTTTCCTCCGGCGCGAGCGGCCGCAAGAGATAGCAAGGCACCGGCCGCAAGCCTGCCGGAGCCTCCGGCCGTAAGGGAATAGAATAGCAGAATAGCTTGCGGCCGGTCCTTGCGGCCCCGCAACGGCTGCGGCCGCTAATAGAATGAGGCCCAAAGTAACTATGTAACTATGTAATTAATGCAAATCCCTTTGTGGGAAAGTAAATCATTATCTGATGTAATTACCTTGCACAACTTAGTGTCATCAGCAAAAATGGAGACACTACTTTCGAGTCCTACTGCTACGTCATTAATAATTATGTTAAAAAGGAGAGGACCTAATACTGAACCTTGAGGAAGCCCACTTACCACATTAGTCCAATCTGAGTATGTTCCATTTACAACAACCCTTTGCTTCCTGTATTTTAGCCAGCTCTCAATCCTTGAGCAGATATTAACAGCAATTCCTGTATCCCTTAGTTCGCTCAAAAGTCTCCCATGAGGCACTGTATCAAAAGCCTTTGCAAAATCCAAAAAGACTACATCCACTGAGTTGACCTGATCCAAGTTCCTACTAACCTCCTCATAGAAACAAATTAGATTGGTCTGACATGACCTATCCTTCATAAATCCGTGTTGACTGCTACCTATGATCTTGTTCAAATAGACATATTCTTGTATTCTGTCCCTTATTAACCCTTCTAAAAGCTTCTCAACTACAGATGTGAGGCTCATTGGCTTATAATTCCCCGGATGTGCTCTTGTTCCCTTCTTAAATATAGGTATCACCTCTGCTTTTCTCCAGTCATCTAGTAGAGACCCTGTGGTGAGTGAGTCTTGAAAGATTAGATATAATAGTTTGGCTATTACAGAACCTAGCTCCCTCAGTACCCTTGGATGTATTCCATCAGGACCTGGGGCTTTATTAACATTTATTTTCTCCAATCTCTTTTGGATTTCTTCCTGCGTTAACCAATTATTTGGCAAAGGTAGTGTAGCCCCATTATGTTGTGTATACCGAAGAAAAGAACCTATTTAGCTCATCTGCCTTTTCCTGGTCACTAATTTTCAGATGGCCTGTGTCACATTGTAATGTTCCTATAGCTTCCTTTCTCGCCTTCTTCCCAATAATATACTTAAAAAATATTTTAGGGTTAGTCTTACTCTCTTTTGCAATTAAATGTTCATGTTCTATTTTAGCCATTCTAATATGGCTTTTGCAAGCCTTGTTGATTTCCTTGTACTCCCGTAAAGCAGTCTCTGTCCCCTCTTGTTTGTATAATTTAAATGTCTTTTTTTACTCTGTACCTTGATCTTTAAATCATTGTTAAGCCACATTGGATGGGATTTAATCCTTTTACTTTTATTCCCACATGGTATATGTCGATGTGTATTTATATTTAGTAAGGATTTAAATGTTGCTTATTTATGTTCAGTACTTTTACCCACCAGTTCTCTGTCCCAGCCTATACGTTGTATTGCTGACCTTGAACCATTAGAATCGTCACTTTTAAAATGAAGAGATTTACAGTTTACTTCCAGTTTTTTTTTTTTATTTACTCTCAAATTAGACTGCGTTGTGATCACTTTTTCCCAAAGGTTGCCCTATTTCAACATTTGATACTATATCAATATTATTTGTTATGACTAAATCTAAGATAGCTTCATTTCTAGTAGGCTCTTGTATAACCTGGGCCAGTTAATGATCCCTGAAACAATAATTGTATTTCTTCACTTTCCGCTATATTTGGGGTTTTATAGCATACTAATATTCTATTGGAATTTGCTGCTCCGCTATTTAACTCTACCCACAAATATTTAACTTTATCACTAGGTCCACCATAAATTTCTTCTCTTACTATAGGCCTAAATTCAGGCTTAACATACAGACAACTCCATGCTCCTCTTTTACTATCTTTCCTATATATAACTATCCAGATTAACGGTCCAGTCATGAGATTCATCCCACCACGTTTCGGTAATGCCTATTAAATCCCATTGTTCATTAATTGCTAATAATTCTAACTCTCCCATTTTTCCTGGCAAGATTCTGGCATTAGCAAGCATACACCTTATGTTATGAGCCTGTAGTTCTGAAGTGCCTGCCACTGTACTTGAGTTACTTAGTACTACCTCCCTATTGACTATACTACCCCTCCCCCCATCTCCTCCCCTATGAGTTGTTAATTTATTCCTTATACCCTCTACACTTTCTACCCCATTACTTATTTCCAGTCACCCCCCCCACCTACTAGTTTAAAAACTCCTCCAGCCTTTCTACCATCCTATCCCCTAGCACAAAAGATCCCTCATCATTAAGGTGCAATCCATCCCTACTGTAGAGATTGTACCGAAGTGAGAAGTCAGCCCAGTGCCCTAAAAACCCAAACCCCTCCTTAGTGCACCACATCTTTAGCCACGCATTAACCTCCCTAAGCTCCTTCTGCCTCCCTGGGCTAGCACGTGGCACTGGTAGTATCTCAGAAAACACTACCTTGGAGGTCCTTACCTTCAGCTTATTACCTAGTTCTCTAAAATCATTCTTTAGGACACTCCATCTTCCACTAACTTTGTCATTGGTACCAATATGTACCAAGACCGCCGGTTCATTTCCAGCCCCTCCCAATAATTTGTCTACCCGATCCACAACATGACGAACCAGAGCACCCAGGAGACAGCAAACTGTTCGATTGCTGGGATCTGGGTGACAAATCACCCTGTCTACCTTCCCCTACAACCAAAACCTGTCTGTTGCTCTACTTATTCTACCCTCCCTCTCCTCCAGGAGAACTGTTATCCCGGATGTTAGAGGGAACAGCTCTATCTGGCATTGCCATTCCTGAATGGACATCCCCAACAGTTTCACTCAATCTGGCAAATCTGTTGGTGTTTGCCAACTCAGAACTGGCCTGCCTCCTCCTGTTCCCCCTGATTCCCCTTCTAACTCCAGCTACCTCCCTGGACATCCTCACTAGATCCAGCTCCACCCTCCATGCTAGGCCCAGCAAAACTGTGCTCAGTGAGCACCAACCCCCTTTCCAGTGGAGCAATATCACTAAGTGCTGCAATTCTCCTCTCCAGATCTCCAATTTGAGCTTCCATAGAGGCAACATGCTCACACCTCTCACAGAGGTATGGACCCTGGATCATCTGTTCCAGTATTGCATACATATGACAGGATGTACACTGAATGAGGCTGCCCCTGGACCGACTCATACTTATTATTATTGTCTTTAAAATTTCAGTGGGAAAATAAAGAATGGAAAAATAAAGTTTTCCTCCTTTGTACTTAAAATCTGCCCTTCCTTTTCTTTGAAGTCCCTCCTTTTATTGAAACTCCTATGCTTTTACTAGAATTGCACTTGATACTGAAAATGTTCGCAAGCTCACAAGTTCGCCCCTTCTCCTGTTTATATCAACTTCTGCCTTTTCACCTGGACACAATTAGTGCACTATGCCAAAACAGCTCACAAACCTTTTATACTAGTTTAACAGTCAAGCCACACCCCTCTCACCTGGGAACAAATAGTGAATTCTTCAATTTATCAGCCTTTACTTGTAAGGTAAATCAACTTGCAAACAGTCTAATATAATTAACAAACCTTTGTATCCTCTCATGGGTACATGATCATACATCATGATATACTAACAATCAGTTATAATCTGATGTATACCAGATGAATGTGATATCCATGTGGATACATTATATCATATAGAGATGGTTATAGCACTCTCAGCCCACTGACTGCAGTCACAACTAAGCATTCCTTGTGAGATGCCACATCATTACTAATGTTTAAGGCAAGTGATTTCTGATGACAGATACATAACTGTTTGCACTGCTTGTGGATTAAGTTCTGGTAATTTGGTTTAATGCTACAATTACAGTATTTACCATTGTATTGTACAGATTTTTTTTTTAGAAAGTTTTTTTTTCCTCTTCTGCCTTTTTTAGCTTAGAATCAAAAATTTAATGTTCTGAACACACTATATGTGTGTAATTGAATTGATTACATAATCCATGATTTAAAGCATCAGTGTAATGGAGCAGATAACGACATGATGTATGTGCTATGCACATTACTGGTTACTTCTATTATATGGAGTTTTGAACTATAAGAATTTAAATAATCTGATTATGGTTACTAGGGTGTACTGACCATATATAACTCTAGTAGATGCTATGCATCATTATTATCATACTGTATTACCTTGACCCCTTTAGGTTTTGCCTTTGTTTCAGCCTCCTGTCCTTTCGGATTCGCCCACACCACACCCATAATATTAATGCACAGTCAGATATGTTTATGACTGTGCTCTGTGTATATAATAAAAAAATATATTGTTAAACTGTTATCCATGTTTATGTATGTTTCTCGTAGTTACTGATTTGGAACATCAACATACATAACAATTACTTAACTCTTATGTTTTAGGATATCGGTCATCATCCGGTATAGCCATTCCTTTATGGAATTGATGACTGTAAGCATATGTTTGCATGTCACTAAAGTTGTGTTGATTAGTGATTGATGTTGTTATGGTCATGTTAAATCTAATGTTCATATAATTATTTTTAACATCAATTCACATATTAGTGCACACAATACCTGAATTCTGCATGTCGTGTGACATGATGATGATGGCATATATATCCTTCTTTTCCTTCCAAAAAATTAATATATGAACATTCCTGCACATGACAGTGACATAATCATGGTTTACAAGTGATCACATGCATTAATACATCCAAAGTTTGTACAAGCACTTCTTTAAATGTTTTCATCACTATTTTCTAAAGCATGTATTAACAGCATCATTAGTTATTATTGGGAGTTAATTACAGTGAAGGGTACTTAACCAAATGAGTTGTCTAACTGATAGTTCATTTATACATTAAGACTAGCACTTATTGTCACAAGATCATTGTTGGTATACATGTTGCCACAAGAACAGCAATGGCATGGAACCTGAAAGGACAGTGATAACCCTTGATGGAGTTAGGATTCATGGGTCCATATTCAATTAAGCAATTGTTGGTTACTGGAGCCCGTAATGTAGCCTGTAAACTAATTTGCTATTCAGTTGGAGTCTTTTAGCTATCCGCAAACGATTTGCGAGTTACAGGCTGAAAATCCCTGCGGTTGACAAAATCGTAACTCTGACCAAGCTAAGCCTTTTTGGTTTTCACACCTGTAAATGGCAAATGTAGAAGAAAATCCTATGAGTACCAGATAAAACTCACAAGGGGGTTAAACACCTGATCGTTGCACTGTAAATGCAAATAAAAAAATCAATACGGCACATTAAAAGAGGGGGAAAGAGATGAAAGACATTAGAATTTATTGCACAAAAGACCCAAGCTTGCAAATCTGCAATAAATAAAAAATGTTTTTACTTGTCATTTCCGTGTTATATTAATCTTGTTAATCAAGGAGTTAATAATAAATATCAGGCCACTCACATGGACTATAACATTTACTTAAGGATTTTTTTATTATTTTAAACATTGCCAAATAGAGTCCGATCGCATATTGGACTACTAAATGCTAATTAATTGATGTTTAACATCCATATTTTAATGATGTCATGATGATGGTCTCGTTTATTATTGGCTGTTTCTAAATCGGTAGTTATAGCCTTGTTTAATTGATCATGATCATGCTCTGAAATGCTACTTACGGGTGCATGGTTTACTGTTTAGGCTTTCAGCCAGGTAGTTGTTCAATTGAATCGCTCTGTAACTGTTGCAAATTTCAAGCCCACAGAATTGCAGCCAGTATGATGGCAAATGCGGGGTTGCAATTAAATAGGGGCCCTGGTGCTCCATGTGCCTCCCCAGAGCCTCCTTTTGTGTTTGTAGGCCTTCCCTAACAGCTTCAGGACATTAGTGTAACCCCAGTGCCTGGTCTGTGCTATCTAATGATATACTGTACCTGTGGCATTCACCATCCCCATTTCTCCACCATCGTTGTCAACCAGTCCTCCGTTTAAAGCCTCATGCTGCCTATGATGATATATCTAACCACCCTAGTGTATGAGACCTAAGGTTTTTGTGTAGATGACATACCTTCCCATTGTTGTGGTGTAGATGATCTATGTCAGTACTGTGCTGTTGTGCGAATCACTACAGTTGCTGAGTATTGATTGGGGTGTGTCTATATCTCCCTGCAGCACTCTCTCATGGTGGCTTTCACCTCAGCCACACACCTAGACCTGGGAATAAACAAGCTGGTGGTGTGGGTATATTGTTTTCCATTCACTGTACTTTTCACCTCTTACCCCCTGTCTCATCCCTCCGATTCTCATCCTTTTAAGTTCATACTATCTATTCTTCTCACCTATCTCTCTATGTGTTGCTGTGATCTATCGCCCCACAGACACTCCCTCTCAATTTATTGATCACTTTTCTGCCTGGCTCCCTCACTTTCTCTCCTCCAACGTTCCTTCACTGGTACTTGGAGATTTTAACATTCCCATTGACAATCCAACCTCCCCAGTTGCAGCCAAACTGCTTGCACTCACCTCTTCTTTTGGCCTCTCACAAATTACAGATTCTTCAACTCATCTTCACCAATCTCAGCACAACCTCCAACCCAGTCATCCACCCACTCCCTCTATCTGACCATACATTCAACCTCACCTCTTCATCCTCCCACCACCCTTCTTCAACCCTTGCTACCATTACCCACAGAAACCTGCTAGCACTTGACCCTGCTCAGCTCTCCACTAATATCCAACCCCGTCACAGCCCCATCCCCAACCTCAACTGCCCTGACACTGCCACCTCACTCTACAACTCTACTCTCTCTTCCACCCTTGATACCATCGCCCCCATAACCACACAAAGATGCCCTCACTCTCTTTCACAACCCTGGCACATGACACAAAAATGATACATCCAGAAGTGCTCCCGCACTGCTGAATGACTCTGGAGGAACTTACGCACCGCTGCAGATTTCCTCCACTACAAATTTTTGTTACCCTCCTACTCCTCTGCCCTCAACCTCGCCAAACAACAATACTTCACTTCACTAATATCAACACTGTCCTCTAACCCCAAGCGGCTGTTCACCACTTTCAAAACTCTCCTCCAACCACCACCTCCTCCCATCCCATCCTCTCTCACAGCTTAAGACTTTGCCAACCATTTACCTTATATACTCGAGTATAAGCCGAGTTTTTCAGACCTTTTTTGAAGGCTAAAAAGGGCCCCTTTGGCTTATACTCGAGTCACTCTCCCTCCGTGTCTCTCTAACCCCCCCGGGTCTCTCTATCCCCCCCGTGTCTCTCTACCCCCCCCCGTGTCTCTCTACCCCTACTTGTCTCTCTAACCCCCCGTGTCTCTTTCAGTCCCCCTTCCTCATTCTAACCCCCTCATTCTAAACCCCCCTCAGTCTAAACCCCCCCTCATTCTAACCCCCCTCCTACTAAACCCCCCTCATTCTACCCCTCTAAATACTCCCTCTCCCTTTCCCCTCACTTACCTGCATCTGAAGCTTCTGCTCCGGCCTCCGCTCCTTCCGGCGTCTTGACGTGGCGCGCATGTAACGTCACGTCATTAGCATATACTGGGTGCCGGCACCCGGTATATGCTAATGACAAGGCGCGCATGTGATGTCACGTCGGAAAGAGCGGAGGCCGGAGCAGAAGCTTCAGATGCAGGTAAGTGAGGGGAAAGGGAGAGGGTGGGTATTTAGAGGGGTAGAATGAGGAGGGGGGGTTGTGGATGAGGAGGGAGGATGAGGAGGGAGGTTGAGGAGGGAGGTTGAGGAGGGGGTTGAGTATGGGGGGTTGAGGTTGAGGAGGGGGGTTGAGGAGGGAGGTTGAGGTTGAGGATGAGGAGGGAGGTTGAGGATGGAGGTTGAGGATTAGGAGGGAGGTTGAGGATGAGGAGGGAGGATGAGGAGGGGGTTGAGGATGGGGGGGTTGAGTTTGAGGAGGGGGTTGAGGATGAGGAGGGAGGATGAGGAGGGAGGTTGAGGAGGGGGTTGAGGATGGAGGGGTTGAGGTTGAGGAGGGAAGTTGAGGAGGGGGTTGAGGATGGGGGGTTGAGATTGAGGAGGGGGGTTGAGGAAAGAGATTTAGGAGGGAGGTTGAGGATGAGGAGGGAGGTTGAGGAGGGAGGTTGAGGATGAGGAGGGAGGTGGAGGATGAGGGGGGGTTGAGGATGGGGGGTTGAGGTTGAGGAGGGAGGTTGAGGAGGGGGTTGAGGATGAGGAGGGAGGTTGAGGATGAGGAGGGAGGTTGAGGATGAGGTGGGAGGATGAGGAGGGGGGGTTGAGGTTGAGGAGGGAGGTTGAGGATGGAGGGTTGAGGAGGGAGGTTGAGGAGGGGGGTTGAGGAGGGGGTTGAGGAAGGAGGTTGAGGATGAGGAAGGAGGTTGAGGCTGAGGAGTGGGGTTGAGGAGGGATCCGACATCCACTTTGAACTGCTTTGCCCTAGCTACAGAGGATAAAGTCACCAGCCTGCTATCATCCACTCGCCTCACTACATGTCCTCAGGATTCCATCTCAGATCATCCGCCCCCCTCTCTACAACACTAATCCCAGCTCTAACACACATTTTCAACCTTTGAACAATGGAAGAAAAGAAAGGGGACCCTTTTAATAGTGCACACCTATGAATCTCAATAATGTAAGAGACCCAGTTGATTAAAACTTAGCTTTTAATAATTTACTTTAAAAATAGATGCTACAAAAGCTAAAAATATGGACACTGCAATTTAGTACCGGAGGTGGGAAAGGATATAGGGCTATAATAGGACTGGACTTTTTAAAATAGGCGTTAATACTCCTTTAAATATTGTCTTTAAGGTGCTGTGATTCTAAAGTGCTATAATAAAGTGCTATAATAAGGTGCTGGAGGTGCATGCAAAACAATCTGTGTTTTGCCCTGTTAAATAAATATTGCATATAACTTGTGTTAACTTAAATACAATTGTGATAAATTGTATTTATAAAGTGCTGAGTTGTGCTATATTGCAGGAGTATAAGACTGCCTATTACTTGGTTGCGGTATATCCCCTATATTATTCCTTTAATTCCCTATTATTAAACTCCTGTTAGGAGTGACTAGATGATTCAGGAACCTATTCTTAGTATTAGTTTGGCTTTATTGATATATCGCTGTGTCCCTGACAATCTCTTTGTCTCCTAAAGCATGGAGATCGCGGTTAGGACGCCTCACGATGACGTCACTAACACGCGCCTCACGTTGCTGCGTCTCTCCCGACACACGTTTCTCAATTTCCTCAGGGGTTACCGCCATGACACCAAGACATCCCTCTTTATAGTCTCTGTTGTCATGGGAACCAATTTTAATTAAAATCAATGTTTATTTAATATTTAAAATGTCTTTAAAGATCTCAAAACTTAGAAAGCTGCTAACTCACCTATTATAATGCTTTTAAAGCCATGCTTGTTTAAAAACTTACTATATTTAAATAACATTGCACTATATCTCTCCATATTGTTTTATTATATTATATTATATTTTGAGAGTGGTTGGGTATACATATATATTGCCACTGTAACAAAGATTATAAACTATATTATTCATCCTAACTTCTTATTTAAAAGATCTTGTAAGATCTCAACAATAAATCAGGTTTCATGTATTACTTTAAGATGACAATATATTAGTGCAAATTAACATATCCCCATCAAGCTTTTCATTATATTATAATAAATTATTCCTCATAGATGAAGTCTAGTATTGGGTTTATATGTTTTTGGGCAATATCTTGAAAGATATAGTATAATAAGTATATTAATACCAAGAATAAATAAAGAGAGTCATATTCTTATTAAATTATTATCATAATAAGTCATTTCAATATATGATATTATTGAGTTAGTATCAGCTTCAATACTTAGAGAATATTGGATTTTGTTTTTTATATATATGGGGAGAAAGTAAAACCTTAATTTAGGCCATCAGGTTTTCTGGTTTTTAGTAAATAGATCCATCTTGCTTCCATCTTTAGTAACTCTTTGTCTATGTCACCTTTTCTAATGGTTTGTTCAATGTGATCTATGGCCATAAAAGAAAGTACTTTCCCTTCCCCTTATGTTTGGTGTTTACATGTATAGCCACTGGTGTATCGTATTCTCTGTTGATACTATAGATGTGTTCCAAAATTCTTCTTCAAAATTCTCTATAGGTTTTACCTATGTATCTCATTCCACATTTGCAAGATATCAAATAAATCACTCTCTCTGTTTTGCATGTCATTAGGTACTTCACTTGATATATCTGTGTTGCATCTTTTGAGGTGAAGGTTTTGGCTGGTTTTATATACTGACAAGCCTTACAGGATTGACATTTAAAACAGCCTTTTATTTTTTCTAGCCATGTAGTCCTCTTTGGAATCTCCAGATGGCTTTTAGATAATACATCTTTTAAGTTAGTAGATCTTCTTGTTATCTTAGGCATGTTCCCCTAAAAAGGGTTTTAGATCTTTGCCATTCCTCAGTATCTCCCAGTGTTTATTGAAAATCTTTTTTACATCGAACCATTTGTCATTATAGGTTCCAATACATCTAATGATGTTATCTTCTTTAGGAGATTTATCCATTAGTAGAGATTCTCTGTTGATGTTCTTAGCTCTACCATAAGCCTTCTTTAATATATTTGTATTATATTGTATTTAAGTTAACACAAGTTATATGCAATATTTATTTAACAGGGCAAAACACAGATTGTTTTGCATGCACCTCCAGCACCTTATTATAGCACTTTATTATAGCACTTTAGAATCACAGCACCTTAAAGACAATATTTAAAGGAGTATTAACGCCTATTTTAATAAGTCCAGTCCTATTATATCCCTATATCCTTTCCCACCTCCTGTTCTAAAATGCAGCGTCCATATTTTTAGCTTTTGTAGCATCTATTTCTAAAGTAAATTATTAAAAGCTAAGTTTTAATCAACTGGGTCTCTTACATTATTGAGATTCATAGGTGTGCACTATTAAAAGGGTCCCCTTTCTTTTCTTCCATTGTTCAATATGTATTTTTGACCCTTAGTGGCACCCTAAGTAAAAGGTCATTATACCCAATTACATCTAGAGCCACCAAACCTATCATGTTTCTATTTATCTAGTATATGAACACAGTTCTATCTCTTGGTGTAGCCCGGTGTAATCAATCAAAAGACATTAATAATATGTTGGGGTTTTTATCCCAAAAATGGGACCCATTAGCATTGTCTAATGAGGTAAAGACAGTATTTTCAAACAACCCCTTAACTAGTATGGGTAATGAACCGAATCTCAAACTAGAATTTTTGGAACTCAATAAAGTATACAAAAAACAATATCAGATATGGTGGGAGGTAGCTAGTCTGGAAAACTATTTAAAAAACAAATTGATACCTAGGGAATTACGTATCAATCTTTTTCCCACAATAAGAAATCTATCAGAGAATTTTATAAAAAAATGTGATCTAGTCTTATTAAAATGTTCACAAGAACTGATGAACCTCTTGCTTGAATGGGAACAACAGCAATTACAAGAGACGGAGATAGCATTAAAGACTAAAATTGAAAAAATCAAGGAATACAAGACTAGTAATGATTTTCCAGATCTAGAAAACCACTTGGAAAAAGACATTGAGAAATTAGGAGAATGTTAATGGATAGAAAACAAAACAAGTTTCAAAGAGACCTTAATAATTTCCAGTCAGGAAATATATTTAGAAGATCAAGACAATTCAAAACACTCAGAGACAAACCTGACATGGTATTGACATCAGAATCAGAATGGTGAGATCTAGACCAAAAGGATGACCAAGATTTAAGCAAAAAAGGAAAGGCATTTAAGAAAAATAATAGAGGTTTTTTTAGATCAGGCTTCAAAACCAGGAGAGGTAAGAAAAGGCCCAAACCTTTTCAAACCTCACAAAAGGTTAAAAAAACATTAAATCCTCTACAGATCTTTAATTTATCAGACCTTAATTTAACAGAAGATCATATATCCCTATTACAGAAGGGACTCAATTTCTCTCCTACAGACAATTTTAAAATCTTTGATTGGGTAAAGGATGTACATCTATTTGCTCGTAAGTTAGCTTTAAAAAAGTTTTTTTCAAGAAAGTCAGATAATAGCCAACTCAATTTATCAGATAGAAAAACATTAAATGACTTGAGATATCTACTGGCAGAAAATGAATCAGATGAATTATGCGGACCATTCTCAAATTTTAAACCTAAAAGCAAATTTACCCCTCCTTTCTCTATCAGTGCTAATATTGAACTATTTGTCCAAAATGTAGTGAGAGATTTGGAAGAACTACCTAATAAAAAATCAACTTGTTCAAATCTTTCAATAGGAGAAAAACAAGCTTTAAAAGATCTAAAAAGCCAACAAGATATTATAATAAAAAATGCTGATAAAGGAGGAAATCTGGTCCTATTAAATAGAGAGGACTATGTTAAAGAGAATATGAAACTTCTAAATAACAAAGAATGCTATAAAAAACTACCGAATGATCCAACTGAACTATTCTTGATAGAATTAAAAAACATTTTAGATCAAGGTTTGATGAATAAATTAATATCCAAAGAAGAATGGGAATTTCTCAATGTCAAAAATCCTAAAATAGCCACATTCTACTCTATTCCAAAGATCCACAAAAACCCTTCTAACCCACCAGGTAGACCAATAGTGTCTGGGATAGGATGTATAACAGAAAACTCTAGTAAATACATGGATTCAGTATTAAGAGAACATGTGGTGTCATTGACATCATATGTAAGAGATACTAAAGATGTGTTAAAGAAAATCAATGGATTGAACACAAATAAAAACACACTTTTAGTGTCATTAGATGTAGAATCATTATACACAAATATCCAACACAAGTGAGGCCTAGATGCAACTAAATATTTTTTACAGAAGAAACGCATATTCTACGATAGACATAATGAATTTATAATGGAGTTACTGAAATATGTGTTAACACACAATTATTTTGTATTTTTCCAAAATTTCTATCATCAGATACGAGGTACAGCTATGGGGACAGCATGTGCCCCCACATATGCCAATTTATACGTAGGCTGGTGGGAAGAACAAGTAGTGTTCAATGAACACAATGATAACTATACAAAAGATGTGGACCTTTGGATTCGGTACATAGATGATGTGTTAATCCTATGGAGTGGTACTCAGCAACATTTGCAAGAATGTATAAACAAATTAAATCACAATGATATGGGTCTATATTTGACCTCAGAGGTCAATGAGACATCTATAACCTTTTTAGACCTCACAATTAGCAAACAAGAAAATGGCAAATTGACAACTAATACATACAGGAAACCAACAGCTACTAACAGCCTTTTGCATGCCACAAGTAGTCACCCTAAATCTTTGATCTCAGGAATCCCAGTAGAACAATATCTGAGAATTAAAAGAAATTGCTCAGAAGAACAACAGTTTGAAATAGAGGCCATGGACCTACAAAATAGATTCCAAGAACGGGGATATAATAAAAAGATATTGAAGAAGGCTTATGGTAGAGCTAAGAACATCAACAGAGAATCTCTACTAATGGATAAATCCCCTAAAGAAGATAACATCATTAGATGTATTGGATCATATATTGACAAGTGGTTCGATGTAAAAAAGATTTTCAATAAACTCTGGGAGATATTGAGGAATGATAAAGATCTAAAACCCTTTTTAGGGGAACATGCTCAGATAACAAGTAGAAGATCTACTAACTTAAAAGATGTATTATCTAAAAGCCATCTGGAGATTCCAAAGAGGACTACATGGCTAGAAAAAAAAAAAGGCTGTTTTAAATGTCAATCCTGTAAGGCTTGTCAGTATATAAAACCAGTCAAAACCTTCACCTCAAAAGATGCAACACAGATATATCAAGTGAAGTACCTAATGACATGCAAAACAGAGAGAGTGATTTATTTGATATCTTAGAAATGTGGAATGAGATACATAGGTAAAACCTATAGAGAATTTTGAAGAAGAATTTTGGAACACATCTATAGTATCAACAGAGAATACGATACACCAGTGGCTATACATGTAAACACCAAACATAAAGGGGATGTGAAAGTACTTTCTTTTATGGCCATAGATCACATTGAACAAACCATTAGAAAAGGTGACATAGACAAAGAGTTACTAAAGATGGAAGCAAGATGGATCTATTTACTAAAAACCAGAAAACCTGATGGCCTAAATTAAGGTTTTACTTTCTCCCCATATATATAAAAAACAAAATCCAATATTCTCTAAGTATTGAAGCTGATACTAACTCAATAATATCATATATTGAAATTACTTACTATGATAATAATTTAATAAGAATATGACTCTCTTTATTTATTCTTGGTATTAATATACATATTATACTATATCTTTCAAGATATTGCCCAAAAACATATAAACCCAATACTAGACTTCATCTATGAGGAATAATTTATTATAATATAATGAAAAGCTAGATGGGGATATGTTAATTTGCACTAATATATTGTCATCTTAAAGTAATACATGAAACCTGATTTATTGTTGAGATCTTACAAGATCTTTTAAATAAGAAGTTAGGATGAATAATATAGTTTATAATCTTTGTTACAGTGGCAATATATATGTATACCCAACGACTCTCAAAATATAATATAATATAATAAAACAATATGGAGAGATATAGTGCAATGTTATTTAAATATAGTAAGTTTTTAAACAAGCATGGCTTTAAAAGCATTATAATAGGTGAGTTAGCAGCTTTCTAAGTTTTGAGATCTTTAAAGACATTTTAATTATTAAATAAACGTTGATTTTAATTAAAATTGGTTCCCATGACAACAGAGACTATAAAGAGGGATGTCTTGGTGTCATGGCGGTAGCCCGTGAGGAAATTGAGAAACGTGCGTCGGGAGAGACGCAGCAACGTGAGGCGCGTGTTAGTGACGTCATCGCGAGGCGTCCTAACCGCGATCTCCATTCTTTAGGAGACAAACAGATTGTCAGGGACACAGCGATCACATATATAGTTGTGAGCATGCGAGTTGTTGCTAACGCTTGCTAACGCTTCGCGAGGGACGCAGTTTCCCGCATTTGCGGTGGTGGAGCATCCCAAAGTCCCCGCAAATGCAGATCCTCGCGAAGCGAGGGTCGCATTTGCAGAGGTGGAGGCTCCAACGTCGACTGTGTTAACACACACACAACTTTTTAACAAAAAAAAACCCAACCTCCCAGCCAAAAAAAAACCAACGAAGCGAGGGTCCGCATTTGCGGAGGTGGAGGCTCCAACGTCGGCTGTGTTAACACAAACACAAGACTTTTTAAAAAACCCAACGTAACGTCCCCGCAAATGCGGATCCTCGCGAAGCGAGGGTCCGCATTTGCGGAGGTGGAGGCTCCAACGTCGGCGGTTTTAACACACACACATGACTTTTTAATAAAAAAAAACTCAAAGGCGCCTCACACGCGCTTAACACACATACGCACGACTTAGAAAAAAATACAATGCGTCATACACGTAAAAGCCAACTGCGTCTCTCGCAAAAAAAAATACGGCCGCGAAACGACCCATTCCAAATGCTGCGCATCAAAACATCACAAACACAAGAAATAAACACAACGAACACATAAAAAGCTTACTTACAGCAAGTCCCCCCACTTGCATCCGGCACCTCCAAAAGTTAACTTACACGTCCATTAAAGTCCCCAAAAAAAGTTTAAACTGCCGAAAATCGCCTAAGCGAGAGAAAAAATGGCCGCCGAACAAAACGAAAACGAGGCTTCAGACGTAACTATACTACAGTGACTCGCAAGAATGAAATACATACTATGCAAGACATAGAAACTTACTCGCTGATGATACAAAGTGGGAAAGATGTTTAGAAGAAGCAGCACAATGTCAAATGTCACGGCAGGTGAGAGAACAATTTGCATTTATTTGTATCTTCTCAAATGCTCCAAATGCATTAGCTTTGTGGGAGAGATTTAAAAGTAATATGGCTGAAGACTTTATGCGATGATACAATTAACCCACACTTAAAAGCTTTAATGGAAATCCAAGAAGTATTTTTAACTCATGGATTAAGTTGTGCAAGTTTTAATTTGCCTGATCCAGGTCTTATAGATGACATGGTGACAGAGCGTTATTACTATCTTGATGGACCTGGCGGATCAGGAAAAACCTATCTATATAATTTATTAATGAGTTCAGTAAGAGCACAAGGTCAAATAGCAATGGCGTTTGCCACTACTGGAATTGCTGCACTTTTGTTAGAAGGTGGAAGAACTGTTCATAGTGGATTTAAACTGCCAGTGCCTATTTTAGAAACTTCTGTGTCAGATATTCGCATGACATCATTACAAGGAAAGAAATTGAACAAATGTAAATTAATTATAATAGATGAGGCCACAATGATGTCATGCTATGCCCTCCAATGTATTGACCGTTTGCTTCGTGAAGTCATGGATAATACTTTTTCATTTGGTGGAAAGGTAATGTTGTTAAGTGGTGATTTTAGACAAACATTACCTGTCGTTGTACATGGAAATCGAACTGACATTATCGAAACCTGTATAAAGTCAAGCACACTGTGGAAACATTGTACCCATCTTCTACTGCAACAAAATATGAGATCAGAAGGGCAAACTGATTTCAATGATTGGCCTATTAAAATTGGAGAAGGCAGAACAGAAAAAATACCACATTTACCGGACGACACTGTAGAGATCCCACCTCACACGATTTGTCACCAAGATATTATATTGGCTATATTTGAAGGTAGCATAAATAACCAGGAATATTCCGACCTTGCCAACCAAGTCATACTAACGTGTAAAAATAAGGATGCATTAATCCTCATTAATAAAATCTTTAAAAAAATGAATGCACCTCAAAGAAATTATCACAGTGCTGATTCTGTACTTGCTGATGACAATGAAAGTCAGGCTAACTTTTCTACTGAATTCATAAACTCACTAACTCCTTCTGGAATGCCACCACATATTTTGCAGCTAAAGAAAGGTGCAATTATTATGTTACTGCGAAATATGAACCCCAAAAAAGGCCTATGCAATGGGACAAGATTAATTGTTCAACAATTAAAGGACCATTTTATAGATGCTGAAAATTCAACTGGTACCCATAAAGGAGAGAGAGTTTTCATACCAAGAATAGATTTAACACCTGTGAAAGTAGTCTCCCTTTTATACTTCAAAGAAGACAATTTCCCATTATTATGGCATTTGCCATGACCATTAATAAATCACAAGGTCAAACGTTCAAATCTGTGGGTATTTTCTTGGAAGAACCATTATTTGCACATGGCCAATTGTACGTTGCGTTGTCACGGTGCAAAAATCCACAGGCTATTAAAGTTTATATTGAAAAGAAGGAAAGTCAAGGTGATTTATTAGAAGATGGACGTATTTTTACGAAAAACATTGTCTACTATGAAGTACTATAGCTTTGCAGTAAAGAAATAAAACCCTATGTTACTGTTTGTAATGTTTCAAGTTTGAAAACTATAGTTTCAAGTTCTTTACTTTATGTAAATAATGTCTGTTATGTTAACATTATTCCCTGGATTAATGTTTATTGCCAGTTCATGGGGTCAGGAAGGAATTAATTTCATTGGGTATGTTTTAAGGAGAGTTTTTACTGTTTGCCTTTCTCTGCATTCAATGTATATTGAAGTTAACAATTATTCTGATGGAAATTGCATGTTAATACTGATTAGTTTAAAGTTCAACTGTTTTTACATTCAAATGTTAATACTTTTAATACAACATTATGTTTAAATATTAATTCACTATGTTACTGTTTATAATGTTACAAGTTGTAAAAATGTGTTTTCAAGTTCCTTAGTTACACAGATAAGAAACTTCGAGTTTCAAAAAATATGTCAAGTTTATTACTGAAATATATTACAAAGTTCATGTTAAAATTGGGTACCTTTAAAGGAGGGTTTTTACTCTTTGTCTTCCTCTGCATTAAATGTATATTGAATATTTAAAATTGCATGTTAAAAAAACATTACCTCAAGTTTACAATACTGATTAGTTTAAAGTTCAACTGTTTTTACATTCAACTGTTAATACTTTTCATACAAAATTATGTGAACAAATGTATTCACTATGTTACTGTTTATAATGTTCCAAGTTCTAAAAATGTTTTGTCAAGTTCCAAAGTTACACAGATAATAAAGTTCAAGTTTCAAAAAATATACTTTCAAGTTTATTACTTACATATATTACAAACTTCATGTTAAAATTGTGTACGTTTGAACAAGGGTTTTTACTGTTTGCTTTCCTCTGGATTCAATGTATATTGAAATTAACAATTCTTCACATACAAATTGCATGTTAAAAAACCATTACCTCAAGTTTACAATAAGGATTAATTTAAAGTTCAACTGTTCTTACATTCAAATGTTAATACTTTGAATACAAAATAATTTAACAGTTACTGTTCACCAAGAGAACATTTTACAAAACTAAACATGTTTAATATCACAATACTTACAAGTGTCAAATATGTATATTAATAACTAAGCAACTTTCCAAACATACACATCTCATTGCCGTAATTTTTTGACGGGCAAGTCGCTAGTATATCAATAAAGCCAAACTAATACTAAGAATAGGTTCCTGAATCATCTAGTCACTCCTAACAGGAGTTTGATAATAGGGAATTAAAGGAATAATATAGGGGATATACCCAACCAAGTAATAGGCAGTCTTATACTCCTGCAATATAGCACAACTCAGCACTTTATAAATACAATTTAACACAATTGTATTTAAGTTAACACAAGTTATATGCAATATTTATTTAACAGTGCAAAACACAGATTGTTTTGCATGCACCTCCAGCACCTTATTATAGCACTTTATTATAGCACTTTAGAATCACAGCACCTTAAAGACAATATTTAAAGGAGTATTAACGCCTATTTTAATAAGTCCAGTCCTATTATATCCCTATATCCTTTCCCACCTCCTGTTCTAAATTGCAGCGTCCATATATTTAGCTTTTGTAGCATCTATTTTTAAAGTAAATTATTAAAAGCTAAGTTTTAATCAACTGGGTCTCTTACATTATTTAAATTCATAGGTGTGCACTATTAAAAGGGTCCCCTTTCTTTTCTTCCATTGTTCAATATGTATTTTTGACCCTTAGTGGCACCCTAAGTAAAAGGTCATTATACCCAATTACATCTAGAGCCACCAAACCTATCTTGTTTCCATTTTCAACCTTTCCCTAAATACTAGCAGGTTTCCATCTTCTCTAAAACACGCCATAATTACACTCATCCTTAAAATAACACTCATCTGACTCTGACATTGCATCTAACTACCGCCCTATCTCTCTACTTCACCTGGCTTCTAAACTGCTGGAGCGGCTCGTCTATAAGCTCCTTACCAGCTTTATTTCCTCCAACTCCCTTCTTGACACCTTCCAATCCGGCTTTCGGCCTTAACACTCCACTGAGACAGCTCTAACTAAAGTCACCAATGACCTGCCATCGCCAAGTGAAAAGGTCCCTTTTTCATCTAGACCTCTCTGCTGCCTTTGACACAGTTGACCATCCACTTCTACTCCATATCCTCTCCTCCCTCGGTATTCGAGACACTGCTGTCTTGTGGTTCTCATCTCATTCTCATCTCTCACCTACAAAATTGAACATTCAGTATCTCCTTCTCTGACACCTCTTCTTCTCCTTACCCCCTGTCTGTTGGCATACCCCAAGGATCAGTCCCCGGCCCCCTCCTCTTCTCCATTTACACATCCTCACTTGGTACCCTTATAAACTCTTTTGGGCTGCAGATGACACCCAAATCTACCTCTCCGCACCAGATCTATCCCCCTCTCTTCTAACACATGTCTCCAACTGCCCCTCTAGCATATTCTCTTAGATGTTCACCCACCATCTCAAACTCAACATGTCTAAGACTGAACTCCTTATCTTCCCTCCCTCTACCAATTCCTCTCATCTCTCTCACTGTCAACAACGACATCATCACCCCCTCCTCCTCAGCATGTTGTCTTGGGGTTCTACTGGACCCCGCTCTGTCTTTCATCCCTCACATAAAATCACTAGCTAAATCTGGTCTTCTCCATCTAAAAAACATCTCCAGAATTCGACACTATCTTACGCAAGACACAACTAAAATCCTAATACACTCTCTCATCATCTCTCAACTCGACTACTACAATTCGCTTCTTGCTGGCCTACCCCCAACCCGACTATCTCCACTTCAATCCATTGTGAATGCCTCTGCTAGACTCATCTTCTGTACACAACGTCAATCACTCCACTGGCTTCCCCAAGCCTCCAGAATAAAATTTAAAATCATGACCGTAACTTTCAAAGCCCTCAACAATAGCTCACCCCATACATTTCTGGTCTCATCTCCAAATACTCCCCCACCCGCCCTCTTCGTTCTGCTAATGACTTTCTTCTTTCCACAACTCTTGTCACCTCCTCTCACTCTCGCCTTCAGAACTTTTCTCGTGCTATCCCTATTCTCTGGAACTCCTTGCCTCGCTCTACCAAATTATCCTCCTGTCTCAAAACATTCAAAACCTCTCTAAAAACACATCTCTTTAAAGAAGCGTATCACCTTCCACCCTAACACACTCTCACCTCTCTCTACCTTTAGGTTGTAAGTCTGCGAGTTTCAATCCAACAAAATGCTTTGGGGAAAGCACTATGGACACTATGGATTTGGGGCTCAAAGACAGGGCCCTCCTTGCTTTGCTATGTTTAATTTGTATGTATCTTTGTCTTGAACTTATCTTATGTACAGCGCTACAGAATATGTTAGCGCGTTATAAACAATAATAATAATAATAATAATAATAATAAATATGAGGCTAATGACTTTCAAAAAGTACAGAGAAGGGCAACAAAACTAATAAGCGGAATGGAGGGGCTAAGTTATGAAGAAAGACAAACCAATTTAAATGTATTTTCTCTAGAAAAAAGGTATCTAAGGGGGATATGATTATCACATATATAGTTGTGAGCATTCGGGTTGTTGCTAACTCTGCGGCCCTCGCAAAGCGAGGGCTGCAGTTGCTGGCAAGGAGCGCCAAAGGTGCGGACTTTAGGCCCACAAATGCTGACCCTCGCGAAGGAGGTGGAGGCTTCCACGTCGACCGCAAAATTTACGGACTTACCATCCACAAATACGAGCCGCGGGACTTACAAAAAAAACATTTTGAGCTCACAAAGATACGGCCTTAGAGACCGAAACACGCACACAGGGAAACATTAAAACACAATTACACATAACAAACACATAAAAAGCTTACCAACAACAAGGGGGGGGGGGCACCCAGGACATCAGAAAGTGAAGTTACACATCAATTTAACTCGAAATATAAGAGTTTAGACACGCAAAAATCCCCTAAGCAAGAGAAAAAATGGCGGCTGAAAAAAACGCGTACCACACACATTAGGTGCCATTTTGCAACACTAACTTACACAATGCAGAAGTACACAGCTACCCTAATGGATTTTCCTCGCGCACGCACACTATTTACAATACACACTGCACACATTGCTGACACTTACACAGCAGCTCCACAGCACTGAAAACACACATTGTATGCTGCAGCAACATGAAAACAGATTGCCAGATCTTCAACACAATGCTTCCTGCATATATTACTTCAAAATAGGTAAAGTATATTCATTTATTATTTAATTAATTATTTCATTGGCATACAAAAAAAAAACAACTCTGCTCATAGCACACAAACAACCAACAGCCTTAAATACATTAAGGGTCAATATAAGGCTTTCTCAAGTGAACTTTTTGTGCCAAGAGGTTTTTAACTGACAAGAGGACATCATTTGAGTTTACAAGTAATAAGATTTCACCTTAAAGAAAGAAAAGGGTTCTTCACAGTAAGGGTGGATATCTTACTGATAATAAGGCTGCAGAAGTTGATGGGATCCCAATTGAACTATTCAAAATTCTACAAGATGAGGATGTGAAGTGTTGTTTTCCTTATTCCAACACTTTTGAAAACTGAACATTGGCCAATACACTGGAAAAGGTCAGTCTAAATAACAATCCCCAAAAAAGGCAATGGCAAATAGTGCTCCAATTATTGAACAATTGCCCTCATTTCATATGCCAGCAAGGATTCTACAAGCTCAACTTCAACAATATATAGGCTAGGATCCAGATGTGCAAGCCGGGTTCCACAGAGGAAGAACCACAAGAGATCAAATTGCTAATGTCTGATGGATAATAGAGAAAGCAAGAGAGTTCCAGAAAAGCATTTACTTCTGCTTCATAGACTTTGACTGTGTGGAACATAACAAATTGTGGCATGTTCTTAAAGAGGTGGGAGTATCCGATCATCTCATCCCTCTTCTGAAGAAACTTTATGTGGACCAATAAACCACGGTCAGAACCGAACATGGGACAACAGAATGGTTCAAGATCAGAAAAGGAGCGCGACAAGGTTGAATATTGTCATATATTCAGTTATATGCAGAGTACATCATGCATAAGGCCAGACTGAATGAATCCAAAGCCAGAATCAATATTGCTGGAAAAAATATCAACAACTTTAGACATGCCGATGTTACTACTTTGATGGCAGAAAGTGAGGAGGAACTAAGGAACCTATTGGTGGGGGTAAAAAAAGTGGTCTGTTGCTCAATGTTAAAAAAAAGAAGATCATGGCAAACAGCAATCTCACTTCCTGGCACAAAGTGGAAGAAGTGGAGGCAGTGGCAGATTTTATTTTCTTGGGATCCAAGATCTCTGCAGATGGTGACTGTAGTCATGAAATTAAAAAAACATTTGCTTCTGGGGAGAAAATCTATGGTAAGCTTGGACAAGCTAGTAAAAAGTAAAGATATTAAACTATCAACAAATTTCTGTATAGTTAGAACTATGATATTTCCAGTAGTAACATATGGATGTGAACTGGACCATAAAAAAGTTTGAGCACTGTAGAATTTACACCTTTGAATTGTGGTGTTGGTGTAAACTACTTTGAGTCCCTTGGATTGCAAGGATATCCAATAAATCATTAATTCTGGAAATTAAAAAAACTGTTGACTAGAAGGTATGATCAAGAGGCTGAAGCTCAAATATTTTGGCCATATCATGAGATGGTAGGATTCCCTAGAGAATACTCTGATGCTGGGAAAGATTGAGGGAACAAGAAGAAGGCGACGACAGAGGTGGAGATGTCTCTCATTGTGAACATCTGCCCACTTTGTGACCCCTGTGTCCGTTTCCCCTCTCTCCCTACATGTGTCTGTTTCACCCTTTCTCCCTCACCCTCCCCTCTGTGTTTTCTTTTTCCTTATTTCCCTCCCCTGTGTCTCTTTTCCTTCTCTCAGACGTGGCCTGGCAGTGTTTGTGTAAGTGTTACTGGCTTCAGACTAGTTTTGATCCTGTTTGATAAAATTTACGTTTTTTTCGGCTGCCATTTTTTTCTTCACTTAGCCGATTTTCGATCTTTGAAAAATGACAATTAAGCCTAAAATCAGCTTGCAGCCTCACTCACAGGCTCCCTGGCCATCCCCCTGTGCTGAGTGTTGAAGTTAATTTTTTTAATTACTTGGCGTTTTTTAAGGGTCTTTAGAGTTACGTTATTAATTTTTTTTCGTAATTTACTGAAAGTGTTGCGTGCCTTTCAGCGCCAAAATGCTACAGTTTTCGGGCATCACTATGTGCGCCTGCAATCTGTTTTCATCCTTTATCGGTGGAGCGACCTCGGGCAAATAATAGGCATGACGGGACAGATGACACATAGAGGGACCCTGAAAGGCCACAATTTGTTGCACCAAGTCGTGTTGGCCTCGCAATGAGCGCCTATGGGCTCTTAGACTATCAGGAAATATCAGGAATTGATGATATAGGACAATCTACACTTGTTTAGTTTTTGTTGGAAATCTCAAGAATTAAAACAAAACATGAATATGAAATTGTGGTATCACTCAGAATAGGAAAAATTATTTTAAATGATTTTATTGTTGCTTGCCAGAATAAAAAAGAAATCAACTTGGATAAAATGTGTCATTGCAACAATAACACTTTAACTAAAGTCTTGACTTTGCTGTCTGTGGATATATTGACTGATTATGTAGATGCAGCCCAAAGTATGTTATACCATAGCGCCTATCCATAGTATAATCCATTGCAAAATCTATTCAAATTAGTTGTGAGCTTAATTGTCTATTATTATTTTTTATGCTTAAAAAATAAGTATAATTGCAGTATAAAACACGTTTATTATTTTTGTTGACAATTTTTTTTTTAGATCTGTATAATAACAAGAACATGTGATTTGCATATATTGTATACTTTACGATTTGCCCAATATAAAGTGAGTGCCTTATTTGTTACCAGTTGAACACTGCATAAGCTGACAACAATTCCTCCATTAATAATGCCCAAACCTACGTGTAGGTTTCTTTTCTTTGCTTTTTCTAATGGTGTTGTGCTTTCAAAGCTGTGTTATAAATCAGTCATGTGCATAAAGGAAACATGGTTGTTATTCCTTCCTATTTTATTGAATTCGAGTTTACTAGGCACTGAAAAAGACTAAGAAAAATTGAGAGTATGTTTCAGAAACTGATAAGCGGAGCCTCTAACTCAAAGTGCAATTATTTCTACCCATATAGCTTACAGAAGCATGCAAGTAACATATTAAACTTTTGAAAAGGTCATTGATGTTCTAGGGTAATCTTACACCATAACATTTAAATAACAAGACTGGCTGAAATAGAAAATTAAAAGTTAGTTGCAAAGGAGAGTAAGACTAACCCTAAAATATATTTTAAATATATTAATGGGAAGAAGGCCAGGAATGTAGCTATAGGAACATTACAATGGGACACCGGTCATCTGATAATTAGTGATCAGGAAAAGGCAGATGAGCAACATAATGGGGCTACACTACCATCACCAAATAATTGGTTAATGGAAGAAGAAATCCAAAAGAGGTTAGAAAAAATAAATGTTAGCCCCAGGTCTTGATGGAATACATCCAAGGGTACTGATGGAACTGGGTATTAGCCAAACCATTATATCTAATTTTTCAAGATTCACTCAACACAAGGTTGCCACTAGATGAATGGAGAAAAGCAGATGTGATACCTATATTTAAGAAGGGAGCAAGAGCAAATCTGTGGAATTATAGACCAGTGAGACTCACTTCTGTAGGAGTCAACATGGATTTATGAGGGATAGGGCATGTCAAACAAATCAAATTAGTTTCTATGAGCAGGTTATTAGGAACTTGGATCAAGGCAACTCAGTGGATGTTGTCTTTTTGGATTTTGCAAAGGTTTTTTTATACTGTGCCATATGGAAGATTATTGTGCAAACAAAGGCATGCAGGAATTGCAGTACATATCTGCTCATGGATTGAGAGCTGGCTAAAAGACATAAAGCAAAGGGTTATTGTAAATGGAACATACTCAGATTGGACTAATGTGGTAAGTGGAGTTCCTCAGAGTTTGGTATTAGGTCCTCTCATTTTTAACATATTTACTAATGACTTAGAAGTTAGACTGAAAAGTATTGTCTCCATTTTTGCTGATGACACTAAGTTGTGAAAGGTAATTAAATCAGATAATGATTTACTTTCCCGCCAAATGGATTTGCATAAATGGGCGACTAAATAGTAGATGAGATTTTATATGAATAAATATAAAGTTATGCATTTAGGAAGGAAACATAGCCATGCAATTTATAATCTTAATGGAGTACATCTCAGGGTATTAGATATTGAAAGGGATTTGGGAGTGGTTGTGGACAATCACCTAAGTAACAGTCAGTGCCAAATCTACCTTTTTGGAGCCCCTAGGCAGTGAAGTGGAAGAGCCCCTGCGAGTGTCTACACAAGATATGCATGCACCCATTTTCCCTTTTCTGTGCATGTACATAGCTCTCTTGTTGTGTGTGCAAATCACAATCATTTCCCCATAACATCCATTATAAAAACATAACTACTTGTATACACACCAGGATTTTAATTGTGTATTAAATACATTTTATGGTGGGCCATATTTTTTATATGGAAAAAATTAGTCAAAGAGTATAATTAATCATGATACATTTACTCAATGCTAAGCAGCAGCTGTAAATGCAAATAAAATATTAACATGTATTAAGAAGGGTATAGAAACAAGGGAAGCAAATATATTTCTGCTATTATACAAATCCCCAGTATGCCCTCTTTTGGAATATGAACTACACTTTTGGGCATCACTTCATAATAAGGACATTTTAGAGCTGAAAAAAAGTACAGAGAAGGGCAACAAAACTAATAAGGGGAATGGAGGGGCAAAGTTATGAAGAAGGAATAACCAAATTAAACTTATTTTCTCTAGAAAAGGGCATCTAAGAGGGGATATGATTACCTTATATAAATATATCCAGGATAACGAGGATTTCAACTGACAAGAGGACAACCTTTGAGTTTAGAAGTAATACGATTCTACCATAAAGAAAGAAAAGGGTTCTTTACAGTAAGGGTGGTAAAACTGTAGAATTGGCTATATCACTAATACAGTTGTCGTACTGCGAGTTTGTGTGTGTTGCTCACAAAGTCGTGGGTTGCGCATCTGTATAGAACATGCCGAGACCTGCAATGATCGGTGAAGGAGCTCATTGTGGTGTCCGCATGCGCATGGTGAGGTTCGCAATGAGTGGCAAAGCCCTTATTGCTGCCCGCGCAATGGGCACTTTTGGAGCTCATTGCGTATCCCACAATAGACGCCAAAAGTTGTGAGTTGCACATGCGTGTAGCTCATGGCTAGGCTCGGAATGAGTGTCTCCGGCTCTCAGAGGAAAGGGAAGGAGAGAGAAGGAGGGGAGAAGAGAGAGAGATGGGAAATAGACACAGGAGAGGGAGAGGGGGAAACAGACAAAGGGGAGGGAGAGGGGGGAAACAGACAAAGAGGAGGGAGAGGGGGGAAAGAGACAAAGTGGAGGGAGAAGGGGGAAACGTGAGGGAGAGGGGTGAAGAGGCAGCAGGAATGGAGAGGAGGCAACAGAAAAATGGGAGGGAGAGACAGGGGAGGGAGAGAGACATAGGGAAGCGAGAAGGGGAGGGAAGAGATACAGAGGGGAGAGGGGGGAAGACACAGGGGAGGGAGAGGGGGGAAGAGACACATGGGATGGAGACGAGGGGGAGAGAAACAGCAAATATTATCCCGTCATTTATGACGGGCAATTTACTAGTTTCTAAATAAAAAGACCATTCAGTGTTATCCTTGTTAATTGGAGAGGGAGTAGTGATCCAGGGAGGAGTCCGATTGCCAGTGTCTGTAAGCAATTTGTGGCATGACAACCTGGCTCCTGGCATTTGTAGAGGCCTGTAAATTTAATATTTTATTTAAAGTACAGTTATTCCATTTTTTTTCTGGTTGCTTGAGAGTTTTGGTTACTTGAGTTCTTGATAACTGAGAGTCTGGAATAGGAAACTGTGATATACAGTAAACTAGAGGAGGGAGAAAGCATCATATGATTATAAGCATAAACAGAAGCACTACATTCACTGTCACAGATGTGTTGCATGCCTTCTCATAACTCTTAGAGGGACTCCTACCTGTGAGGGAGATGACATGCAAAGCTGCCTCCTCCCACCCCATAATCAATTCTTATTTTCAAGGCTTGTGACCTTATTCTAAATCCAAAGATGCACTGCTACCAATGACTGCACAAGTGCAGTACTCTCTTGCAATGCAAAGAATGGAACTGCAATAATCTTTTCACCTTGAAATACAGCACTCCAATGATTATCTAAATTATGGTTCTGTAGCTTTACTATGTTTCAACAGCTTTTAATCAGATTAAGAAAGTGTGTTACACTTGTTATGATCTGTTTGATCCTATCACATGTACATCATAATTTTTGTTGCAAATAATTACATTTTATAGCTTGGTGTAGGTATGTAGATAAATGAATAAATTACATTTTGACAGCTGCAAAATATTGTATTGTTTCATGCCAGAATAAAAGAAAATGTCCTTCATTAATAACTCTTTAGGTAAGGTATTGGCTATGTCTATAATCCTGATAGCTAAAGGTTGGACACTGCTGTCTGTAGGTATATTCATTTTTTATGTGCATCCAATAAAACCAGGGAGCCCATACAAAAAGAAAACTGTGTAAAGCATAGTCAAATTGAAAAGTACAGATGTTTTCTTATTTGTATATGCTTAGGATGGTTTTGCAAACACAACATCAAATATTTATTTCTTTTTGTTTAGGCAGGCTTTTTAGATTGTTTTAGACATGTATAAAAAACATAAAAAGTAAAATGAGTGTCTGATGTTAACCATTGAACAGATCATAAGCCTACACCATCCCCTCATTAGAAAAACCCAAATGACTGATAGATGTAAGTTTACGCTATATGCATAGTACAATGGTGCTGTACTTTCAAAGCTTTTAAAAAGAAGGAAAGCTTTCTTTGTCTCTTGCCAGAATGAAAGAAAATGTACTTTGCTAAAATGTATTGTTGCAACAGTATGACTTTAGTCGATGTGTCTATTATCAAAGAAACTATGGGCCCTATCAAAATATTTTCTTTTCAGAGTTACAGTTTATGTTGCACTGCAACTAAGTCAGTTCCCAATCAATATAAGCTTTTTTACAGCTCTGGGCGAAAGCAGTGCTGCTTAGGCAAAAATGCTAAATTTTACAAAGTTACTGGGACCTGTCACAATCAAATTTCACTTCAAATGATCAAAATTGCTTTTAACATGGCTATACACGATTAACTCACCATGAGTAAGTGATTTTCCCCTACCTAAACTTTCCCACAGAATGTTAAATTAACCAATCCGAAAAGTCTGAAAATGTATTCTGAATGGCTGAATCATGATGCACACATATTTCAGCCAATCAGATTACTAAAAAATTACATTTAAGCCACAAAAGGGAGGCAAAAGGCATTTGCGGCAGGGGAGCTCCTAATATGAGGAGTTCTTTTAAAGAGCATTGTTTTTTTTATTTTTGGAAGGCCATTTCAAGTTCCAGAAGAGGACATTGGATTTAATCAAGAAAGAAGAGGACATGAATTCTTCTATCAACATGTATAGCCCGATTGATCCAGGGCAGAAGATTGAGGACCAGGGCTTTGGGGGTCATTGCTGGAGGAACTTTAGGGTAGGCAAGTACTATTAATTATAATAATTTACAGGTTCAATATTTTAATTTTATAGTAATTTAATAATTTTTTTATTGCAAAAATGATTTTTATTATAACAGATATATAAATAGTTTACTGTAATTTTTTTAATTTTATTGTGATTATTGTTTTATTATTTTTTTAAAGTTTTAGTACTTAAGGTTATTTTTTATGTTTTTTTATATTTTGTATAATTAGTGATTTTTTTTTTCTGATAGCATAGGGTTAACTTTTATTTTATAGTGTAGTTGTAGTTTTTAATACATAGGGTGTCATGGGGATCCTTGAGGAACCCCATGGCACATTAGAGGTTAATTTTAGTTTATCATGGGAGCCTAAATAGACCTCCATGGTATAGGGTTAATTTAGATTACCATGGCGGTCTTTTAAAGACCCACAGGGTAGTTATGGATAGTTAGGGGTTAAATAGGAATATCATGGATTCTATGTAGACATCCATGGTACTTAGGAGTTAATAGTTAAGTACAAGAACAGAGGGACAAGGTTAGAGGGGGGAGAGATGGGGAGCTAATAAAGGGAAGGAGGAAAAAAAGAGAAAGAAAGAGACAAAGTCATGAAAAAAATAATTACAGGAACATACATGTAATGATATACAGATATAGCAGGGTTATATAATGTCCACTATAGTTGTTGAGAGAATGTGAGTAACATGCAAGCATTGGTGGATTCTGTGATGGCGCATGCATTACTATTGTGCATTTGAAGGAATCAGTGGAACTGTGCATAGGCAATAATTATGGGGTTAGAAGGACTAGAGAGGAAAAATAAATGTCATTAAATTGGAAGGTTAAGAAGTACATTAATGCATTTTATGGTTTAAAATTATTTATTACATTATTATATAATGTAGTTTGCAATATGCAAGAAAAATCATCATGCATTGTAAATATATTGCTGTTTCTTAAAAAAAAAAAAGTATATACAGTAGACTATCAGTTAACCAGAACACAAGCAACCTAAAAGAAATTGAATACAGTACTTTCAATAAAAAAATTAATTTACAGGGCTCTACAAATGCCAGGAGACGGGTTGCCATGCCACTAAATGCTTTCAGGCTACTAGATTTCAGCCACTGTATGTCTCTTCAATTCAATTATACCTGGATGTAGACAGGCATGAGTGACTGAGCCAGTGCAGCGTTGGCATTACATTCCCCTGGTTCTGCACCCTCCAGCCAAACGTACCTGTGTGTAAGTGAGGATGGAAAGCTGCTGCTGCAAGAACAGCCCTCTTTGACAAATACACTTAGCAGAGCATCCTATTTGCATCTAATCTAGGCCTCTTAATAGTAACTCTCAAGCAACCAGAAACTGCATTTATCCATGATCTACCAATCTCCATGGGTGCCAGTTTACTGAGAGTCTACTGTATATATATTTATTTGTTATTATATATCCAAATGAAAATTGGATTTGAAAAAAAATGTATGTTAGTTGATTCAATATTATAATCAATATATTTTCTACTGTCATTTATGATGGGCAAGCTACTAGTTCTGATATAATTAACAGACAATAAGGCTTATGAATTTAGTTTTCCATCAATATTAATATTTAGATGGCATGATATTATAATAGTCAGTTATCATCTGATAACACCTGTATTCCTATAACGTGCAATAGCAATGTGGCTAAACAGTATTATATAGAGATGTTGATAGTACTCATGGCCCACTGATTGTGGTCACAGCCAAGCATTTCTTCTGAGATCCTGCATCATTGCTATTGATCATGGCAAATGTTTTCTCATGACAGACACACCATGGTTTTCACTGCTTGTAGATGAACATCAGGTAAGTTGGTTTATTAATCCAGAGGAAAGCAAACATTTAAAAAAAACAGTGAAACTTTTCCAATTGTCTCAAAAGGGGAAAGAAATAAAAAAAAATCCTTCCTGACCTGGTGATTGGACTCCTCCCTGGATCAATACTCCCTCTCTAATTATCCAGGATAACCCTGAATGCCCTTTTAATAAAAAAATGTATCCAATCCCTTTTTAAAGTTATCTATCACCACCTCCTTTCTTAGAGAATTGCAGAGATTAACCACCCTTACTGTGAAGAACCTTTTTTATTTCTTTAAGGTGAAATGATTTTACTTCTAATCTCAAAGGTTGTCCCCTTGTCAGTTGAAAACTTCTTGGCACAAAAAATTCACTTGACAAAGCCTTGTATTGACCCTGTATATATTTATATAAAGTAATCATATCCCGTCTTAGACGCCTTTTTTTCTTTTAGAGAAAATAAGTTTAATTTTGTTATTATCTTTGAAGAATCATTTAAGATGAAATAGAGACTCTCTGTAATTGTCAAGCAACTTTTTCAGCATAGTAAAGATTAACTACCTCATGAATAAGTATGTAATATACCCACTATAATTATAGTTTGCTACTAATCTCTATTCAATATGAAATATACTGGAAAATATTTGTTTATAAATTTCGTAATTTTTTCTGCTTAAAGATGTAGAGAAACACAGAAATATATCTACACCAAAATAAACTTATAACGAAAATAAAGTCAACATGTCTAATAAATCGAGAGTTAAAGATTAAAAAAGTGTAACTCAGAAAGCAAAGAACTCTTTTTCCCTCAAGAACAAAGATTGCTCTCCTGAGATTTGATAATTAGATGTATCTATAAATGAGTCAGCAGCTAATCAAAGCACGCTAAGTGTTTTGAATTCCAACAATTCAGAACTCTCTCATACACAGCAAGAGGAAACCCTTACTCTTTCAAAAATGAAAATGTTATTGACTGACTTTTAGAATAATTTCAATGAGGAGTTTAAAAAGCAATGTATAGATAACTAAAAAATGTATAAAGGAAATTATGGATAGAACAGATAATCTGGAAAATAAATTTTATAATTTAATCACAGATCATATTACCCTTATCTCACATACATCAAGCCTAGTAAAATTAATTAATTAAAGGATAAAATAATAAACCTTGAAGATTATTCTAGAAGAAACAACCTGAAATGTAAGGGTATCCTAGAATCAGTCCATGATTTAGAACTGGAGAAATTTCTTCTAAATGTGTTTTTTACTTTAGAGATTCAAATATACTAGATGCGGTCCATTGCCATCATACTTAGATAAATCAAGACAAGGAATGCCATAGTCATGAAGGAAGCAATACTAAAAAACAGTTTCAAGAAAATAATCTTTGAATCTCCTTACGAAAATATACATTTTTTGCTCTGATTTTTCAATGACTACTTTGGCTAGAGGCAAATAATTTATGGATATTACTTATGCATTGAGAAAAAAGAACTTAATGTATAAATGGAGAACCCCAGCTACAATTTTGGTATTCTCAATGTCACGAGATAAACTCTGTTAAAGAAGGAGAAGAATTACTATCTGAATGGAATATATCTTATGAGAAAAATGTAAAGTCAAAAGAGAAGATTTGATGCTTAAAACTCATGAATGGAAGATAGTTAAACACTATGAGCCTCATTCAATTCGGAGGCCGCAAATCGCAGGATATGTCTATGGGTCTGCTGTGGGGCCGCAGCACGCTTGAGTTACGGTGCTATTCAATTTGATTAGACCGCAAGTTATGGACCACAGCCTCAAGCCCGTAAACCCTTGTTTCATATGTAATGCTTCCTGTCCGATCCGATGTTTTACGCCAGAAACCAACAAGGCTGTAATTTGTGAGCCCCTGACTGTGCTGTAACTGAAAAAGTCAACACACAGGTCTAGGCATTGGTGGGTTCATGAGCAGGATAGAGACAGAGAGAGACAGAGTTAGAAAGAGAGAGAGACAGTGATAGAGAAATAGAGAAAGAGTGCTACAGAGAGCGGGTGAGAGTGACTGAGATATAGATAGAGACAGATAGAGGCAGAGAGACAGACAGAGCAAGTGAGAGATAGAGGAGGAAGAGAAGGCGGAGTGGAGGAGAGGTAGATGCATGGCGAGAGGGAGAGGAGGGGGCAGGTCAGGGAGAGGACAGGTAGGCCAGGAACCCTAGGCCCAGGCTTGACCTCAAGAAACTGTGGCCAAGATCAGGGCACAGCATTACAGCCCAGAGGAGAGAGACATCCTCCTAAGGGAAGTCTGTTCATGCTATATGATCATACATGACGGGAGGGATGTGAGGCCCAGCAAGAAGATACGTGCCTGGATTGAGGTTGCTGCAGAAGTGTCGTCTTTAGGGTTTGCTAACCGTGATGTAAAGTCAGTCAAGCACCGTTACTATGACTGCTGCATGAAGGTTAAGAGGAAGATGGCCGAAGGAGGCAATATCAGCATGTACAACTGGTGGTGGGCTGCCATGAAATATAACCTACAGTGCATGGGAGCACACTCTGGAGGAGTGACTAGAGCTGGCGGTAGTAGTGGGCCTCCCTGGACAGCTGGACTCTGGGTTTACAGAAACTTTGCAATGTGAATACCATATACACCTTCACACCCTCATATGCACACACATGAACCCCACACACATAGATAAATCACATTAAATTGCACTGTAAGATTTCTGGTTGTTACTACAGATATAGGGGGCAGCAATAACCATGTAAATCCAGTCTGCTTAAATATAGTTGTCAGAATTGTTATCAATGGAATGTATGTACAATATCTTTAGTTACAAGTGATTGTGAACAGCATTTTGCAAATCAATTTACGTTAGTGTAATGTTTGCTGTTGGTTCAGAGTGCATAAATAGAATAAATGATTAAATCTCCATTGCAATTGTGTATTTAGTGTTATGAGTTCCCCTATCCGTCTCTACCCCATGTAAAAATGCTCTGTTCATAGCTTTTTGCTTAACACTCCTTCTGCTTTAAACCCATCTACATATTTAAACTAGGTATAAATGTAGTTCCAGTTTGATTCTACATCTCCATGAGACTATATGTATGAGTGTGCACACTGCAGCATACGCAGATACAGACTCTGATGTACTGCAAGTGTGTGTCATGTACTAGCCTAACCTGGACCATGACTCATTGGCATGTTAACACACATTACTGAGGATTGGTCACAGATTGGTCAGTCTCACACACTGCCCAGCAGATTCTGGTGAACACGTGTCCTAATGAGATGCAAATGGCACACTGCACCACCATTACCTTTATTGATATGAGCCATGATCCACAATGCTCATGATGCAGATCAAAGTCCATCTGCATAGAACAATCACAGCCAATTACAAGTCACTATGATGTCAGGGATACGGAAACACACAGCAAACAAATGTCCAGACCAACAATACTCAAAAACAATTGTTGTTTCATTTCAGTACCAAGCAGGCGTACCCCGGCTTGAGAGACCTAGGTGGTGGCTTCCCAGGACAATGGTGAATCTTCACCACCTCAGGTGCAAGAACCTGAGGGCCCTGCACCAACACAAGACGCTGGCCCATCAACATTGACAACATTAGAGGGAACCCCCCGGGCCCTCACACACATCGTGGCCAAAGACCCAGCCCTTTGACCATAGTGCCATGTCCTGGAGACCACGCCCAACAGGTCCACATGCGAATAATGCGTTTTCAGGAGCCCTATGACACAGATGGGGCCTCAGCAGATGTGGCCACAGCAGATATGGCCCAAGCAGATGGGGCCCCAGCAAATGTGGCCCCAGCAGGTGGGGCCCAAGCAGATGTGGCCCCAGCAGATGGGGCTCCAGCAGATTTCGGTACAGCAGATGTTACATAGTTACATAGCTACATAGTATTTAAGGTTGAAAAAAGACTTTCAGTCCATTAAGTTCAACCTTTTAAGATCTCCTCTGATCTGCAATATGCAGATTAACTATTAATTAATTAGTTGTATAAAAAAAAAAAAATCAATGTCAGACACCGGAGACCGGACTTCTCCCTGGATCAATGCTGCCTCTCTAATTATCCATGATAAACCTGAATTCCCTTTTTAATTAGAAATAAATCCTGTCTCCTTTTAAAGTTATCTATTGAATCTGCTGTCACCACCTCCACTGGTAGAGAATTCCACAGATTAACCACCCTTACTGTGAAGAACCCTTTTCTTTCTTTGAGGTGGAATCTTTTTACTTCTAACCTCAAGGGATGTCCTCTTTTCCGTTGAAAACCACTTTGCACAAAAAGCTCCCTTGACAAATCTTTATACTGACCCTGGATGTATTTATAAAGGTAATCATATCTCCTTTTAGATGCCTTTTTTATAGAGAAAATACGTTTAATTTGTTTAGTCTTTCTTCATAACTTAGCCACTCCATTCTCCTTATTAGTTGTGTTGCCCTCCTCTGTACATTTTCCAGCTCTAAAATGTCCTTTTTATGAAGTAGTGCCCAAAATTGTTCTCCATATTCCAAATGAGGGCGTACTAGAGATTTGTATAGTGGCAGAATTATATTTGCTTCCCTGGCTTCTATACCCTTCTTAATACATGCTAATATTTTATTTGCCTTTGCAGCTGCTGCTTGGCTTTGAGCACTGTTACCTAGGTGGTTGTCCACAAGCACTCCCAAATCCCTTTCAATATCTGATACACCTAGATTTGCTCCATTAAGATTATACATTTACAAGTGGATTTAAATGGTTTACAAGTGGATTTACCTTACAAGTAAAGGCTGATAAACTGCAGAGTGCACTAATTGTGTCCAGGTGAGAGGGGTGTGGCTTGACTGCTTAACTTGTATAAAAGGTTTGTGAGCTGGTTTGGGGCCTGTTTACAAGTGGATTTACCTTACAAGTAAAGTCTGATGAACTGCAGAGTGCACAAATTGTGCCCAGGTGAGAGGGGTGTGGCTTGACTGTTTAACTTGTATAAAAGGTTTGTGAGCTGGTTTGGGGCCTGTTTACAAGTGGATTTACATTACAAGTAAAGGCTGATAAACTGCAGAGTGCACTAATTGTGCTAAGGTGAGAGGGGTGTGGCTTGACTGTTTAACTTGTATAAAAGGTTTGTGAGCTGGTTTGGGGCCTGTTTACAAGTGGATTTACCTTACAGGTAAAGGCTGATAAACTGCAGAGTGCACTAATTGTGCCCAGGTGAGAAGGCAGAAGTTAAAATAAACAGGAGAAGGGGAACTTGTGAGCTTGCAAACATTTTCAGTATCAAGTGCAATTCTATTAAAGGAGTTTAAATAAAAGGAGGGACTTCAAAGAAAAGGGAGGGCAGATTTATAGTGCAAAGGAGGAAAACTTTATATAAATATATTATTTTATATTCTTTATTTTTCCCACTGAAATTTTGTAGACAATAATAATAATTATGAGTCAGTCCAGTGGCAACCTTATTCAGTGTACATCCTGTCATATGTATGCAATACTGGAACAGATGATCCAGGGTTCATACCTCTGTGAAAGGTGTGAGCATGTTGCCTCTATGGAAGCTCAAATTGGATATCTGGAGAGGAGAATTGCAGCACTTAGTGATATTGCTCCACTGGAAAGGGGGTTGGTGCTCACTGAGCACAGTTTAGCTGGACCTAGCATGGAGGGTGGAGCTGGGGCTAGTGAGGATGTCCAGGGAGGCAGCTGGGTTACAGTTACAAGGGGAAGCAGGGGGAACAGGAGGAGGCAGGCCAGTTCTGAGTTGGCAAACACCAACAGATATGCCAGATTTAGTGAAACTGTTGGGGATGTCCTTTCAGGAATGGTAATGACAGATAGAGCTGTTCCCTCTAACAGCCGGGCGAAAAGCTCTACTGGAGGAGAGGGAGGGCAGAATAGGCAGAACAACATAAAGGTTTTGGTTGTAGGGGACTCTATTATTAGGAAGGTAGACAGGGTGATTTGTCACCCAGATCCCAGCAATCAAACAGTTTGCTGTCTCCCGGGTGCTCGGGTTCGTCATATTGTGGATCGGGTAGACAAATTATTGGGAAGGGCTGGAAATGAACCGGCGGTCTTGGTACATATTGGTACCAATGACAAAGTTAGTGGAAGATGGAGAGTCCTAAAGAATGATTTTAGAGAAGTGGTAATAAGCTGAAGGCAAGGACCTCCAAGGTAGTATTTTCTGAGATACTACCCGTGCCACGTGCTAGCCCAGGGAGGCAAAAGGAGTTTAGAGAGGTTAATGCGTGGCTAAAGATGTGGTGCACTAAGGAGGGGTTTGGCTTTTTAGAGCACTGGGCTGACTTCTCACTTCGGTACAATCTCTATAGTAGGGATGGATTGCACCTTAATGATGAGGTAGCTTTTGTACTAGGGGATAGGATGGTAGAAAGGCTGGAGGAGTTTTTAAACTAGTAGGTGGGGGGGAGGGACTAGATATAAGTAATGGGGTAGAAAGTGTAGAGGGTATAAGGGATGAATTAAAAACTCATAGGGGAGGAGATGGGGGAGGGGTAGTATAGTCAATAGGGAGGTAGTACTAAGTAATTCAAGTACAGTGGCAGGCACTTCAGAACTACAGACTCATAACATCAATTAACAATAATTAACAATTAACAATAATAATAAATAGTCCAAATTAAAAAGATCAATAGAGATCTAAAAAGGTTGAACTTGATGGACTAACTCTTTATTCATTCTCCAATACTATACTATTTATAATTATTTAATCAATAATTTAATTAATAACTAATCCGCATATTGCAGATCAAAGGAGATCTTAACAGGTTGAACTTGATGGACTGAAAGTCTTTTTTCAACCTTATTTACTATGTAACTATGTAACTATGTAACTATGTAACATAAGGTGTATGCTTGCTAATGCCAGAAGCTTGCCAGGACAAATGGGAGAGTTAGAATTATTAGGAATTATGAATGTTTTATGTTTGGTTTATGTATTGGTGTATATTTGTATTTGTGGACTGGAATTAAATTTATTCCAGGGGAACGGGGACTGACCATCATTTCTACTGTGATACTAACAGCATGTCATTAAAGATAGTAACGCAAAACATTCAGGGACTGAATCATCCAGCTAAACGCAGTTTTTTTCTAAAGAGCTTTCTGCAGCAAAAAGCAGATATAATCTGCTTGCAGGAGACTCATTGGCAGGGAGCTCCAATTAAATTTTTTAATACACTTTATAAAGTCGCATACAATTCAATGTATAAGAAAAAGGCAAGGGGTACCTCCATTTTTTTTAGTAACAAACTTATGGTCACAGAGGAATTTGTGGAAATAGATCAGGAGGGTCGTTATATATTATGGATAGGCACAATTAACCCCCAAAAATACTCAATATTGAATGTATACGTGCCGAATAGATCCCAAATTAAATTTCTTAGTAAAATCTTAAAAAAGTTTAATAAACTGATACAGGGATCTCTTATCGTTTGTGGAGACTTCAATATGCTCTCAGACCCAACTAAAGATAGAAAATCTGAAAATCGTTCACCTCCAGACTCATCAGTTATAAGATTGTCAAAACAGTTTATTTCTCTGATGACGAAATATCATTTAATTGATGTTTGGAGAGTACTGCACAATAATGAAAAGGATTTTACTTGTTTTTCTCCAAGACATCATACATATTCTAGGTTAGATTATTTTTTTGTTGATATCAATACACTTAAAAGAACTTTGAGAGTTGATATTGGGCCAAGAGTGTGGTCGGATCATGCTCTAGTTAACTTGGAATTGTTTTCGAAAAATTCTTCCATTAACTCCAAATCTTGGAGACTTGATTCCTCACTCATTGATTCAGAGACAAGTCGGGATTATCTTAAAAAAGAAATTGATTTCTTTTATCAAGTAAACTCGGCTTCAGTAGAATCTAACATTACACTTTGGAACACACATAAGGCTTTTATAAGAGGGATCCTGATTACATTGCAAAGTCAAAGGAAAAGAGAAAGAGGAACTCCTTTGAGAGAATTATATATCCAATTACATAATCTGGAACTAAGAAATAAAATTAATCCTAATGCTTCTGACTCGATGTTGATTAAAAAAATCCAATTACAGATTAAATCCATTAATCAGATGAGAACTGATAAGTCTATATGGCTTTTACAACAAAAAATTTACCATTATGGGAGTAAACCAAGTAAAATCTTAGCAAATAAACTTAGATCTCATGCTACTAAAAAAAGGGTTGATTATATTTATCCCAATGGAACCTATCTTAATAACCCAACCCAGATTGCAGAAGCATTTGAACAGTATTATTCTAGGTTATATAATTTGGAATTAGATCCTTCTTTTCAGAAGCCATCTCTGGAGGTCATTCAACATTTTTTGAATGAAATAGATTTGCCGCAAGTTTCACCAGAGGAAGTTTTAACACTAAATAATGATTTTTCTGAAAAAGAGATTTGTGACGTTATTTCTAAATTGAAGTTGGGTACGGCCCCAGGCCCAGATGGTTTTGGAAATTATTACTATAGGTATTTGGTAACAACCCTAGTCCCCCATTTAAAAAATCTTTTCAATGAGATTAAAAGAAAGGGACATATTCCTTCAGAAATGTCAGAGGCTCTGATTATCACTATACCAAAAAAAGACACAGGTATATTGGAATGTAAAGACTTCCGCCCTATTTCACTTTTGAACGTTGATGTAAAAATGTATGCTAAAATGCTGGTGGATAGATTGTGTGAGGTTTTTCACAAACTTGTATCAATAGATCAAACTGGATTTGTACGGGGACGTTTGGGCTCTGACGACACCAGACGCATGTTGGATTTGATTTCATATTCTAAACACAAACTTCTCCCAACAGTGTTTCTATCAATGGACGCAGAGAAGGCCTTTGACCGGGTCGGATGGGATTTTATCAGGTGTGTACTCCAGAAATATGGCCTTGGCTCTTTTGGGTCTAAGTCCATTGGAGCATTATACTCTTCCCCATCCGCTTCGGTCATTGGAAATGGGTTTAAAACGCAGAGATTTGCAGTTACTAATGGAACGAGACAGGGGTGTCCCCTTTCTCCGATAATCTTTGCATTGATGATGGAGCCCATGGCGGTTTCTATAAGAGATAACCCCTCTATTCATGGAATTAATTGGGATACAGCATAAAATAATGCTGTATGCCGATGATGCGGTTGTGTTTGTGTCTAACCCCATTGACTTTTTGAAAACTTTGCATGTAATAATAGATAAATATTCTAAAGCCTCTAACTATAAAATTAATATCTCCAAGTCACAGGTTTTGGCTCTTAATTTAGCCAGTCCGGCAAAAGATTACTTGAAATCCATCTACCAGTATAATTGGCATTCTAATACCATAACTCACATGGGAATCATATTTTATAATTCTATCCAGTTAATAATTAAAAACAACTATAAGGAGCTATTAAATAAACTTACGAAAATTGTTTCCTCTTGGAGACCTTTGAATTTAACTTTAACAGCTAGAATAGCAGCAGCCAAAATGTCGCTTCTTCCAAGATTAAGCTATATATTTAGATCTATTCCTATACCTTTATCCAAAACTTTTATAGTACATTTTCAACAAATAATAGACAAATTTATCTTTCAGGGGAAAAACAACAGAATAAAGAAAGTTATAATTTCCAGAACATTTAGGAAAGGGGGACTAGCATACCCAATGATTCAGACCTATCATGATACTACAATGTTTTCACATGCAGTCAAATGTATAGAAAGTTTGAAAGTGGCAGGTTGGCTGCAGGTTGAAAGATGTTCAGTAGTTAGGGATTCTTTAGGCTGGTTGATGTTTAGGAAGGAGTTAAAAAAAGAACTCTTTTTAGATGGTTCTGATATTGTTCGTGAAATACTTGAATTTTGGGATAAACATAAATTGAGATCTCAATTAATGCCTTTTCCTAGCCCTATCCTTCCGATTTTATTATTAGAGAGAGAATTGAACCTATCATTTTTGGGTGGATGGAGAGCATTTGGCATTTGTTGTTTGAGAGACTTATATATTGGCAACTCTTGGGCTTCTTTTGAAGACTTGAAGGAACAATTTGGGCTTCCTCATAAAAGTTGGCTTGAATATAATAGACTTCTGGCTGCGTTCAGAGATTCAATCTATTCTAGTTTTAAAGTTAGATCTTTAACTTCTTTTGAAAAACTAATGATTCTAGAAGATAGAAAGCACTTAATATCTAATTGTTATAACATCTTGCGGGAGGAAATGGATAAATGCCCTTTTAACAAATCTAAAATTTGGCAACATTCTTTTAATCTCTCTTGGTCAGAAGAAGAATGGTCCGATTCATTTATTCTCACAGATCAAATAATTAAAAATACATCATACAGAGAGCTACACTTTAAATTAAGTACTCAATGGTATTATGTTCCAACAAAAATGGCTCAGATTACTAAAAAAGATAATCTGAAGTTTTGTTGGAGGAACTGTGGTTTGGTGGGTTCACATGCCCATATATGGTGGAGTTGCCCGATAATTCAACAATTTTGGGAAACTTGTTTTGGGCATATTAGGAATATTTTGGGCATTACCATTTCCTTTTCTGTAGAAAATGTTTTATTTCACATTTTTTCGAATCAGCTTGCTCTGGACGTAATTGCGTTTTTACTTCAGATATTCATGGCATCTAAACTGTTGATAGCAAGGAGATGGGGTCAGTCTTCCATTCCCTCTTGGGGTGAAATCACATATATGGTAGATAGAAACAGAAATCTTGAAAAATCTCTTCAAGAGCAAGGTCTTATAAAAATAAAACGTCATAAATGGAAAATTTGGGATCAAAATAAAGATCTTTCTCGGTTATGATCTAAGTTTTAATATCTCTGGGACTTAGCTCCCAGAAATTATAATTTCTGGTATAAGTCCACAATATCTATTGTAAATGTATGTCTTGTCTTTTTCTTTTGTCGTTTTTTTTTTTTGCTGTGTATTCTGTTTTATATATTTATATTGTAAAAAAAAAAAAAAAAAAAAGAATTATTAGGAATTAATTAAAAATGGGATTTAATAGGCATTACCGAAACGTGGTGGGATGAATCTCATGACTGGACTGTTAATCTGGATGGTTATAACCTATTTAGGAAAGATAGAGGCAATGGTAAACGAGGAGGAGGGATTTGTCTGTATGTTAAGCCTGAATTTAAGGCTATAGTCAGAGAAGATCTTTATGGTGGACCTAGTGATAAAGTTGAATGTTTGTGGGTAGAGTTAAATAGCGGAGCATCAAATTCCAAAAGAATATTAGTTGGAGTATGCTATAAACCCCCAAATATAGCTGAAAGTGAGGAAATACAATTATTGTTACAGGTTGGAAATGCAGCTAAGCACGGGCAAGTTCTAATAATGGGAGATTTTAATTACCCTGAAATAAACAGGATAAATGAGACCAGCAAGTCAGATAAGGGAAGCAGGTTCTTGAGTACACTCAGGGATCATTATCTGGCCCAGGATATACAGGAGCCTACTAGAAATGAAGCTATCTTAGATTTACTCATCACAAATAATATTGATATAGTATCAAATGTTGAAATAGGGCAACCTTTGGGAAACAGTGATCACAACACAGTCTCATTTGAGATTGAATTAAAAAACAACATTTTAAGGCGCCAACAAAAACTCTTAATTTTAAAAGGGCAGATTTTAACGGTCTAAGGGCAGCAATACAAAGTATAGACTGGGACAGAGAACTGATAGGTAAAAACACTGAACATAAATGGACAACATTTAAATCCTTACTAAATATACATACACATTGGCATGTACCGTGTGGGAATAAAAGTAAAAGGAGTAAATCGTAACCCATGTGGCTTAACAATGATTTAAAGATCAAGATATGGAGTAAAAAACAGGCATTTAAATTATACAAACAAGAGGGGACAGAGACTGCTTTACGGGAATACAAGGAAATCAACAAGGCTTGCAAAAGCGTGATTAGACTGGCTAAAATAGAAAATGAAAAATGTATTGCAAAAGAGAGTAAGACTAACCCTAAAATATTTTTTAAGTATATTAATGGGAAGAAGGCGAGGAAGGAAGCTATAGGAACATTAGAATGTGAAACAGGCTGTCTGAAAATTAGTGACCAGGAAAAGGCAGATGAGCTAACTAGGTTCTTTTCTTCGGTATACACAAGGGAGGTACAAGTGGTTGGGACACAGCAACATAATGGGGCTACACTACCTTTGCCAAATAATTGGTTAACACAGGAAGTAATCCAAAAGAGGTTAGAAAAAATAAATGTTAATAAAGCCCCAGGTCCTGATGGAATACATCCAAGGGTACTAATTGAACTGGGTTCTGTAATAGCCAAACCATTATATTTAATTTTCCAAGATTCACTCAACACAGGGTCTCTACCAGATGACTGGAGAAAAGCTGATGTGATACCTATATTTAAAAAGGGAGCAAGAGCAAATCCGGGGAATTATAGACCAGTGAGCCTCACTTCTGTAGTGGGGAAGCTTTTAGAAGGGTTAATAAGGGATAATATACAAGAATATGTCTATTTGAACAGGATTATAAGTAGGAGTCAACATGGATATATGAGGGATAGGTCATGTCAAACAAATCTAATTAGTTTCTATAAGGAGGTTAGTAGGAACCTGGATCAAGGCAACTCAGTGGATGTAGTCTTTTTGGATTTTGCAAAGGCTTTTGATACAGTGCCACATGGGAGACAATTGTGCAAACTAAGAGATACAGGAGTTGCAGTAAATATCTGCTCATGGATTGAGAGCTGGCTAAAAGACAGGAAGCAAAGGGTTGTTGTAAATGTAACATACTCCGATTGGACTAATGTGGTAAGTGGGGTTCCTCAGGGTTCAGTATTAGGTCCTCTCCTTTTTAACATATTTATTAATGACTTAGAGGTAGGATTGGAGTGTGGGGTCTCCATTTTCGCTGATGACACAAAGTTGTGCAAGGTAATTAAATCAGATAATGATGTGCTTTCCCTCCAAGGGGATTTACATAAAATTGAGGAATAGGCATCTAAATGGCAGATGAGATTTAATACGAATAAATGTAAGGTTATGCATCTGGAAAGGAAAAATAGCCATGCAATTTATAATCTTAATGGAGCAAATCTAGGTGTATCAGATATTGAAAGGGATTTGGAAGTGCTTGTGGACAACCACCTAGGTAATAGTGCTCAAATGCAAGCAGCAGCTGCAAAGGCAAATACAATATTAGCATGTATTAAGAAGGGTATAGAAGCCAGTGAAGCAAATATAATTCTGCCACTATACAAATCTCTAGTACGTCCTCATTTGGAATATGGAGTACAATTTTGGGCAAAACTTCATAAAAAGGACATTTTAGAGCTGGAAAAGGTACAGAGAAGGGCAACAAAACTAATAAGGGGAATGGAGGGGCTTAGTTATGAAGAAAGACTAATCAAATTAAACTTATTTTCTCTAGAAAAAAGGCGTCTAAGAGGAGATATGATTACCTTATATAAATACATCCAGGGTCAGTATAAAGATTTCTCAGGGGAGCTTTTTATGCCAAGAGGTTTTCAACTGACAAGAGGGCATCCCTTGAGGTTAGAAGTAAAAATATTCCACCTCAAAGAAAGAAAAGGGCTCTTCACAGTAAGGGTGGTTAATTTGTGGAATTCTCTACCAGAGGAGGTGGTGACAGCGGATTCGATAGATAACTTTAAAGGGGACTAGATTTATTTCTAATTAAAAAGGGAATTCAGGGTTATCATGGATAATTAGAGAGACATAATTGATCCAATTTTTTTACATTTCCCTTTGGGACAATTAACTAAGTCTCGCTTGTGTTTTTTTTTTTTGTTTTTTTTTCTATTTGCCTTCCTCTGGACTAATTAATAATAAAAAATAAAAAAAAGAGGAGATCTTAAAAGGTTGAACTTGATGGACTGAAAGTCTTTTTTCAACCTTAAATACTATGGGCCTCATTCTATTAATGGCCGTAGGAGATGCGGGGCCGCAAGGACCGGCCGCAAGCTATTCGGCTATTCTTTTTCCTTCTGGCCGGGGGCTCCGGCAGGCTTGCGGCCGGCGCCTAGCTATCCCTTGCGGCCGCTCGCGCCGGAGGAAAGCCATTGATCTTAAACGGCCGCAAGAGTTTCGGCCGCTAGAAAGCCCCGGTTGCTATTCAATTGCTACGGGAAACCTCTCTGCAAGGCTAAAACCGAGCCGCAGCTTACTTGCACCAAAAAGGTCCCGCTAGCACCAATTAAGCACATTATAAAGCCGAAATAAAGCCATCCTGCACTCTGAGGAGACTATAAAGTTATTGTAGGTGTTAGCAAAAATAGCACAACATTCCCCTACACTCAAATCTGTAATTTTCGTATTTTAAAATTCTTGTCAAATATCCGTGGACAAAGTCCCGAGGGCTTGGAGCACCTCAGACCCGCAAAGGCTGCGGGATTAGCGTCCGTCAAGTCCTTAAATGGGTAAAATAGACCTACGGGTCGTAAAGGGCTAACTTACAAGTCGTAGCATTGAAAAGCCATCCTGTACTTTTATTAAAAGTGAAAGTGATGTTTGGTTTTAGAATTAATAGCTCAACATTCCCCTACTCTCAAATCCGCAAATAAAGATATTTAACTTCATCTATCATGCAAGCCCGCACGGGTTTGAATAACGAGCTACGGGCTTGGAGGGCAATCATCCGCCAAACACGTACGTGCTTCACTAAGAAGCTTAGGCCAAGTCTCAAGCCCGTAATCCTGAAATCAAACCTGAAATCAATTAAACAATAGGAAGATGACAATCAAGGGCACAAATAGTTTAAAAGGGAGGGAAATTCGTAAATCTGTGACTGTGTTGTATGCTGTCAGAGGAGGAGAGATGGAGGGAGAAGGCAGCGAAGGGCATGGAGAGCAGGACCCCCAGCCACAGGCTGGCCAGCCAGCTGCTGCACGAAAAAGGGAAGCAAATTTCACCAGCCAGGAAATAGAAACACTGGTTAGAGGAGTACAAGCCCGACACTCCATCCTAACCGGTGGGAGCGAAGTGAGGCCCAGGCAGAGGACAGATGCCTGGAAGGAGATCGCGGCTGAGGTCTCCTCGCTGGGGTATGCGAATCGTACCTGGCAGTCTGTCCAGCACCGGTACCAAGACTGCCGCATTGACATCAAAAAGTAGATGGCCAATGAGGCCAATGGGGCACGTGGAACCGGTGGTGGGCCGCCACAAACCTTCACATACCCCGGTTGGGAGGCCACAGTCCGCGACATGATCCAGCCAGCGTCAGTCGTGGGCCTCCTTGGCCTGGTGGACTCGGGTCGGTCACAAAGCCTGCAATGTGAGTACCATGTACACCGTAACACCCTCATATGTACGCACATGTACCCCACACAGATAGATAACTGACGTTGAATTGCACTGTAAGATATCTGGTTGTGACTACAGATATATGAGGCCGCAAAAATCATGTAAATCCAGTGTAAAGAAATATACTCGTCAGAATTGTTAGCAATGAAATATATGTCCAATACCTCCTCCCACAACTGATTATGATACCGTTTTGCAAATCTATTGATGTTACTGTTATGTTTGCTGTTGGTTCCCAGTGCATATAAAGCATACATGCCAACTCCATTGCAATTGTTTGTTTATTGTCATGAGTTCCCCTGTCACAATCTACTCCATGTTAAACTGGCCCATCCATAGCTGTTTGGCTTAACCCTCCTACTGCTTAGAATTCATGTACATTTTGAAAATAGGTATAGCGAATGTATCCTGTTTTATGTGGGCATTTCAGTATGTGCTGGAAGAGTGCCGCCGCCGACTCTAGAGATGCGGCTGCGCTTGCGTCCCCATGTAGCCGTCAAAAATAGTTGGTACACCCAAAGCCCCTAACCCTCTAAGCCTAATCCCATAAACCCCACTTTCTAACTCTAACCCATACCCCCTAACTGTAGCCAGAACCCGAAACCCATAACCACTTACCTGGCCTGCTGGGCTGGCGTAGCTAGAGTCGTTGGCGGTGCACTTCCAGAGATGCGCACATACAACAGGATAGGTCCGGTCTAGCTGGTACATTCCCATGAGACTACATGTATGGATGTGCACACTGCAGCTTATGCGGATACAGACTCTGATGGACTGCAAGTTTGTGTCGTGTAACAGCATAATCTGGACCATGTTACATTAACATGTTAACTCACATTGCTGAGGATTGGTCACAGATTGGTCTGTCACACACTGGCCAACAGATTCAGATGAGCACGTGTCCTAATTAACTGCAGTTGGCAAACCGCACCAGCATTACATATAGTGATATGAGCCATGGGCCCTTTCCTGTTATCTGACCGTGACTGCTGGTAGCAGCAGTGAGCAGCCTCTACATGTCACAGCATTTTCCTGGAAATTATATAATCATGCATATTTAGTGGGTTATGGTGGTGTTAAGGTAAGGGGTTCGGATTAGTGTGAGGGCTAGTGCTTTTGGGCTTCTGTGTAAGGTGAAAATGATGTATATAACAGCAGCAGCGCCATCTATCAGCCCCTTGGTCCAACTGCTGCTGCCAGCAGTCACTGTCACATAACAGGAAAGATCCCAGCCAGGATCCACAATACTAATGATGCAGATCAATTTTGATTTGCGTCAAACATTCACAGCCAATTCCAAGTCACTCTGATCTCAGAGATATGGAAACAACAATACTCAAATCCAAATCTTGTCTCATTTCAGTACCAGCCAGGCGTCCCCTGCCTCTGCAGGTTCCTGCACCATGTGAAGATGCAGGACCACCTGCAGCAACATCACCTGCAGCAGGACCGTCATACCAAAGTCAACCTGGGCCTGCCATGAGATGCCACCAATTGCCTCCAGCAATGGCCCCTCCAGCCAGGATAATGGCACCGCCTGGCTCCCAGCCAATGAGGGCTGGACAAATGTGGGGCCACCCAATGTGGTCCCATCCCAGTTGGGCCCACAGTATGGATCCCCAAGCAATGGTGCCCTGGAGCATGGGCCCCCGGCAGGGCATGTGGCCCCCGCAGGCCCAGCCAGCCACTCTGGCCACTCCGGCCCCACAGGCCCAGCATGCCACTCTGGCCACTCCGGCCCCGCAGGCCCAGCAGGCCCAGCCAGCCACTCTGGCCACTCAGGCCCCGCAGGCCCAGCATGCCCAGCCAGCCACTCTGGCCACTCAGGCCCCGCAGGCCCAGCAGGCCCAGCCAGCCACTCTGGCCACTCCGGCCCCACAGGCCCAGCAGGCACAGCATGCCACTCTGGCCACTCCGTCCCCACAGGCCCAGCTGGCCCAGCAGGCCCAGCCAGCCACTCTGTTCACTCAGGCCCCGCAGGCCCAGCAGGCCCAGCCAGCCACTCTGGCCACTCCGGCCCCACAGGCCCAACATGCCACTCTGGCCACTCCGGCCCCGCAGGCCCAGCAGGCCCAGCCAGCCACTCTGGCCACTCAGTCCCCGCAGGCCCAGCAGGCCCAGCCAGCCACTCTGGCCACTCAGGCCCCGCAGGCCCAGCAGGCCCAGCCAACCACTCTGGCCACTCCAGCCCCACAGGCCCAGCAGGCACAGCATGCCACTCTGGCCACTATGGCCCCGCAGGCCCAGCAGGTCGAGACAGCCACTCTGGCCACTCAGGCCCCGCAGGCCCAGCAGGCCCAGCCAGCCACTCTGGCCACTCCGGCCCCACAGGCCCAACATGCCACTCTGGCCACTCCGGCCCCGCAGGCCCAGCAGGCCCAGCCAGCCACTCTGGCCACTCAGCCCCCGCTGGCCCAGTAGGCCCAGCCAGTCACTCTGGCCACTCAGGCCCCGCAGGCCCAGCAGGCCCAGCCAGCCACTCTGGCCACTCAGGCCCTGCAGGCCCAGCAGGCCCAGCCAGCCAATCTGGCCACTCAGGCACCGCAGGCCCAGCAGGCCCAGCCGGCCACTCAGGCCCCGCAGGCCCAGCAGGCCCAGCCAGCCACTTTGGCCACTCCGGCCCCACAGGCCCAGCAGGCCCAGCATGCCACTCTGGCCACTCTGGCCACTCCGGCCCCACAGGCCCACCAGGCCCAGCAGGCGACTCCGGTCAGGCAGGACATACCACTCAACCATGCCTCCACCCAGAGTACACAGTGGTCTGGGTCCCTGCCATTTAGTCCGTCGCTGTCAGCGGCCCAGTGCCAGGATTTCCTGGCTCATCTCCAGCATGAGCGTGAGCAAAATCAACAGTTCATGCCGGAGATGAGACGCCACAATGACAGGATGTTCGAGGAGATGACACGCTACAATGAAAGGATGTTCGAGGAGATGAGACGCCACAATGAAAGGATGTTCAAAGAGGTGAGGCGGCATAACCTTGGGATGGAGGAGTATGTCCGAAGGCCCGAAATGGCCCGAGAAGGCCATCCCCAAGACCGGGCTACCCCTTCAACGTCCCAGACCTTGTCACCAGCATCCAGGCCGGAAGAGCCGCCAACCATTCGCAGAGGTCGAGGCCGGCCTAGGGGAACATTTGCCAAAGGCCAGGAGATCCAGGAAACACATAAGCGAAAGTGTAAATAGGTGAGAACATGTTCATGTTGCATATAGAAGCAATTGATGTCCAAGATCTATTGACGTTGAGGTGTTGCAGTCAATGCGTATATTGTTCTAATTGATGTCTTGTTCTTATCTCTTTAGGTTCCAATTTATTGAATTTCCGGAATTTATGCCTCCAGTTTTCTTTTTTTTTAATATAATTTGAAAGCATAAGATTAAAGATTATGTATTGCTCACATTATCATTGTTTGTTTTCGTTTGTACTGTACCATGATTGGTAAACACCACATGAATGCTACACACCAATGTTATTGGATTAGTACATACATCTTCCTTCAATATACCAGCCCTGTGTTAATGTAGGGTTGGGGTAACAGCCACTAGTGCAGCTGAGGGTGGAGGTAATATTCCTGAGTTTGATTCCAGTAACGGTGATGCATGATATTCGTGTTTCTGACACTTGGAGAGATTAATTCAGGGTAAATATCAAAAGTGAGTCCACCCCTAAGTGAAATTGTCGATATTTTGTGGGGCCACCATTATTTTCCTGCACTGACTTAACCCTCATGGGGATGGAGTTCCCCAGAGTTTCACAGGTTGCCACTGGAGTCCACTTCCACTCCTTCATGATGATATCATGGAGCTGGTGGATGTTAGAGACCTTGCACTCCCTGTAACGGAGTTGGAACACGCAGTCCAATATCTCCGCTGGTATACGGTACAATATCCAAGAAGCACTACAGTCTCACCATTCCCAACCTCCCATATTTGACGACACTCAATTGGGAGTCAAATGAATACTGACTTTATTTTGTTGGGCAGAAATATATATATACACATCTCTTCCCACAGGCAATACCCACATCCCACATAGTTGGCCACACAATACACATAGAGGGACAACAGGTGGGTCACACCTCCCGGAGACTACCTGGCTACTTTGATACAATCAGACATTGCTTAGATCATCCTTCTTTGTTATGTCTGATAATGCAAACACTTTATACAATAGACTTACTTATCCTATGAGGAGTCTCTGTACTAGGATTATCTATTATGCCAAGGTCTGCAATAGTTTGGGCTAAGATTTTGCAGAGCATAAACCAACATTCATACAGTATAACAGTATGATCATATTTTAACCATAACCATAAAACAGGTTAAAACAGTGATGGGTTCTGTTACACTCCACACCTTCCATTTGAGGATGTCCCCACAGATGCTCAATAGGGTTTAGGTCTGGTGACCTACTTGGCCACTTTTCACCTTCAGCTTCTTTAGCCAGGCAGTGGTCGGCTTGGAGGTGTGTTTGTGGTCGTTATCATGTTGGAATACTGCCCTATGGCCCGTTCTCCTATGGGAGGGATCATGCTCTTTCTCAGTTTGTCACAGTACATGTTGGCATTCATGGGTTCCCTCAAAGAACTGTAGCTCCTCAGTGCTGGCAGCATGCATGCAGGCCCAGACCAAACATATATGCATGTCTATATATGTTTTCGATAATATGTTGTGTGGATTCCCCCTATATGCATTTACCTAATGATGTCAGATGCTGCCTCGCCTCTCTCTGCATCACTGTTTAGGTTCAAAATGATGGGTTCATCTCATATCAATGTTTTTGTGTTCGTTGGGACTTATCCATTTATCTCTGGCACTGGGGAGCTACAGTTCATTGAAGGAACCATGAATGCAAACATGTACTGTGACATACTGAAGCAGGACATGATCCCCTCCCATGGGAGACTGGGCCGCAGGGCAACATAACATAACGACCCTAAACACACCGCCAAGACGACACTGCCTTGCTAAAGAAGGTAAAGGTGATGGACTGGCCAAGCTTGTCGCCAGACCTAAACCATATTGAGCATCTGTGAGGCATCCTCAAACTGACGGTGGAGGAGTGCAAGGTCTCTAGCATCAACCAGCTCTGATGTATCATTAAGGAGTGGAAGAGGACTCCAGTGGCAACCTGGGAAGCTCGGGTGAACTCCCTGGCCATGAGGGTTAAGGCAGTTCTGGCAAATAATGGTGGCCACACATAATTGACATTTCGTGTCAATTTGGACATTTCAAATTAGGGGTGTACTCACTTTTGTTGCCAATGGTTTAGACATTAATGGCTGTGTATTGAGTTATTGATGGGTCAGCAAACTTACTTTACATTGTAGCAGAGTGTCATTTCTTCAGTGTTGTCACATGAAACGATATACTAAAATATTAACAACAATGTGACGGGTGTACTCAATTCTGTTAGATACTGTGGCCCTCATTCAATTGCAATTTGGCCAATTGAATAGGGCTCGAAATAAGCACATAACATATATTCTTGGAAAAATGTTTGAGTTAGTAAACATCTATCCAAAAGCAAGGTTTTCACTAACTAAAATCTTTTGGAAACAATATATGTTCTGTGCTTAGTTTGAGCCCTATTCAATTGGCCAAATCGCAATTGAATGAGGCACTGTATGTTCACTTTTAGGATGTGAGCCACTTACGGACACCTGTCTCATTTGTCTGTTTCTGTGTCATATAGATTGTTAATAATTGATAATAAATTCTATTTAATAAAATAGAATTGCAGCACTTAGTGATATTGCTCCACTGGAAAGGGAGTTGGTGCTCACGGAGCACAGTTTAGCTGGGCCTAGTATGGAGGGAGGAGCTGGGGCTAGTGAGGATGGCCAGGGAGGTAGCTGGGTTACAGTTAGAAGGGGAATCAGAGGGTACAGGAGGAGGCAGGCCAGTTCTGAGTTGGCAAACAACAACAGATTTGCCAGATTGAGTGAAACTGTTGGCGATGTCCATTCAGGAATGGCAATGCCAGATAGAGCTGTTCCCTCTAACAGCCGGGCGAACAGCTCTACTGGAGAAGAGGGAGGGCAGAATAGGCAGAGCAACAGACATGTTTTGGTGGTAGGGGACTCTATTATTAGGAAGGTAGACAGGGTAATTTGTCACCCAGATCCCAGCAATCGAACAGTTTGCTGTCTCCCGGGTGCTCGGGTTCGGCATGTTGTGGATCGGGTGGATAAATTATTGGGAGGGGCTGGTAATGAACCGGCGGTCTTGGTACACATTGGTACCAATGACAAAGTTAGTGGAAGATGGAGCGTCCTAAAGAATGATTTTAGAGAATTAGGGAATAAGCTTAAAGCAAGGACCTCCAAGGTAGTATTTTCTGAGATACTACCAGTGCCACGTGCTAGCCCAGGGAGGCAGAAGGAGCTTAGGGAGGTTAATGCGTGGCTAAAAAAGTGGTGCAATGCAGAGGGTTTTGGGTTTTTAGAGCACTGGGCTGACTTCTCACTTGGGTACAATCTCTATAGCAGGGATAAATTGCACCTTTTGTGCTAGGGAATAGGATGGTAGAACGGCTGGGGGAGTTTTTAAACTTGTAGGTGGGGGGGAGGGACTATATAGAAGTATTGGGGTAAATAGGGTAGAGAGGGAAAGGGATGAATTATTTACCCATGGGGGAGGAGAAGGGGGGAGGGTTACAATAGAAAGTAGGGAGATATTAATAGGGGCCTCAAATACAGTGGCAGGCACTTCACACCAGCAGAGCCATAGCAACGTAAAGTGTATGATTGCAAACGCAAGAAGTTTGCCTGGGAAAATGGATGAGCTAGAAATATTAGCAGTACAAGAAAAATGGGGCTTAATAGGCATTACGGAAACATGGTGGGATGAATCTCATGACTGGACTGTTAATCTGGATGGTTATAACCTATTTAGGAAAGATAGGGGAAATGGTAAAAGAGGAGGAGGGATCTGTCTTTATGTTAAGCCTGAATTTAAGCCTATAGTTAGAGAAGATATTTATGCTGGCACTAACGGCATCATTGAATCCTTGTGGGTTGAGCTAAATAGTGGAGGAGCTAATTCTAAATGCATATTGGTGGGAGTATGCTATAAACCCCCAAATATAGCTGAAAGTGAGGAAATACAATTATTGTTACAGATTGGAAATGCAGCTAAGCATGGGCAAGTTCTAATAATGGGAGACTTTAATTACCCTGATATAAACTGGATAAACGAGACCAGCAGCTCAGCTAGGGGGAGCAGGTTCTTGAGTACACTCAGGGATCATTATCTAGCCCAGGTAATACAAGAACCTACTAGAAATGGGGCCATCTTGGATTTAGTCATCACAAGTAATATTGATATAATATCAAATGTAAAAATAGGGGAACCCTTGGGGAACAGTGATCACAACACAGTCTCATTTGAGATTGAATACAAAAAACAAAGTTGTAAGGGGCCAACAAAAACTCTAAATTTTAAAAGGGCTAACTTTAATGGGCTACGGGCAGCAATACAACATATAGACTGGGACAAAGAACTTACAGGGAAGAATACTGAAAATAAATGGACAACATTCAAATCCTTACTAAATAAACATACTCATCAGCATGTACCATGTGGAAATAAAATAAATAGGAGTAAATCACATCCCATGTGGCTTAACAATGACTTAAAGATCATGATGAGGAAAAAGAAATATGCATTTAAACTATACAAGAAGGAGGGAACAGAGGCATCTTTATGTGACTATAAGGAAATCAACAAGGCTTGCAAAAGGGCTATTAGACTGGCTAAAATAGAAAATGAGAAGTCAGTTGCAATGGAAAGTAAGACTAACCCTAAAATATTTTATAAATATATTAATGGGAAGAAGGCCAGGAAGGAATCGATAGGACCATTACAATGTGACACAGGACATCTGATAATTAGTGACCAGGAAAAGGCAGATGAGCTAAATAGGTTCTTTTCGTCGGTTTACACAAGGGAGGTACCAGTGGTTGGGACACTGCAACATAATGGGGCTACACTACCTTCACTAAATAATTGGTTAACGCAGGAAGAAATACAAAAGAGGTTGGAGAAAATAAATGTTAATAAAGCCCCAGGTCCTGATGGAATACATCCAAGGGTACTGAGGGAGCTGGGTTCTGTAATAGCCAAACCATTATATCTAATCTTTAAAGACTCGCTCACTACAGGGTCTCTACCAGATGACTGGAGAAAAGCAGAGGTGATACCTATATTTAAGAAGGGATCTAGAGCAAATCCGGGGAATTATAGACCAGTGAGCCTCACTTCTGTAGTTGGGAAGCTTTTAGAAGGGTTAATAAGGGACAGAATACAAGAATATGTCTATTTGAACAGGATCATAGGTAGCAGTCAACATGGATTTATGAAGGAAAGGTCGTGTCAGACCAATCTAATTAGTTTTTATGAGGAGGTTAGTAGGAACTTGGATCAGGGCAACTCAGTGGATGTAGTCTTTTTAGATTTTTCAAAGGCATTTGATACAGTGCCACATGGAAGACTAGTGAGCAAACTAAGGGATACAGGAATTGCAGTAAATATCTGCTCATGGATCGAGAGCTGGCTAAAAGACAGGAAGCAAAGGGTTGTTGTAAATGGAACATACTCCGATTGGTCTAATGTGATAAGTGGGGTTCCTCAGGGCTCAGTATTGGGTCCTCTCCTTTTTAACATATTTATTAATGACATTGAAGTAGGACTCGAACGTAGTGTCTCCATTTTTGCTGATGACACTAAGTTGTGCAAGGTAATAAAATCAGATAATGATTTACTTTCCCTACAAAAGGATTTGCATAAATTAGAGAAATGGGCGGCTAAATGGCAGATGAGATTTAATACAAATAAATGTAAGGTTATGCATTTGGGAAGGAACAATAGCCAAGCAATCTATAATCTTAATGGAGCAAATCTAGGGGTATCAGATATTGAAAGGGATTTTGGAGTACTAGTGGACAACCACCTAGGTAACAGCGCTCAAAGCCAAGCAGTGGCTGCAAAGGCAAATAAAATATTAGCATGTATTAGGAAGGGTATAGAAGCCAGGGAAAAAGATATAATTCTGCCACTATACAAATCTCTAGTACGCCCTCATTTGGAATATGGAGTACAATTTTGGGCACCACCTCACAAAAAAGACATTTTAGAGCTGGAAAAAGTACAGAGAAGGGCTACAAAACTAATAAGGGGAATGGAGGGGCTAAGTTATGAAGAAAGACTAACAAAATTAAACTTATTTTCGCTAGAAAAAAGGCGTCTAAGAGGAGATATGATTACGTTATTTAAATACATCCAGGGTCAATATAAGGCTTTGTCAAGTGAACTTTTTGTAGCAAGAGATTTTCAACTGACAAGAGGACATCCGTTGAGGTTAGAGGAAAAAAGATTTCACCTTAAACAAAGAAAATGGTTCTTCACAGTTAGGGTGGTTAAACTGTGGAATTCTCTACCAAAGGAGGTGGTGACAGCGAATTCGATAGACAACTTCAAAAAGGGGTTAGATATATTTCTGAAAAAAAAGGGCATTCAAGGCTATCCTAGATAACTAGCAAGGAATATTGATCCAGGAAGAAATTTGATCGCCAGTTTCTGGGGTCAGGAAGGAATTTTGCTTTTTTTCCCCTCATGAGACAATTGGCAAAGTTTCAATGGGGTTTTTTTTTATGTTTGCCTTTCTCTGGATCAATTAACAGCAATTAACAATAATTAACAATTAACAATAATAATAAATAGTCCAAATTAAAAAGATCAATAGAGATCTAAAAAGGTTGAACTTGATGGACTAACTCTTTATTCATTCTCCAATACTATACTATTAATAATTATTTAATCAATAATTTAATTAATAACTAATCCGCATATTGCAGATCAGAGGAGATCATAACAGGTTGAACTTGATGGACTGAAAGTCTTTTTTCAACCTTAATTACTATGTAACTATGTAACTATGTAATACCAACCTTCACTCATGGTTGAAATCAGTAATGCAAACACACTGTGAGAATTCTATTGACACCCCTAACTGATGGTGCAGAGCACAGATGTGGAGTCTGAAGGTCCTTTCATTGATGTTACGGAAATACTATGGTATCAACATTGACGAGGCAGACACAAACAACATCTCGGATAAATCATATTTACTATTTACAGAAATTAACAAAGCAAGATTGCCACAAAGCCACAGGTTGACTAATCAACACAGGTATGCAAAGGATCATGGTGGAGGGGGGTAGGATACAAAATCCAAGTAACACAGGGAAATAGGGATATGAGAGCAGAATGCAGGCAGGGAAAATTACATTGATGTAGATGATCATGGGATGTACAGTGTATCAACCAACATTAGGCAATATAATAGATCTCATTATTGTTACGACATATATATAACAGTCAATAAGGAAACACCATAATAATCCAGAATAAGGTGATATACATATGGGGAGAGCAAAATGTATGCTTGTGTGTTAAACGGACACTCTGATGCCACATCAGAAGTATAAGTGCTCAATCAGTGAATGCTATGAGCCCATAACGTCAGTTCTCACGCAACAATAAGCAGCACATAGATAACCTTGGTCAAAAAGATGGTGACCTGACCAGGACCATATCAGTCAGATGTTACTTATTGCAGAGAACTCACAACAAACCAGGCGATATCAAGGGTAGTTTGTTCTCTGATTGAGCATCTATACTCACTGTTGTTGCATATGCATAACTGAAGATTAACGTAACCTCCTTAACTGTTAAGTCCCAAGCCTGGATTTACTCTTCCCCATATGCACAGGGAGGGTCACATCAGCACTGAAGAAAAGATCTTGAAGGGTTGGTGCTGCAGGCTTCACAACAGTCCAAGTAGAGGAGAGAATAGAATGTCTAAACCAATAGGTACATATGAATCTAGATAGACTATATGAGCATACACATGCTGTGGATATACCAGGAACATCAGCTGACAGATGTCACATCACATCTGCATTGTATATTGAAATTGTCTCGTGACACATATCGGCTATTCAGTCAAGGTCATCAGATATCAAACTGGATCCAACAAAGCAATGAAACGGACACATGCACATACATGAGGACATTGACATGGCCATGGAATGTCAGGATGTTTATCGTCATGCCTTATTCTGACCGTGATCTGGAATACAAACACACAAATAATATATTAGTGGAAACCTTACATATGCCATATGAGCAGCCACCAACAGATGTAGGTATGTGGGCACTCATGTTATGCATTGGGATCTCATACAAGCTAACCATCTGTCCGATGATAATTATGGCCCAGATTTGTCCTGATGTGGGAATATTAGGATTAGTCTAATTCTCATTTATTTGTATTGTGCAAACATATTCCGTGGCGCTGTACAGGGGAGAAAAACACGAAAATATACAGTATGTAATATTGCCAACGCAAGAAAATGGAGGGCCCTGTTTTGAGCGTAAAGTCTGTTGATAACTGATTTGTTCCCAAAGGCCCCCACAAGATTCGAAAATCACCACTTCCAAGTTAAAGGTAATGGACATGGGGAAGAGTAGATAAGGAATAGCAAGGTTAATAAGTAAGTGAGAGATGCATAGGAAGGAGGATGTGTCAAGTAGAAAGATATGCATTAGTCGGATAATAAGGTATCTGCCCCATGTGGACAGATAATGTAATCTGCAGATGGGACAGTCAGGAGACACATAGTTTAACCACAGCTTGAGTAAGATTAGCTGATGGGCGAATAAAAGGAGAGAGGTGGGCATGAGAGTTGAAATGAAAATGATGCAGACAAAAAGGGGAGAAGTAAAGAAGAGTCTGAGGAAAAGGCAGGGGATGTGAGGAAGAAGACAAGAGAAAACATAGTGGAAATGGTTAATTGGGATAGTTAGCAGAAGACTTGTGTGACTCAATAAATTAAGGGTAAACAGGGGTGGGTGGGATGAGGAGAGAGACAGACAGACAGACAGAGAGAGACAGAGAGACAGAGAGACAGAGAGACAGAGAGACCAGTGCAGCCTGTAATAGAAAGGGAAGATCACAACTATCACACATTGATACATGTTCGGACATCCACATGTGGTTCTCTACCTTGGATAGATCAAGTGGAGTATTCAACGAAGAGATCTGTTCCCCCAGGACACGTCTGCATGGTCCGATAAACATTTCGGACCGCTTCAGCAATACATAGGGGATGTCTTGGGAAAAAGAAAGTTAGGCCTACATTAATGGAGTTATTAGTCATTTCCTCTCATGCATACATGCACATGTTTCCCGCAAATACTCACTTACAATGTAGACGACATTGATGTAGCTGATGTTCTGTTGCTGTCCAGGTCGTTTCCCATGTCTGTGTGGGTAAACAATATGTTGACACACGGCAACAGTTCTGTAATGGCAATATGATGAGATGAGTCACACAATCCATATGATATATTGCACAATGATTCCTAGTTAACACATCCTTGAGACTATTCCTGTTATCTGACTGAGAATGCTTTAACCAGCATTCGCTGACAAAGAACAGGAGACATCCCCTCTTTGCATCCCATGAGGTACATTTATTATGGTTTACAATATGCTGGTATGTTCATATATCCAGATTGCTAGAAATTGCATTGACCTCCATGGGATATGGAATAGCATGATCAGACAATGGGAACATTACTGTTCTGTGAATATGTTTTCAAATACGATTGTAAGGCCTATATCCATTGACATTGTGGAATACATCAGACCATCCATTTAGCTTAGCTTCTTGAGGTTGGCAGATATCAATATATATGATGTGTATGGGAATGTGCGCATACTTACTATTAACGGATATCAGAGCAGGCTGTATTTGATCCAGTATGAAGAATGCGTCACGAGACATATGTTACATCACAAAGCTATCCTCTACTGTGGACTGTTGGATATTCTGGAAGACAATGGGGAAGGAGAAAAGAGATGTATTAGTAACCATAATCAAGGTACATTATAGTTGGTTGTTATTAGTTTCAGACTTACATGGGAAGTACTCACGAATGACGTGGGCACGTAGTTGTGACCCCTGAACGTTATCCTCACCAGGGGGAGGTACTGGACGCTCCGCCGGTTCAAGCGGAGCATCATCAATGTTACCCAGACAGTTTGCCTGTACTGCTATATTGTGCAGACAACAGCAGGCCGTGATCATGTGACAAACCTTCACTGGTGTATACTGTAGCGCCCCGCCAGTGGAATGTAAACATCTGAAGCGCATCTTCAGGAGGCCAAAGGTGCGCTCTATTACATTCCGGGTTCTGGCATGGGCCGCATTGTACCTCTCCTCCCCCTCTGTGCGTGGATTGTTCACAGGGGTCAACAATCACGGCAAACACCTATATCCTGCATCACCTGAAGGAAACAAAAATGGGAGATGTAGATATGAATGTGAGTTTGTGATGCTCGTTAAAGCATCTGTAAATATACGCAATGATTAATGTGACGTTAGTTTAGGGATCTCTGGCTTGGAACTTCATACTCCTATGACCACGTCACATCGGGTTAGGCACAGCAACAAGCTACGATGCAATGGCTCAGTCGGCACACCTTCTTTATGGCGCACGGCAAATGAGCGCGGACAATACGGCGCTGCCAGAAGCCGGCGACAGTAGCGCACTGTTGGAAATTGTGTGCCAAAATGTGCGTCCATCAAGAGCGCAAGTTGTAGAATCTATTGACTAATGGGCCAAAACCCTCTAACCCAAACCACTGAGACCCCATGCCTAACACTAACACTCATAATCCAAAGCCTTAGCCCAAAGACCCCTAACCCTAAAACCCCTAAGTCCACCCTTAAATCCTTATCTCAACTCCTGCGTGCAGATGTTGTGCGCTCTATTGAGGGACTCTATTTTGTCTGTTGGCGCATGCGTCGTTGCGCATTTTTCACGCAACAATGGAATAGCATTACAGTGGAACATGATGTATATTTTAGGGGATCCTTTATGGGTACTCATCCAGTAGCCACCCAGGTGGAGCTTCTCCAGACTCAAAATAAAGATGGGTGGATGACTGACGCAGGATATGGGCATCAGGAGTACTTCCCGGGAAGCCTACAACCACATTTCGTATGCGCATGTCTGCATCACAAACAACCTGGACATTGATGGAATGATAGTGTTTGCGATTTCTGAACAGCGCTTCTTGCTCTCTAGGAGGTATCAATGCTACATGTGTACAATCTATAGCACCGAGCACATTGGGGATACCTCCCATTCGAAAGAAATCTGCTTTCACCTTCAAGATCTCTTCCCCAGTGTGGGGAAAACTGATGTATCTGGCAGTTTTTGGAACGATAGCATGGAGGAATGTGCTCAGGCACCTTGAAAGGCTTGCCTGAGACATTCCTCCTACTATGCTAGCAGTGTTCTGAAAACTACCAGATGATAGGATCCGTGTCATGCCTGAGATGGCTCTATTGGTCCGTGAGGAAGGCTCCATGTCCTCCCTCAGGACCGCATAGAGCTCCTCCAGGCTGGCATGGGTTAGCCTAAAACGCTCATACACTTCCACATCAGTTAACCCCTCTAATGTGACTCTCTCCCTGTACGCCCTGGGTGCACGAATCCTCCTGGTAGGCTCCTGGACCTGCTCACCCCCCTGTGGGTCTGGCTGTGCAAGAGCCCCCACTTCATGTGCCACACCCTCTAGGGGTCTCTCATCTGGCCCTCCCATCAGCTGATCACCCAAATCAAGGTCCTCCTCCCTGTCTGCAGGTGCCCTCATATCCCCCTGTCCCTGTGCCACTGGAGCTCTCTCCCCTAACTGACCCCCCACCATGACCCTAGGCATATCCTGTGATGAGCCACTTGCCTGGCTTGGTTCCGGACCACCTTGAATTGCATCAGCACGCTCACCCACATTCACTCCCAGCCGCCCCTCTCTGTCACGCCTCAGCCACTCCTCAGTCGCACGCCTGACAGCCCGGTTTCCACTCTGCAACATTCGAAACAAATATCCATTCCTACGACGCTGCGCTCTACTCACATACCTATATGCCGCACTCAGGTTGCTGCTATCCATGATGGTTCAGACTTGCTAATTCATGGATGATGATGTGGTTATATAGCTTGCTAATTACCCCAGATTTGATTATGCGGGTGGATTTCACAAATGGAAAAGCTCACTGGTGTATCTAAGCTTCATCATGTTATGAAGTTCCCTGATTATGGATTGGTTTAGCCATTTTAATTAGTAACCCCTAATATTCTGGCCCACATTTGAATTTGGGCCCATGCTACATGATCTATGTAATGTGGCGTAGAAATATATACAATATTTGTGTTAAAAAATGTAGATGTGATAAAAGAGATGTAAATCAGATAATGTTGATATGTTTAGGGGACACATTCTAGCCTTTCTGAGTGCTAAAGGGTTAATATGGCCGCCATATTGAGGATGTACATGACAATTAAAAGATATCTTTTATTAACATATTTGATCATTGGGGATTGTTTTTACAGTAATTTGAATGCCTTTTATTGCTTCCTTTATACTTTTAGGGCCCTTTCAGCCCGGTTTCATTACAATGCCGTAAGTGCATCGTGTGGACTTCAACGGATGCGGCCGTAAATTAAATCTAGCCAGGCGCGAATCGCGGCCTTCAGAATGTAGGAAGGCCGTGACGTTTAGGCGCGCACGCAAGCTGGAAGAGGGGCCGGACTAGTCGCGCCCGGCTCAAACCATCCAATAGCGGAATCACGCATCGCGCCACAGGTCGCACAGCCAATCACTTACAGGATAGACCATTTGATTGACAGTGAGAGTGAATAAATAGGTATGACACGCGCCCACGCCTCGACTGTGTTGCGATTTCTGACGAAGTAGCACGCGGTTCCAGGAGCTTGGTGGTTGAGAGGAGGTAAGTTGCTATATTATCAAGTCGCGGTTTAAGTTCTTTTTACGGGAATCCGTTACTACATTTACGGATGCCGATGTAAAGAAGTACAATTGTGTTTTTTGCTTGTTTATAGGTGTTTGGAGTATTTTTGCTTGTGTGGGAGTTTTGATTCGGCCCGTAGAAGTTTGGAGGGGGGTAAGTTGCATTGTACATGCTTTTCATCCTATCAAGCTGTCTTTTATTTGTATGTTTTGCCAATTTCTATATTTACTGAATACACTGGCGAGAGGTACAATTGTGTTTTTTGCTTGTTTATAGGTGTTTGGAGTATTTTTGCTTGTGTGGGAGTTTTGATCCGGCCCGTAGGAGTTTGGAGGGAGGTAAGTTGCATTGTACATGCTTTTCATCCTATCAAGCTGTCTTTTATTTGTATGTTATGCCAATTTCTATATTTACTGAATACACTGGCGAGAGGTACAATTGTGTTTTTTGCTTGTTTATAGGTGTTTGGAGTGTTTTGGATTTTTGATCCGGCCCTTAGGGGTTTGGAGGGAGGTAAGTTGCATTGTACATGCTTTTCATCCTATCAAGCTGTCTTTTATTTGTATGTTTTGCCAATTTCTATATTTACTGAATACACTGGCGAGAAGTACAATTGTGTTTTTTTTGCTGTTGGCCTATAGGTTTGGAGAGTTTTTTGTTGTGGGGAGAGGAGTTTTGTGGAGGGAGGTAAGTTATTTATATTTTTCTGTTTCGTATTATATCTGGATATCTCTCTCTCTCTCTCTCTCTCTCTCTCTCTCTCAATCTCTCTCTCTCTCTCTCTCTCTCTCTATATATATATATATATATATATATATATATTGAGAGAGAGAGAGATTGAGAGAGAGAGAGAGATTGAGAGAGAGAGAGAGATTGAGAGAGAGAGAGAGAGAGAGAGAGAGAGAGATTGAGAGAGAGAGAGAGAGATTGAGAGAGAGAGAGAGAGATTGAGAGAGAGAGAGAGAGATTGAGAGAGAGAGATTGAGTTTGATTTTGAGTTTGATTTTGAGTTTGATTTTGAGTTTGAGTTTGATTTTGAGTTTGATTGAGTTTGATTAAGTTTGATTTTGAGTTTGATTGAGTTTGATTTTGAGTTTGATTTTGAGTTTGATTTTGAGTTTGAGTTTGATTTTGAGTTTGAGTTTGAGTTTGATTTTGAGTTTGAGTTTGATTTTGAGTTTGATTGAGTTTGAGTTTGATTGAGTTTGATTTTGAGTTTGATTGAGTTTGATTTTGAGTTTGATTGAGTTTGATTTTGAGTTTGAGTTTGATTTTGAGTTTGAGTTTGATTAAGTTTGAGTTTGAGTTAGATTGAGTTTGATTTTGATTTTGAGTTTGATTGAGTTTGATTGAGTTTGATTTTGAGTTTGATTGAGTTTGAGTTTGAGTTTGAGTTTGATTGAGTTTGAGTTTGATTGAGTTTGATTTTGAGTTTGATTGAGTTTGAGTTTGATTTTGAGTTTGATTTTGAGTTTGATTTTGAGTTTGAGTTTGATTTTGAGTTTGATTTTGAGTTTGATTGAGTTTGAGTTTGAGTTTGATTGAGTTTGATTTTGATTTTGATTGAGTTTGAGTTTGATTGAGTTTGATTTTGATTTTGAGTTTGATTGAGTTTGATTTTGAGTTTGATTGAGTTTGATTGAGTTTGATTTTGAGTTTGATTGAGTTTGAGTTTGATTGAGTTTGATTTTGAGTTTGAGTTTGATTGAGTTTGATTTTGATTTTGAGTTTGAGTTTGATTTTGAGTTTGAGTTTAAGTTTGAGTTTGAGTTTGATTTTGAGTTTGAGTTTGATTGAGTTTGATTTTGAGTTTGAGTTTGATTGAGTTTGATTTTGAGTTTGATTGAGTTTGAGTTTGAATGAGTTTGATTTTGAGTTTGATTGAGTTTGATTGAGTTTGATTGAGTTTGAGTTTGATTGAGTTTGATTTTGAGTTTGAGTTTGATTGAGTTTGATTTTGAGTTTGAGTTTCATTGAGATTTCTACACATATTTGCAATACACATAGGTGTTCCAAACTGCTTCTTCAATGGGGCTTGACAAGAACTTATTTTCAGCCTAGAACAGCAGGACCATGTAGTTCCTACTACCTCTGGTACAGAAGATGGCTTCAGGATAGGTACCACTCCCAGGAATATGTGCAGAGTATAATGCAGATAGGATATTAGTGGCCTCAGACATGAGCCACTCCCCACACGTGATAGAAGCACACAGTAAATAGCCGCATGCCTTGTATATATGCAAACTGTAACTGACCCTTCCACATTGTTTAGGAAAGTATTGATCTAGCGTGTTTCATCAGCGCCACTCAGGTCCAGAGTGAGAGGTGCTGTACACCCCTCCCACTGCTGTCACAGGCTCTGTCCACTTAAGGTTGATTACTGCAGTTAGTTACAACATTGATATCCAAGCAGAAATAGTGTTAGAGGCGATCAGAATGGGGGACGAGGGTGGAGCAGGCAAACCCACTAAAACATTTCTTTATTTCTCTTTCTTTTCTTTTCAGGTGGTGATGGAGGGAGAGGAGCAGAGGGGAGAGGAGTGGCAGGGAGTCCCGGGGAGTGGAGGTGGGGAAGAGGAGGGGAGGAGTAAGGAGGAGGAGGTACTAGTTGAGGAGGGGGAGGTAGTAGAGGAGGAGGTAGTAGAGGAGGGGGAGGGAGGAGAGGAGGAGGGAGGAGAGGAGGAGGAGGGAGGAGAGGAGGAAGGAGAGGAGGAGGAGGGAGGAGAGGAGGAGGAGGGAGGAGAGGAGGAGGAAGGGAGAGGAGGAGGAAGCAGGGAGGAGAGGAGGAGGGAGGAGAGGAGGAGAAGGAGGGAGGAGAGGAGGAGAAGGAGGGAGGAGGGAAATAGGAAGGAGGGAGGAGAGGAGAGGAAGGAGGGAGGAGAGGAGAGGAGGAGGGAGAAGGGAGGAGAGGAGAGGAAGGAGGGAGGAGAGGAGAGGAAGGAGGGAGGAGAGGAGAGGAAGGAGGGAGGAGAGGAGAGGAAGGAGGGAGGAGAGGAAGGAGGGAGGAGAGGAGAGTAGGAGGAGGAAGGAGGAGGAGGAGGAGGGAGGAGGAGAGTGGAGAGGGTCCTCATCCCCAGTCTGGAGAGCAAGAGGCTGGCGGCAGGTCCAGGGTCCTCCTGGAGGCCATCCGTGCCCGCCCCGTCATCACCTAGGGGGGTAGGAAAGTCAAGGCTGGGCCCACGGCTAATGCTTGGCAGCAGGTGGTGGATCTGGTCAATGGTGTGGCGGGCCGTGGACGGAGTCTGCGGTCCATAAAGCACTGTTTCGACGACATCAGGGCCGTGGTGAGAAAGAAGTTGGCGCATGAGACCGAGGGGCGGAGGGTCAAGTACCTTGCACATGAAGGGATTGCAAGGGCCATGCTTGCACCCTCCGGCGCAGCTGGAGCATCAGGCCCGGTGGAGCAGCAGGACCCAGCCTCCATGGCAGGTGAATATGACATACAGCAACATGCCACCACATGTGCATCACACACACTACACATGGACATGACACTGACATGTCAGCTCCATGAAATAACAAGGGATAGATGGATGCATCATTAAATTCATGAAGCTGACAAATCACTGTCATTCCTGGTCAACACAACAGTAATCAAGCAATAGAGCAGGTGTGTCCAAACTAGGTCCTGGTAGGCCACACACATGCCTGGATTTGATAACCCTGCTGCGCACAGGTGAGTCAATCACTTCTTCAGTCATCCTGATTGACTCACCTGTGCACAGAAAGGATATCTTCCAATCCAGGAAAGAGTTTGGACACCCCTGTAATAGAGTCCATGTATTGGTGTGCCCGCTCAGCCTATGCAGTTACAGACAGCAGCCGTAATACAGATAGCGTTGTGAGCCGAGAACCATCAAGAACAGAAACCTAAGAATAGATAACAGCTAGTATAAGATAGCTAATCAGAGAATCATCCATATTCAAGGCTAGATGTCAGATAATTAGAAATGAACACATATCAATGCGCTAATCAACATACTAATGACATGTACCTTTCTTCTCTATCTCTCAGCATCCAGTAGGAGCTCTGGGTCCTGTGACCAGGGAGAGAAGGCGGGGCCATCAGCCCCGTACCAGGATCTTCCAGCACAGGGGGAGGAGGAAGGAAGATCAGAGGGCCCTGGGTCAGAGGATGGGCTGGTCATTGACCTTGCAGGGTCACCTGCCACAAGCCCTGGGCCTATGCCCATCCTCGAAAGACTTGCTCTGGGGCCCTCCCACGCCCAAGGGACAGCACCTCCTTCCCCACACAGTGTGCTGGCCTGGTCACCACCGGGCACATTTTCACCACAGGCTCCAGCTGTGGACCTCCCCGCTACACCTCACCACGCCCACCCAGCGGTGTCGTCACCGCAGAGCCAGGCTGTGCAGGTGGAGATGCTGGACGTCATGAAGGAGCTGCTGGCAAGCACCCAGAGGATCGAGGCCAAACAGCTCCGGATGGAGGCCAGCATCTCTGCCCTCCGGTCACATATTACCCACAGCCTGGCCAGGCTGTCCAGGGAGGTGAGGAGGCACCATATGACATCGGAGCACCTTCAGGTCAGGCTGCTCAGACAGGCGATGGTCCCCTCCCCAACATCAACGGGGATCTCCCAATCCCCCAGCCAAGAGCAGCCTGGCCCCTCCTCTCCTCCCATGTGTCCGCCACCACCAAGACCACCGCTGCCTTTGTGGAGGAATTATGAGGTGGAGGGTTTTCTCAGTGCCTCTCAGGTAGACATGCCTTCAATGGCAGCCCCCTTAACATGTAGCTCCTACAATCTTACAGCTATCATATAGCCAGATATCTCCGACATGATTGTTGGTAGCTTAAATGTAGACTAATACCGCTATGGCGGTGGACTTGCAAAGTCTCACAATGGCATGTTAATAACAGCCAGCAATAATATATGCACTAGTGACGCATGTGATCCTGACCTCAATAGCAGTCTGAGAACAGATCTTTGGGTCTGATGTAAGAAACAGTGAATCTGGCTGCTGACCTTTGTGTCCTCTCCATAATAATGGCTATTTGCCCATATTTCTGATTATCCACAGACCTAGCTAATAGTTCGTAATGCTTGCAGATGGGAATCAGGTGAGTTGGTATATTGGTACAGTATTTAGAACTGTACTGTACATACATCGTGATTCTAAATTGTTTTGGATCCTCCTCCGCATTTTTTGATTTGAACACTTATTTCAGATTTTTTTTTGGTCAACACACTGTATGTGTGAAACTGGATTGGATTACACAGTCCAAAGGTTGAATCATCTGTTTCATTGAGCAGATCTAGTTACAAGTTGTAAGTGCTATGCACATAAATGGTTTCTTCAGTTAAATGGAGAGATTTCAGGTTCCGGTTACAGCATGTGACCCTGGTAGGTGCTATGCATCATGCTTATTCTAGACTATTAGATTGACCCCTGTAGGTTTCCCCTTTTTTCCAGCTGCTTGCTCTTCAAGGACCCGCCCACACCACACCCATGATATTAATGCAGTTTTGACCACTGCTGATTGTGGTCTGTCTAGCAAATAAAGCTTTGTTATACTGTTATGTGAATGCACAATCTTGACCACTGCTGATTGGGGTATGTCTATCAAATAAAGCTTTGTTATACTGTTATGTGAATGCACAATCTTGACCACTGCTGATTGTGGTCTGTCTATCAAATAAAGCTTTGTTATACTGTTATGTGAATGCACAATCTTGACCACTGCTGATTGTGGTCTGTCTAGCAAATAAAGCTTTGTTATACTGTTATGTGAATGCACAATCTTGACCACTGCTGATTGTGGTCTGTGTAAAAAATAAAGCTTTGTTAGACCTTTCTGACTGCGTCCATGTGTTATGAATATGTTTGGTTCTGTGAAATCCACATGCATTACATTAGTGTCACATTCCTATAAATGTAAACTGATGAGCATAGTTAACATGCAATAGATCAATACATCTAAAACTGTTGAGGAGTCAGAATAGCTTTAGATATCATATGATCCCAAATATCATATCTACTACTAATATAGGGTTAATACACATGACAAGTCTGATTAGCGATACTGTGGAGTAGAAACATTCCCCTGAGGGCCTACAATGAATAGGACAGGTGACACTGGAGTGCTTTTCCAGTTCCTTCTCTAGTTGATTGGGATTAGTCTGACCTCTCTGATAAGACATACCCCCCTTCACTGGCTCTATGTAGGATAGGTCACAGCTTCATTGAAGTACACAAACTCCTTCACCCACATCACTTAGCATATGTGTGAATACAGTTAGTTGCCCAATAATGAACATGGATTGGCTAAATATCCTTTGGTTATCATATGTTGTAATGGCCATGCACATGCCAATCTGACAAATCATGCTGCAACATGCATAATATGATTGAAGCCACACTACCCAATTAAATAGCAAGAGTAAAACATGAGTCAGCTCATTTCAACCCTTTGCCACGCACATGAGCTCTATTGTGATCCCTTAAATCTCTATCTAATTGCATACACATCTCGCTCATCACATCTACATTAGAGAATACAAATAGTGGCCAAATCAGACCACCACTTGGCATATATCAAGTACCAGGGGAATATTTAATTATATGTGGTTAAGTTCTTCAGTTGTTTCCGACTCTCCGTGACCCTATGGACTGCAGCACATTCAGCTAGGTCTCTGCCTGTGCTGTTATCCACGGTTTCCAAGCTAAATATACTGGTGTGGTTTGTCAGTTCCTTCTCAAGTGGATTGGACCTTGTCTGATCTCTCTGCTATGATGTGCCCACCTACAGTGGCCCTACATGTTATAGCTCCCAGCTTCATTCAGGTACACAAGCCCCTTCACACCACTTAGCAATGCTGAAGGGGACCAGGGAAACATACACCACACATATCTACTCTGACCCATCAGGAAGGGCCGCAAGCTCTGGGATCGACAGCAAACTCACCGCCATCAGGCATAATCTCTGCTACGCCCATCCTGGTGGGAGCCATGTGCCAGCTGTCTAGTTATTCCCATTTGGTGAACTTCCAAACTGTTCTGCTATTTATCAATTTACATGGGTGAGGCTTGCTAAGTGGTGGTGGTGGTGAAGCAGTTTGTGTACCTGAATGAAGCTGTGAGCTACTGTAGGTGGGCAGGTCATAGCAGAAAGATCAGACAAATCCCAATCCACTAGAGGAGGGACTGACAACCCACTCCAATCTCTTTGGCCTTCAAACTTTGGAGAACAGCACAGGCAGAGACCTAGCTGAATGTGCTGCAGTCCATAGGGTCACGGAGAGTCGGACATAACTGAAGAACTTAACCATATATAATGAAATATTCCCCTGGTACTTGATATATGCCAAGTGGCGGTCTGATTTGGCCACTATTTGTATTCTCTAATGTAGATGTGATGAGCGAGATGTGTATTCTATCGTTGATCAACCATATAGCGTGCATCGAATGTACGCTGTCATCTGCGCACCGACACATGCACGCATCAACAACAGCAGGCCCGACAGGAGGCTAGCAGATCTAATGATTAGGATTAGGCTGGGGGGGGAAGGGTTATTATTAGGCTGCGGCTACAAGGGTTAGAAGGGTTTATGGCATTAGGTCATATCACTTGCGCCCTTTCATCGACGCGCACTAGTCAAAAATATGACAACTGCGCAATGATGTGGGACCGCTCATGTCAGCTACATGTTGTCAAAACACATTTGCTGTGCGCGCCAATGTTGGGGTGACATATTCTATTATAGGGCTGTTTTAGAGACTACAATGGAACCTGTATGTGTGCTGACCAATCAAACATATGAGGAATATTAAACTAATTTGAACTATTGTTAATTTGGAGGCTGTAATGCTTGGGCCTCCATTTTAGGGTTACAGGCTTAAACCATGCAGACTGCAAAAACCGTAACAAAATGGATACCTTTAACCTCCAAGCACGTACGGCCTTTAAAAACGAGCTGCGGGCTTGGAGGACAGCCCGCACGGGCTTGATTATGGAGCTACGGGCTTGGTCATTGAAGTCCGTGGGACTTGTACGGATTTTGAAATCAAAGTACAATTTGGCGATGTGCAAGCTTGAGAATGTTTGGCTAGTAATCCTCATGCCCCCCCCCCATTTTGTTCCCCATCATTTACAGTGCTTTGCAGTGCTGGATTGAATATATATTGGCTATTACAATGCTTGGTTTGCGGCCCTCCATCTCCGAACCCGTACAGGTTTGAACAAGGACCAGTCCGCGGAACTACGGGACGTAAAGTAATCCGTAAATAATATATTGGATTTGGGCTGATGTGCAAGCATGAGAGGGTGTTTCTATTAATCCTCGTGTCCCCCATTATGATGCCTAGCATTTACGGAGCTTTACAGTGCATTCACGATTTTATATTTGCATTTTCAGTTTACGGGCGCTGGGAAAAAGCTTCCGGCCGTTTGCATGATATGCGGCCGGCCGGAAGGGGATATCCTTGCGGCGCCGTATAATTGAAATGCAAGGTAAAGGTAGCTCTACACGGGGCCGTAAGACGGCCGCAAGGAATCGCAGCTTTGCGGACGTTTTACGGCCGTTAATAGAATGAGGCCCTATGTAACTATGTAACTATATGTAACTATGTAACTATGTAACTATGTAAGTATAAATTGCATGGCTATTTTTCCTTCCCAGATGCATAACTTTACATTTATTCGTATTAAATCTCATCTGCCATTTAGAAGCCCATTCCTCAATTTTATGTAAATCCCTTTGGAGGGAAAGCACCTCACTATCTGATTTAATTACCTTGCACAACTTTATGTCATCAGCGAAAATGGAGACACCACTCTCCAATCCTACCTCTAAGTCATTAATAAATATGTTAAAAAGGAGAGGACCTAATACTGACTACTGAGGAACTCCACTTACCAATCAGAGTATGTTCCATTTACAACAATCCTTTGCTTCCTGTGTTTTAGCCAGCTCTCAAACCATGAGCAGATATTTACTGCAACTCCTGCATCTCTTAGTTTGCACAATAGTCTCCATGTGGCACAGTATCAAAAGCCTTTGCAAAATCCAAAAAGACTACATCCACTGAGTTGCTTTGATCCAGGTTCCTACTAACCTCCTCATAGAAACTAATTAGATTTGTTTGACATGACCTATCCTTCATAAATCCATGTTGACTCCTACTTATAATCCTGTTTAAATGGACATATTCTTGTATATTATCCCTTATTAACCCTTCTAAAAGCTCCCCCACTACAGAAGTTAGGCTCACTGGTTTATAATTCCCCGGATTTGCTCTTGCTCCCTTTTTAAATATAGGTATCACATCAGCTTTATTCCAGTCATCTGGTAGAGACCCTGTGTTGAGTGAATCTTGAAAAATTTATTATTATGGTTTGGCTATTACAGAACCCAGTTCCCTTAGTACCCGTGGATGTATTCCATCAGGATCTTTATTAACATTTATTTTTTCCAACCTCTTTTGGATTACTTCCTGTGTTAACCAATTATTTGGCAAAGTTAGTGTAGCCCCATTATGTTGCCGTGTCCCAACCACTGGTACCTTCCTTGTGTATCCAGGAAGAAACTAACCTATTTAGCTCAGCTGCCTTTTCCTGATCACTAATTATCAGAGGTCCTGTGTCACATTGTAATGTTCCTATAGCTTCCTTCCTCGCCTTCTTCCCATTAATATACTTAAAAAATATTTTAGGGTTAGTCTTACTCTCTTTTGCAATTAATTTTTCATTTTCTATTTTAGCCAGTCTAATCGCGCTTTTGCAAGCCTTGTTGATTTCCTTGTATTCCTGTAAAGCAGTCTCTGTCCCCTCTTGTTTGTATAATTTAAATGCCTGTTTTTACTCTGTATCTTGATCTTTAAATCATTGTTAAGCCACATTGGATGGGATTCACTTCTTTTACTTTTATTCCCACACGGCATATGCCGATGTGTATGTATATTTAGTAAGGATTTAAATGTTGTCCATTTATGTTCAGTATTTTTACCTGCCAGTTCTCTGTCCCAGTCTATACTTTGTATTGCTGCCCTTAGACCGTTAAAATCTGCCCTTCTAAAATTAAGAGTTTTCGTTGGCCCCTTAAAATGTTTTTTTTATTAATTAAATCTCAAATGAATGAAACGAAAAACGGAGAAGAGGGAGAGCGCACACCGAATCCTAGAGCAGATCAATAAATTTATTACAAAACAGAAATCACATAACAAATGGACACTCACATGTAAAATCCTCTAAACAGAGGTATAGAAGGTCACTCATAAAAGGGTTCTTGGTCTTGGTCTTGTATAAATGTAAACAGAAAGGTAGTCACCCGGCTGTAATATACTGTAGACATAGTTGGTATGATAATTGCCAGGCAAATAATCTGATATACCTGGCTGAGGGGTACTGGGCCCCGAGCAGGTATCAGAAAATATGGCAAAAGCTCAGTTGATGGATGGAAAAGAGCACAAAGACCAAAACAGTTCAAATAGAATCCAGTCCTCAAATGAGCATAGTGGGTGACCCACAGTCGGCTTTCATTAAAAATGAGTGTCCATGTATCAATAGGTATTAAACTCCTTCAAGGAAGACACTGGAGGTGCAGAATATATGGATACTAGTACTAACAAAAATGCTAAAAAAGGGCACTATTTGAGTGCAAAACAAAAAAGGGAAAATAAAAAATACAAAATGCATAAAAACACATAAAATAAGGTCAAGTAAAAATACACTGCAGCACCTCCAGGGTTACCTTAAGTCTCTGTGCTGCCTTTCTGATTAATGCCCTCCTTGACCGGTCCGTGAGTGTTGGTGGGCGGCCGTCTCTTGGCAGGTTTGCTGTTGTGTCATGTTCTTTGCATTTGGTTATGATAGATTTGATGGTGCTCCTGGGAATCATCAAAGATTTGGATATTTTTTAATAACTTAACCCTGACTTGTACTTCTCAACAACATTGTCCCTTACTTGTTTGGAGAGTTCCTTTCATGGAAGTATTTGGTTAGTGGTGCCTCTTGCTTAGGTGTTGCAGCCTCTGGAGCCTTTCCAAAAAGGTTTGTATAAGTAATGACAGATCACGTGACACTGAGATCGCAAACAGGTGGACATCATTTCACTAAGAATGTGACTTCTGAAGGTAATTAGTTTCACCAGAGCTTTTTATGGGCTTCATAACAAAGGGGGTGAATACATACGCACATGCCAAATTTTTGTTTTCTATTTCTAAAAAATAGTTTTATGTATATATTTTCCTCATTTCACTTCACCAACTTATACTATTGTGTTCTGATCCACCACATAAAATTCAGATTAACAAAACATTGAATTCAAGGCTGTAATGTAAGAAAATAGGTAAAAAGTCAAGGGGGGTGAATACTTTTGCAAGGCACTGTTTATAAATATACATATATATGTATGTCATAAACCTCCCAAAATCTAACTATAGAGATCTCTAGGGTCAGGGTCTTAGTTAGTGACCAACCTCAGTCAGTGAATTTTATAAATATCGTGTTTCATCTTGTTCACCAGTGTAATATATCTATATAGTACACTTTATTTATATATATATATATATATATATATATATATATATATATAGATATATATACAGTGGATATAAAAAGTCTACTCAGGTTTCTGTGCTGTAAAAGAATGAGACAAAGATAAATAATTTCAGAACTTTTTCCACCTTTAATGTGACCTATAAACTATACAACTCAATTGAAAAACAAACTGAAATCTTTTAGAGGGAAGAAAACATATAAAAATAAAATAATATGGTTGCATAAGTATGCATACCCTTAGACTAATACTTTGTTGAAGCACCTTTTGATTTTATTACAGCACTCAGTCTTTTTGTGTATGAGTCTATCAGCATGGCAAATTTTGACTTGGCAAGATTTGCCCACTCTTCTTTGCAAAAACACTCCAAATCTGTCAGATTGCGAGGGCATCTCCTGTGCAAAGCCCTCTTCAGATCACCCCACAGATTTTCAATCGGATTCAGGTCTGGGCTCTGGCTGGGCCATTCCAAAACTTTAATTTTCTTCTGGTGAATCCATTCTTTTGTTGGTTTGGATGTATGCTTTGGGTCGTTGTCATGCTGAAAGATGAAGTTCCTCTTCATGTTCAGCTTTCTAGCAGAAGCATGAAGGTTTTGTGCCAATGTTGACTGGTATTTGGAACTGTTCATAATTCCCTCTATCTTAACTAAGGCCCCAGTTCCAGCTGAAGAAAAACAGTCCCAAAGCATGATGCTGCCACCACCATGCTTCACTGTGGGTATGGTGTTCTTTTGGTGATGTGCAGTGTTGTTTTTGCGCCAAACATATATTTTGGAATTATGGCCAAAAAGCTCAACCTTGGTTTCATCAGACCATAACACCTTTTTACCACATGCTTATGGGAGACTTCAGATGTGTTTTTGCAAAATGTAGCCTGGTTTGGATGTTTTTCTTCTTAAGAAAAGGCTTTCATCTTGCCACTCTACCCCATAGCCCAGACATATGAAGAATACGGGAGATTGTTGTCACATGTACCACACAGCCAGTACTTGCCAGATATTGCTGCAGCTCCTTTAATGTTGCTGTAGGCCTCTTGGTAGCCTCCTAGACCAGTTTTCTTCTCGTCTTTTCATCAATTTTGGAGGAAGCTCCAGTTCTTTGTAATGTCACTGTTGTGCCATATTTTTTCCACTTGATGATGACTGTCTTCACCCTGTTCCATGGTATATCTAATGCCTTGGAAATTCTTTTGTACCCTTCTCCTGACTGATACCTTTTAACAAGGAGATCCCTCTGATGCTTTGGAAGCTCTCTGTGGACCATAGCTTTTGCTGTGGGATGCGACTAAGAAAATTTCAAGAAAGACCAACTAGAGCAGCTGAACTTTATTTGGGGTTCATCAGAGGCACTTTAAATGATGGCAGGTGTATGCTGACTCCTATTTAACACAATTTGGAATGTGATTGCTTAATTCTGAACACAGCTACATCCCCAGTTATAAGAGGGTGTGCAGACTTATGCAACCACATTATTTTTATTTTTTATTTTTCTTCCCTCCACCTAAAATATTTTAGTTTGTTTTTCAATTGAGTTGTAAACTTTATAGGTCACATTAAAGGTGGAAAAAGTTCTGAAATGATTTATCTTTGTCTCATTTTTTTACAGCACAGAAATCTGACATTTTAACAGGGGTGTGTAGACTTTTTATATCCACTGTGTATATATATATATATATATATATATATATATATATATATATATATATAAATATATATATATATATATATATATATATATATATAAATATATATATATATAAATATATATATATATACACTAGAGACTTGCCTGTCAAGAATGACGGGGCAATAAAATTGTAGGGCAGGTAATGCTGTTTGCCACAGACATAACATTTTTTGGTGGTCTGAGATCCTTCGGTGCTCATCACCTGGCTCACAATGAGCGCCTTTGGCGCTCGTTGCCAGCCTCTTGGTTGTTGTATTTTTTTTTAGCAGAAGTGCTTTGTAAGGTCACTGATCTGCTTTTTATGCTTATTGCAAGGCTGTCACCTGGTGTAGTTTGTGTGCTAATTAAATAAATAATAAATTAATAAATTAATATACTTTACCTATTTGTAAGTAATATATGCAGGAAGCATTGTGCTGAAGAGCTGATAATCTGTTTTGATGTTCCTGCAGCATACAATGTAAGTTTGCACTGTTGTGGAGCTGATGTGTAAGTGTTCACAATGTGTGCAGTGTGTAGTGTAAATAGGCTGCGTGTGTGAGGGGAAGACGTTAGTGTAGTTGAGTACTTCCGCATTCTGTAAGTTAATGTTGTAAAATGGCGGTGAATGTGTATGTGGTAGGCGGGTTTGTATGATAAAGCGTCCTTGCTAATGGTGTATGTTGTAGGTTGTACGGGTTTTTATAAAAGCCGTATTGGCTTTGTGGTATTTAGCGGATTTAGGGGTCGTGTAGCCTCATTTTCGTTTTTGTAGGCGGCCATTTTTTCTCTTGCTTAGGGGATTTTCGAGTGTCTAAACTTTGTAAATTTTACTCAATTAAAGGTTTAAGCAGTGTTACAGATGTCCTGGGTGTCCCCCCTTGGAGTGGGTAAGGTTTTTATTGTATTTTTGAGTGTATTTTGTGTTTTTTAATGTTTTCCGGGTTGTCCGTTAAGGTTGTATTTTTGCGAATCCGTAATGGATTTTAAGTCCAGAGGGTCGTAATTGTTTTTGTGTAAGTCTGCATTTTTTTTGTTTCTAAGTCCTGCGGGTCGTATTTTTTTGTGTTAGTCCGTAGTTAGTGATTGCATGTTTGTTTTTTGTTTTTAAACTCCCACTTGTGTGGTTGTTTGTAAGGGGTTATGAGGCGCTGTAGAGCCTCCACCTCCGCAAATGCCTCATAACGTGTTCATACGTGGGTAGCAAAATATACTGGAAAAAAACTGACCCAGCATATATCTACAAAAATGCGGCAATGTCAATGTCTCTATTCAGGCCCTCTGGTTCCAAGGTTCCTAATTGATGGATCCATTTTCTTTATGCTTGTCTTAGGGCAATGGTTCTGTCTCCTCCCCTGTTGTTGAGTTTGATGTGTTCTACTGCTTGTATGGTGGGCCTTGGTTGCATGCGCTGAGAAACTATTTGTAAGAAGTCCTCTCTTCGTGTTATAAAGGTGCTCTCTAAATCTCATTTTGAGTGGTCTGGTTGTGCGTCCCACATATTGTCTCCCACATTTACATGTGATGGTGACTAAGTGCAATAACATTTTTCAAGTTTGTGTTCCTCTTAAATGTAATAGTCGGAATTCCGGGTAGAATTTTGTGTAGAAGTTTGTCTCCTGTAAGTATAGGCCAGACCTTTTTAAAGCTCTTTGTAATTTCTGTAGATGCTGCATTATACCTGGTAAGAAATCTGCACGTATTACTTTGTTCATCCTTGCATGTTATTTTTTTGTTGTTGTTGGTCGGGAATAGGGTAGATCTATCTATTTCCTGTGCTCTGGACTTGGCATTCTCCACTAGAGAGGCCTTGTATCCCTTTTCTATGAATGTCTCTGTTAGGGATTTGCTCTCTTTTTCAAAGTTATCTATAGTAGTGCAGTTCCTTCTCACTCTCCTGAACTGACCAAATGGAATGTTGTTAATCCATTCTTGTTTGTGTCCTCTTGTGGCATAGAGATAGCCATTGGAGTCAGTTGGTTTCTTATAGAGAGTAAAAGTGATGCCCTCCTCTGCGCCTTGTAGGATCACATTCAAAAAGGCAATTTCTAATGGATGTCTATTCATAGTGAACCTAAGGTTCATGTCATTTTCATTGACATATATGAGGAATAGTTCCTTATCTCCGTTCTCATTTTTTAATCCCAAATGAAGATGATGTCATCGATGAATCTGCCCCAGTATATAATATTCAAAATAGAGGGGTTGTTGTTCCAGATCTTTGTTTCTTCCCATTCACCCATATACAGGTTTGAGAAATTGGTGGCAAATGTTGTGCCTATCACAGTGTTGCTTGTCTGTAGGTAGAATTTTAACTCGAATAGGAAATAGTTATGTTTCAGAACAAATTCTATGGCTTCCATGATGAATTCCGCCTGCCTGTTTTCTATTTTCCCTTCTACTGTATATCCATGGAATGTTACGATGCTGATGCCCCTTTGTGATGCGATATCGACGTATACAGTGCAGTCACGTCCAGGGTTATCCAACTGTATATGGACGTCCAAGGGAGCTTTTCCAGAGTAAAAAAAAAAGACTTTGACAAGCTTGCCAGAGACATTCCTCCTACTATACTACCAGTGTATTGGAAACTACCAAATTCAAGGAAGTGTATTGCGGCTAACATCCGTGTCATGCCTGGGATGGCTCTATTGGTCCATGAGGAAGGCTCAAGGTTTTACCTCACGACCGCATAGATCTCCTCCAGGCTGGCACGGGTTAGCCTAAAATACTCATACACTGCCACATCAGTTACCCCTCTAATGAGACGCTCTCCCTGTAAATCTTGGGTGGGTGGATCCTCCTGGCAGGCTCCTGAACCTGCTCCCCCTCCTGAGGGTGTGGCTGGACAGGAGCTGGCACTTGTACGGCCACACCCACACCCTCCCTCATTTGGCCCCCTCAAAGGCTGATCACCCACATCAATGTCCTCCTCCCTGCCTGAAGTTGCCCTTACACCCCCCTGTCCCTGTGCCACTAGAGCTCGGTCCCTTACCTGACCCCCCACCATGATCCTTAAAAAAAAATACTTCACAGAGACTGGTGAATGGATTCCTCTCTGGATCAATACTCTCTCTCTAGTTACCCAAGATAACCCTGAGTGTCCTTTTAAATTAAAAATATACCCAGTCCCTTTGTAAAGTTATCTATAGAATCAACTGTAACTACTTCATTTGGTAGAGAATTCCACAGATTAACCACCCTTACTGTGAAGTGCCCTTTTCTTTTTTTAAGGTTGAATCTTTTTCCTTCTAACCTCAAAGAATGTCCTCTTGTCAGTTGAAAACTTCTTGGTACAAAAGTTCTCTTGATAAAGTTTTTTACTGACCCTGGATGTATTTATATAAGGTAATCATATCTCCTCTTAGATGTCTTTATTCTAGAAAACAATACGTTTAATTTGGTTAGTCTTTCTTTATAACTTAGCCCCTCCATTCCCCTTAGTTTTGATGCCATTCTCTGTACTTTTTCCAGCTCTAAAATGTCCTTTTTAAGAAGTGGTGCCCACAATTGTATTCCATATTCCAAATGAGGGTGTGCTAGGGATTTGCATAGTGACATAATTATATTTGCTTCCCTTGCATCTATACCCTTCTTAATACATGCTAATATTGTATTTATCTTTGCAGCTACTGCTTGGCATTGAGCACTGTTACGCAGGTGGTTGTCCACAAGTGCTCCCAAGTCCCTTTAGATATCTGATACCCCTAGATTTGCTCCATTAAGATGATAAATTGCATGACTATATTTCCTTCCCAGATGCATAACTTTGCATTTATTTGTGTTAAATCTCATCTGCCATTTAGATGCCCATTCCTCTAATTCATGTAAATCCCTTTGGAGGAAAAGTACATCATTAGCTTATCTAATTACATTGTCATCAGTAAAAATGGAGACACTACTTTCCAATCCCACATCTAAGTCAATAATAAATATGTTAAAAGGGAGAGGACCTAATACTGAACTCTGAGGAACCCCACTTACAACATTTGTTCAATCTCAGTATGTTCCATTTACAACAACCATTTGCTTTCTGTCTTTCAGCCAGCTCTCGATCCATGAGCAGATATTTACTGCAATTCCTGCACCCCTTAGTTTGCCCAATAGTTATCAATGATAAGGCGTATAGAGGGGCTAAGTTATGAAGAAAGACTAACTAAATTAAACTTATTTTCTCTAGAAAAAAGACATCTAAGAGGGGATATGATTACCCTATATAAATACATCCAGGGTCAGTATAAAGATTTGTCAAGGGAGCTTTGTGTGCCAAGAGGTTTTCAACTGACAAGAGGACATCCTTTGAGGTTAAAAGTAAAAATATTCGACCTTAGAGAAAGAAAAGGTTTCTTCACAGTAAGGGTAGTTAATCTGTGGAATACTCTACCAAGGTAGCTGGTGACAGCGGATTCAATAGATAACTTTAAAAAGAAACTGGCATTTCTTTTAAAAAAAAGGTCATTCAGGGTTATCCTGCTTAATTAGAGAGGGAGTATTGATCCAGTAAAGGAATCCGATCGCCAGCATCTGGGGTCCGGAAGGAATAATTTTTTTCCCTTTTGACATTTGGCAAAGTTTCAATTGTTTTTTTTTTGTTTGCCTTCCTCTGGATCAATTAACAATTAATCTGCATATTGCAGATCAGAGGAGATCTGAAAAGGTTGAACTTGATGGGGTAAATGTCTTTTTACTGAGTTGTCTTGATCCAAGTTCCTAGTAACCTCCTCATAGAAACTAATTAGATTTATTTGACATGACCTATAGACATATTCTTGTATAGTTCCCATTATTAACCCTTCTAAGTGAGGTTCACTGGTCTATAATTCCCCGGATTTGCTTCTGCTCCCTTCTTAAATATAGGTATCACCTCTGCTTTTTGCCAGTCATCTGGTAGCTACCCTGTGTTCAGTGAATCTTGAAAAATTAAATATAATGGTTTGGCTATTACAGAACTAAGTTGCTTCATTACTCTTGGATTTATTCCATCAGGTCCTGGGGCTTTATTGGCATTTATTTTTTCCAAACTCTTTTGAATGTCTTCCTGCCAATTACTTGGTGAAGGTATTGTAGCCCCATTATGTTGCAGTGTTCCAACCACTGGTGTTCCCTCACTGTACTGTACATGTAGATGTTATTAGATTTTTCTCCTCTGTTTTAGAATATGACCATAAACTGATCTTTTTTCTTTCTTTTTTCCTGATCACTCTGTATTTGTGTAATTGAATTGAATAACATAATGAGCAGATGCAATCCTGATGTAAGTGTCATGTGCATTACTGGTAACTTCTGTAAAGTGAAGTGAACAATGATGAGATTTAGATTCATGTAATTATTGTTACTGTGGTGTAATGACCACAAGTGACTTTAGTAGATGCTACAAATCATTAATATTATATAATACTAGCGACTTGCAAGTAAAAAAATGACGGCAAGAAAATTGTAAGCCTGGGAATGCTGCTTGCCACACAATGTAATGCTTTTGGTCCTCTGAGTACCTTGGGCATTCATTACGAGCCTCGCGCTGAGCGCCTTCGGCCTCTCTCCATGGTGTATTTTTGGTCTTGTGAGCTCCTTCAGTGCTCATTGCAAGCCTTGCACTGAGCGCCTTTGGTGCTCATTGCGAGCCTCTCCCTTGGTATAGTTTTGATGGTCTGAACACCTTTGGCGCTCATTGCAAGCCCCTCGCTGAGCGCCTTCTGCGCTCATTACGAGGCTCGCAATGAGCACCTTTGACGCTCATTGCGAACCTCTCACCTTGTGTACTTTTGGTTCTCTGCACATCGGGTGCTTTCATTGTGAACCCCGCGCTGAGCGTCTTTGGCGGTGCTCATTGCGAGGCTCTCCTCTGCTTTTTGTGGCAAAACTCTTTAAATTCTACTTAAATTTGCATGCAACCTCACTTCCAGACGTCCTGGCTGTCCCCCCGTGCTGTGTGTGATGTTTTTTGTGTGTTTTTTATTTTTTGTGTTTTTCATGTTTTTGGATGTGCGCTGTTCGGCCGTTAACTTCGTATTTTTATTCTTATTATTATTTTTTTCAAAGTGCCGTGGGTCGTATTCTTTTTCTTTTAAGTGCGGGTTTCCTTCGCAAAGTGTTATGGGCTGTAATTTTTGTAGGCAATTTTTACAAAGTGCTACGGGTCTCACACTGTGAATTGTGCATTTGAGCTTTGTGTTGATCTGTAGTCCCACGGTTGCAGTTGCAGCGGGCTCCCTTTATGAGCCCGCAGTTTTAACGTTGCGTTACCAATGGATTTTGGCAAGCCTGCGCTGCTGATAACTATATATGTGATTACCTTTAACCCTTTATATTTTTCCATGATATTAATGCACAGTCGAATACATGTATGACTGTGCTCTATGTACATCATAAACTCTTATTATACTGTAATCCATGCATCCGTGTGTTTCTAATGGTTACTGATTCAGGAAATTATTTTTATTATTATTATTAGTAGTAGTAGTAGTATTACAGTTTTTTATAAAACGACAACATATTCTGTAACACTTTACAGGGGTTAAGTATGAAGAAAAAATTTAAAAAACAGTGTTAACCATGTGTCAAAAAGTAGTGGGCCCTGTTTTTAAGTTTAAAATCTTAACTACATGGTGTGTTTTTTTTTAACAGCTCACAAATTTACAATTTTAAAGGATTATTGAAACAAAAGGTGAAGTAATTAAAGGAAGAAGCAAGGGCTTGGCAAGCAATTGAAAAAATATCAGAGGATTAATTAGTGATGAAGATTTGGGGTGTATCAGCTGTGAAAATTAACTACAAATTAAAACAAATCATGGGTGGGTCGGTGGTAATGTTACATGAGTTCAGAAGAGTGGTAGAGTGTGATGGTTTAGAGGAAAAGAAAAACAAGGTAAATGGAACTTTAAAAATGGCAGTTGGATAGTGAGATTGTGCTGATTGCATGGGATGAGGCCCAGTGGTGTTTGATTTGCAGAGCCTCTTGCAGAAGTGACTGCCTCAGTCATGACAGTAGACGAAACTGCGAAAATGGCAGTTGGAGAGCAAGATTCTGTTGAGTAGATGGGATGAGACCCACCAGTATTTGCAGAGCCTGTTGTAGAAGTGATTGCCTCAGTCCTGATGGTAGATAGACCTAGCAAAATGGCAGTTGAAGACTGAGAGTTTGCTGAGTGGATGAGATGAGGCCCAGTGGTATTTACAGAGCCTCTTGCCAAAGTTACTGTCTCAGTCCTGATGGCAGATAGAACTGGCAAAATGGCAGCAGGAAAGTAAGATTCTTATGAGTAGATAGGATGAGGCCCAGAGATATTTGCAGAGCCTCTTGGAGAAGTGACTGCCTCAGTCCTGATTGTAGATTGAACAGGGAAATAAACATACCACATTCTTCTGCGTATAAGACAGTATTTTTTACCAATTTTTTAAAGTCTAAAATAGGGGGAACGTCTTATACACGGAATGTTGCAATTAGATACCCTAGTCTGGTACTGTTATGCTGCATCTGGCCACTAGTTTTAAGGCAGGAGAAAAGACACACATTTGGAAATGCATTGGTTCCAATAAGAGTGCATTTCACTGCAAGTGTGCATAAAAATGTGTATTTTATAAGTTTGTATTGTGTTACACATACATTTAAGGGCACTTTCTGTCATGATTTTTACTGATTTCCATTCCAGCTTATGATCACATCACTTATTACTCAGTTGCGATGTGCAATTATATTTTTCTGGTTTACACAGGGATCACAGGGATATTGAGCTAGAATGGCAATCAGAGAAAATCATGACAGAAAGTACCCTTAAATATATGTGTAACACAATAAAAACATGTAAAATACCAATTTTTAAACTCACAAGCAATGTAATGCAATCTAATAGGAACAAGCATTATCCACTAAGTGTGTCTTTTCTCCTGCCTTAAAACAGTGCCATCTAGTGGCCAGATGCAGCATTACAGTGTGATACACATCGCAAATGAGCTGATCACCTTGTGTGTGGCATGTGTGTGATGCTTGTGTGCATATGATTTTCACTGATTTCCATTCCAGCTCAATATCTTTGTGATCTCTGTGTAAACCGGAAAAATGTAATTGCACATCGCGGCTGAGTAGTAAGTGATGTGATCACAAGGATATTGAGCTGGAATGGAAATCAGTTAAAATCATGACAGAAAGTGCCCTTAAATATATGTGTAACACAATTTTTTTTATAAAATAAACATTTGCATATTTATTTATTTCTGAATTTTGGGCTCCAAAAATAGGGGTCTTCTTATGCATGGGGGCATCTTATACACGTAACAACACGTAATTACTTTTAGTTAATGATCTGATTTGTGTATATAGATTATCTTTCAGAACATCCATCCTGTGTTAAGGTGTAGTTGATGTGTGTAAAGTATCTTTGCAGAAATCATCTGCATGTAGATATTAATAACATATGATAACAGTATAATCTATTTATAAAACAATAATGGTTGATGGTAATATATGTCTTAATACCTTTGTCTTCATGCATTTGGATAGGGCCCTATGCTTGTATATTGTGTGTTTGGCTATGCAATTTGTTTGCAGTCTTGTAACTTCCAGGATATAATTAATTATTTTCTTAGATACATTGCCAGCTAATAATGATCTGCTGCGTGCACATTATCACTTAGTTTAAGTTTTGTTATTTGTACATGTCACATGTTATGCATTGTTACACATAGATAACATTTTTATTATTACTACTCTTTATTTATAGCATTTTCCGTATTGCTATTTACAAAGTAGAAGTAAGTTCAGTGTGTACAATTAGGAAACTACATAGTTATACCCAAATGTTAATATAAGTAGAAATACAAGCACAGATACAGCTTGGTACAACCAAGTTGGTGCAACAGAGTTGAGGTCCCTACTCCAATGTATTTACAATCTAGAAGGTAAGGATGGGGTGTGAGACTGGAGGTTGAAAGATGCATGGTTGAAGTGATCAGGGCTGTAGGCTGATGCAAGTGGAGGTGGCTGTGTGTTATACTATAGTTTGTGGATGAACAATTTGTCATGCAGACTCTGAGCTTGAGTGTGGTAGATGAGTCTAGTGGAATAGAGAGAGATGGGTGATGAAGAGGACAATAAGGATTGAGTTGCAGTAGCCAAGAAAAAGATAATGGGGGTTTGGATATACATTTTAGTTGTGTCTTGAGTTGGATAGTGACTTATTTTGGAAATGTATTTGGTGAATAGAACATGATTTGGTTGTAATAAAGGGTGGGAAGATTGGAGCTCAGTATTTAATACTTCAGTTGATGCACCAACATTCAGGAGAAAATGCTAGAGCGGCAGTTGACAACATGATGCTAAAGAGAGGGATAGATTTGGTAGTGAGAGATAGATTTGAGTGTCTTCTGCTTATAAATCATAATGAAATTCAAGAGATTGTATTAGGGTGCCAAGTGAGGTTGTATAAATGGAGAAGATGATGGAGAATAGGACTGAACCCTTGGTATGTCAACAGTCAGAGCTAGTGAGAGAGCGGTGTCACAAATGACAAATGAGTTGAGAATTTGGATAAGAAGAAGATAGTCTACTGTATTGGACGCAGCAGAAAGATCCAGGAGAAGGGACCCTTTGAAATTAGCTGTGAGTAGGTGATTAGTTACTTTTGTAAAAAATGTCTCTGAGAGGTGTTGTGTTAGAAGCCAGACTGAAGGGAGTTAAGAAGAGAATTGGAGGAAAGAAATTGGAATAGGCTTTTATAGATTAGATGTTCAAGTAGTTTAAAGTCAATGAAAAAACAATATAGGACATTACATGGATGCAGAAGCTGAATCAAATGAGGACTTTTAAGGGTGGTTGTACTTTAGATACTGTACATTTTAAAGATAATGAGAACTTGACAGTGTTTTGAGAGAGTTCAATAGATGTGTAAGAATTGGCATAAGTATGGTTGATAGGGAAGGCATAAGCTGTATGGAATAGGATCAAGATGAGAGGTTCATGGAAGACCACAATATGTCATTTTCAAAGTTTAGATTTCTAATTCAGTTTAGATTATATAAACTAATAAATTACATTTTGAATGCTCCAATATATTTTACTGTTGCCTGCCAGTATAAAAAAAATGTACTTGTCTAAAAATATGCCTTCAACAGTAACTCTCTGTGTGCTTTACTGGCTATGTCTGTAATCATGATAAATAATTGTTTGATATTGCCGTCTGTGGCCCTTATTAAATTAGGCAGGTTTTTGGTGTTTGCAAGGATCGATTCCCCAATACATCCCTTGCAGCCTGCTTTGTGAGATGACTGAAAAATGGCGGAGAATTAGCTCAGAGAGAGCTACGTAGTAACACGCAGCCTTAAATCTATGAGGTGAACCTCGCACCTTGGAGGAATCCCTAGGGGCGCACAAAAGTGCCAGCAAGGGATCCTAAACCACACATGTGCTGCCTCGGAGTAGCCTGAGACAGCCGTGTGATGCCCCCGCCCCTGCTCCCTAAACACATCACCATCACTATTTAAAATGTTAAGTTTCTCGCCCCGTGGGCCCTTAAAGGACAGTAAAGGTCCTGAAAGTACCCGCGCTAAAAAATATTAACCCCAGGGAACTAAAATTAACACCATAACTAAATACAGACCCCCATAAGCCTTACTTAACTATGTCACTCCTGGGGGTCAATAGAGACCCCCATAAGCCTTAATTAACCCTATAACTCATGCTGCTCTATACAGAGCCCCATGAGACTATATTTAGCCTCCTCAGTCCAGTAGGGGTCTATAAAGACCCCTGTAGGACACTATTAACCCCTATGTTAACCCTACAAGTGCCATGAGGGTCCTCCAGGACCCTCATGACAAAGTCTAAGCACTACACTACACTATTAACCCTAACTACAAACCAATACCATATACCAAACCCTATCTAACCCTAACTGGCCCAATCTAACCGCATCTAGCCCTATTTTATCCCATCACTTATGAGGGTCTATACAGACCCCCTTAAGCCTCTAGTTAACCCAATCAGTCCCATAAGGGTCTTTGAAGACCCTCATAGGACAATTAGAAGCCTATTATTAACCCCATTAGTGCCATGAAGGTCCTCTAGGACCCTCATGACACTAAGTACAAACACTACACTACACTTCCCCCAATAAACCACTAAATCTAAACTAACCCTTCTCTACCATAACCTATTAACCCCTACCTACCTAACTCTACCTACCTAACCCCTATTAACCCCCCCCACCCTACAAATTACATAAAATAAAAAACCTAAGGTACATAAAATTAAAAAAAGCCTAACCCCCCCCCCCCCACCACAACATAAAATAAAAAAAACTAAGGTACATAAAACAAAAAGAGCATCTAACCGACCCCTGCCTCTACATAAAATAAAAAAACCTAAGGTACATAAAATAAAAAAAACATCACAACCCTCCCCCTCACTACATAAAATAAAAAAAGAATTACACACCTGGAAAGGAAAAGGCATACACAAAATCACATAACAGTCATAAATACATTATAAATATACACATAACTACAATACATTTTGCCCTATCTATACCTAACCCCCAATCTAAACACCCCCTATCTATACCTAACCCCCAATCTAAGCAACCCCCTCTCTATACCTAACCCCCAATCTACCCCCCCCTATCAATACAAAAAACTCAATCTATGCACCCCCCTATCTATACCTAACCCCCATTCTAAATAACCCCCTATTTATACCTAACCCCCAATCTAAACACCCCCTATCTATACCTAACCACCAATCTAAACACCCCCCATCTATACCTGACACCTATTATAAACCCCACTATCTATACCTAACCCCCTATCTAAACACACCCCCTATCTATACAATACCCCCAATCTAAACACCCCCCATCTATACCTAACACCAATCTAAACACCCCCCTATAAATACTTAATCCCCAACCTAAACAACCCCCCATCTATACCTAACCTCCAATCTAAACACCCCCTATCTATACCTAACCCCCAATCTAAACCCCCCCAATCTATACATAACCCTCTAAATCTAAGCTAAAATAGAATAAATAAGACCACTTACCTTTGCAGATGTCCCTTCTGATTGCAGCCCCTAGGAAAAAAAGAAACATCAGATTATTCAAACAATAAACTTTACATATAATACATAAATATTACAAATTCAGTATTAAACTTACCTTTCCAGCATGTCCCCGTCCATCTTCATCTGTTCTCCGGCTTGGCCCCTGGAATAAAGATACATCACATCAGCCAATCAGAAGGTGCAGGTCACCCCATGGCAATAGTGCCTTCTGATTGGTTTAAAAAAGATTAAAAGTTCCTTTAGCCAATCAGAATGGAATATAGGGGTGTATCACATCCTGGTTGGTTCACACATTGGCACCTTCTGATTGGCTGCAATTTGATAGACAGCGTTTTCAGCCAATCAGAAGGCTCCATTGCCTATTTCCTTTTGGAAAAGGCTCTAGGAGGCTCATTAGCATCGGGGAGGTCTGCTAGTGCGAACCTCCACAATTTTTTTGGGGATGGGGGGTTTATAGAATGCTGTCATGATCTGCTTCTTCAAGGGGGCTTGATATGAACCTAGTTCAAAGCTTCCCCAGCAGAATCATGTAGGTCCTGTTCTCTGTGGCACAAAAGATTGCTTCTGAAGAGGGCAAGGCCCAAAAGGTACAGGCAGAGAATACTGGATCCAGGTTACTTAGTGACCCATGGCAGGATACAACACACATAAATAGTCTCACACCTTGTTTATGTGAAAACTATATCTCAACCTTTTATTGAATGAACAAAGCAACATATTTATACTCTCCAATACCACACTATTGTGTACATTTGTGTATGTGTGATGTCAGCCCATCTGGCTTGCAACCTTGGGCTTATCAAAGCTCTTGAGATCAAATTCAGCAGATATCTAGTGAACAGACCTTTATGTTAAACTCAAGTGTTTGCTTAGGACTACTTTAAGTACATACATCTGTCTTGACCCAAGGTCTGTATGTGTGAGTGTGCAATGATCTGCTAACTTCTATGCAGAGCATTTCTACCAATTCCACATATGTTCTGTATAACATTTTCCCTCTTATAATATACATAACTAGGATACATAATAACCATGTACAGGCAACATATAACCACACAATAACACATAATCCCAATGTAACAATGTCATGCTGCCTTGGACATATTCATAAATTACTGACAATATGAGTCCTTAAACAATTAAATCATGACAAAAGCGGATTCAACAAGGGCCCAGCCGGGGCAGAAGAGAAGAATGCCGGGGACATCGGGGACAGGTACGTTTTCAATGTCTAATGTTAATATATATTTTTTTTTAATGTTTTGTGTTGTTGTGTATGTTTTATACTAATGGTATGTATATTTTTTTCCAAGGGCCGAGCTGGAGAACAGATGAAGATGGAAAGGTAAGTTTAATACTGTATTTGTAATATTTATTTATTATATGTAATGTTTATTGTTTGAATATTCTGATGTTTCTTTTTTTCCTAGGGGCTGCAATCAGAAGGCACATCTGCAAAGGTAAGTGGGTTTATTTATTCTATTTTAGCTTAGATTAGGGGGTTAAGTAGAGATAGAGGGGTGTTTAGATTGGTGGTATTGTATAGATAGGGGGGTTTAGATTGGGGTTAGGTATAGATAGGGGGCTGTTTAGATTGGGTGTTGGGTATAGAAGGGGGATTAGATTGGGGGTTAGGTATAGATAGGGAGGAATGTATTGTAGTTAGGTGTATATTCATAATGTATTTATGACTGTTATGTGTATTTGTGCATGCCTTTTCCTTTGCAGGTGTGTCATATTTTTTTTATTTTATATAGTGAGGAGGGGGGGGGTTGTGATGTTTTTTTTTTTATGTACCCTAGTTTTTTTATTTTATGTAGTGGCAGGGGGGTTGTGATGTTTTTTTATTTTATGTACCCTAGGATTTTTACTTTATATAGTGGAGGGGGTTTGTGATGCTTTTTTATTTTATGTAGTGTTGTCAGCAGCCAATCAGAAGGTGCAGCTGCCTTCAGCCAATCACCCCGTGGGGTTGTATTCCATTGTGTTTGCCTGCAAGCAATAGTGCCTTCTGATTGGTTTAAAAAAGATTGACAGTTCCTTCAGCCAATCGGAATGGGATATAGGGGTGTATCCCACCCTGATTGGCTCACACATTGGTGCCTTATGATTGGCTGATATTTGATAGACAGTGTTTTCAGCCAATCAGAAGGCACCATTGCCTCAGACGGGGCAGAACAGAGGAAAGGCCGGGGACATCGGTGACAGGTACGTTTTCAATGTCTAATGGTAATATTTTTTTTTTTTGGTGTGTTTGATGTTTTGTGATGTTGTGTATGTTTTATACTAATGTGATGTATCTTTTTTATTTTATGTACCTTAGGTTTTTTATTTTATGTAGTGGTGGGGGGGCTTATGATGCTTTTTTTATTTTATGTACCTCAGTTTTTTTTATTTTATGTAATTAGTAGGGTGGGGGGTTTAATAGGGGGTTAGGTAGGTAGTGTTAGGTAGGTAGGTGTTAATAGTTTAGTTTAGATTTAGTGGTTTATTGGAGGGAAAAGTGTAGTGTAGTGTTTGTACCCTCGTGGCACGTATGGGGTTAATAATAGGCTTCTAATTGTCCTATGAGGGTCTTCATAGACCCTTATGGGACTGATTGGGTTAACTAGAGGCTTACGAGGGTCTTTCTAGACCCTCATAAGTGATGGATTAAATAGGACAACAATCTCCCGTATTCTTCATATGTCTGGGCTATGGGGTAGAGTGGCAAGATGAAAGCCTTTTCTTAAGAAGAAAAACATCCAAGCCAGGCTACATTTTGCAAAAAACACATCTGAAGTCTCCCAAAAGCATGCAGGAAAAGGTGTTATGGTCTGATGAAACCAAGGTTGAACTTTTTGGCCATAATTCCAAAACATATGTTTGGCGCAAAAACAACACTGCACATCACCAAAAGAACACCACAGTGAAGCATGGTGGTGGCAGCATCATGCTTTGGGGCTGTTTTTCTTTAGCTGGAACTGGGGCCTTAGTTAAGATAGAGGGAAATATGAACAGTTCCAAATACCAGTCAATATTGGCACAAAACCTTCAGGCTTCTGCTAGAAAGCTGAACATGAAGAGGAACTTCATCTTTCAGCATGACAACGACCCAAAGAATACATCCAAATCAACAAAGGAATGGCTTCACCAGAAGAAGATTAAAGTTTTGGAATGGCCCAGCCAGAGCCCAGACCTGAATTGGATTGAAAATCTGTGGGGTGATCTGAAGAGGGCTGTGCACAGGAGATGCCCTCGCAATCTGACAGATTTGGAGTGTTTTTGCAAAGAAGAGTGGGCAAATATTGCCAAGTCAAAATGTGCCATGCTGATAGACTCATACCCAAAAAGACTGAGAGCAGTAATAAAATCAAAAGGTGCTTCAACAAAGTATTATTTTATAAACCATATTATTTTATTTTTATATTTTTTCTTCTCTCTACCTAAAAGATTTCAGTTTGTTTTTCAATTGAGTTGTACAGTTTATAGGTCACATTAAAGGTGGAAAAAGTTCTGAAATGATATATCTTTGTCTCATTTTGTTACAGCACAGAAACCTCACATTTTAACAGGGGTGTGTGGACTTTTATATCCACTGTAGGTGGAGGTATGTTCTGCCCAGGGGGTAGATTCCATCCAAGTGATTCATGATAATGCAATCAGTGTAGTTGTGTCTCTGATTGATGCTGATACAGTTATGATAAATCACAACAATAAAATAGTAAATATTAGGTGCTATAGTTTCCTTTAGGTAATATATAACAGTACAAATATAAAATGAATAGTCCTAGATTACAATACAACCATATTATTCTCAGTGAGGTCTGATAACTTTCTTGGAACCACATATACTTATTTCTTTTGAATTTTAACCATTCAGACTATTCACTATTCAAGGTTATATGATAATAACTGGAATTTGACCACATTGGACTAATATTTTGGGAACTCTGTGTATAGAATTTACACAATGAATACATTTCATTAGAATTTTCACTCCCCTTGGGGGCATAAGTGATACATTGTTGACAAATACATAGTTACATAGTTACATAGTTACATAGTATTTAAGGTTGAAAAAAGACTTTCAGTCCATCAAGTTCAACCTTTTAAGATCTCCTCTGATCTGCAATATGTGGATTAACTTCTCCCTGGATCAATACTGCCTCTCTAATTATCCATGATAACCCTGAATTCCCTTTTTAATTAGAAAAAAATCCAGTCCCCTTTTAAAGTTGTACCAAAAGAGAGAGAAAGATCCTTTTTGAGGGCACACCTGGGAAATCCAATTCTCAGAAAAAGAGAATGAACTAAATGTTAAAACTTAACTTTTAATAGTAATAATAAAATCCACTTAAAATACATAAACGTAGGTAGCAGAGAGTAAATTATATAAAGTTTACTGGAAAAAATGCCACTGTTGTGGAAAATGCCACTATGAGGTAGACCATATAAGGTGCAATGTGTTAGTATAGTCACTGATAAAGTGGCTAGTATATAAGAAATAAGGTGCTATAAAGTGCTACTAGTGATAAGGTGCCGAGTGCTATGACACTAATAAGAAATATATGTAAGTGAAGCAAGTGTATCACTTGAATATGGTTGCCTATAAGGTGCACTATAAGTCAATATAAACAGCTATTTGCTGAACAGAAACCAGTAAACCAAATGATAAATATGGCAAGGGGTAAAAGATTGGAGTGAAAGATATTGAGAAATAAATGCCCCCAGAGTACTGATATCATCTTAGGTAATGTACTCAATATCTGTGTATCTCAAATACCCAAGTACCCAAATAACAGCGTTGCCTTCAGGATATACCCATAACCAGTAGCTACTGCCTTCCAAATCCACTAAACTATTGCTGAAATAGCCTAACTAATGCAGTGGTGAAGGGGCTTTATGCTATGGGCCTGAAACTGAAAACGCTGACTCTTTGCTAGTCACGCCGTGGTCTAGACGCAAGGTAATGACGTCATAGACTCGCGACGGCGTTCCTACGTGCACCCGACGCACGTTTCTGGAATTTCATCAGGGGTTACGCCTGCCTTTCCTATGGGCCTTTTTAAAGGCAGACGTTGTCATGGCTATGCAAAAAAACGGGATTAAAAACAAAACAGTGAACGAATATCACTGTACACCATTAAAAACTAATAGATCATCTCTTAAAAGATGGAAATAAATGTATAAAGCTGAATAATGCCATGATGGTACTGATCAAGGAAGTAAATTATTGATCTCAAATATATATAATATAGGTGAATATGACTGTGCTATATATTACACCTATAATTGTACTGAGTTAATAGAGAGCCCATATATGGTAAATCTAATCTATGTCTACACTGAGAAATAAGTTGAATATTGATTATAGGCATATATTATAAACATAGATGGTGTGTTGACTCTATATATCTTAGTAACAGCGTATATTGAATAATATCAATATATGGGGCTTATCTATTATCAACATAAAAAATATAAAGGTTGAGTCCTCAATAATGAGCTATATTTGGAGTACAGATGGTGGTCTCATCATGGTGAGCTGGCCTGATAATGGGCCTAAATAAAAGGCCTCCTTATAAGAATGCTACTGGAAAGTACGGAATGACATGATCTGAAGAAATAGATCAGATATAGGGAGTGAAGGTGAAGCCTTCATTCAGGCCATTAGGTTTTTTAGTGCCTAGTAGATAAATCCACTTGGCTTCTTTCTTTAATAACTCTGTGTCTATATCTCCTCTCCTTATGGTTTTCTCAACATGATCTATAGCAGTAAATGTGAGGACTTTAGTGTCGCCTTTATGTTTGTTATTAACATGCATGGCTATAGGGGTGTCAAATTCTTTCTTGACACTATAGATGTGCTCAAGAATCCGTCTTCTGAGTTCCCTACAGGTTTTACCTACGTATCTGGCTCCACATACACATGAGATTAGATATATAACACCCTCTGTTTTGCATGTAATAAGATGCTTGATTTTATAAGTATGTTTTTCTGAAGAGAAGCTTTTAGTTGGTTTTACATATTGGCATGCTTTACATGAGTGACATTTAAAGCAGCCTTTTGTTTTGTGTAACCATGATTGGCTTTTGTCTGTGTCCAAATGACTTCTAGATAAGTAATCTCTTAAATTTCTAGATCTTCTACTAGTAATGGCTGCATTGGTAGGTAGAAATGGTTTAAGGTCTTTATCATCCAATAAAATACCCCAATGCTTATTAAAGATTTTTTTAACCTCATGCCATTTACTATTGAACGTGCCAATGCACCTAATAGTATTTTCTGGTTCTCTTGTTTTATCTTTTAGAAGATCTTCCCTCTTAGTGTTTTTAGCTCTTTGGTAGGCCTTTTTTAAGCTGTTTTTAGAATAGCCTCTTTCCAAAAAGCGGGATTGTAACTCTTGAGATTCCCTCTCAAAATCTAAGTCATTGGAACAATTATTTTTTATTCTTAAATATTGGCCAATTGGTATGCCCTCAATTAATGCTTTTGGGTGACTGCTTTTGGCGTGGAGTAAGCTATTAGTAGCTGTAGGTTTCCTGTAGGTCTTGGTGCCCACAATGCCATCTTGTGTTTTATATATCAGTAAGTCTAAGAATGTGATAGACTCATAACTGGATTCAGATGTTAAAAAAAGACCTAAATTATTAATATTCAGAGTCTTAATAAAGTCCTTTAACTGGGAAGTTGAGCCATTCCAAAGTATTAAAATATCATCGATAAAGCGGACCCAGAGATCTATATATGAGGTGTATTTCTCCATTTCTTCACAGAAGACTATCTGCTCCTCCCACCAGCCTAAAAACAGGTTAGCGTAGGTCGGGGCACAAGCTGTGCCCATCGCTGTTCCCCCGAATTTGTTTATAGAATTTATCCATAAAGATGAAATAATTATGATTTAGAACAAATTCTAATAGTGTTAAAAGGAATTTGTTATGAGTATCATATTGCTTGCCTTGTTTGTTAAGGAAGTATCTTACTGCATTTATACCTTTATCGTGGTGTATGCTAGTATAAAGGGCTTCCACATCTAGTGACACCAAGATGGTGTGTTCCTTAGATTGTATGCCATCTAATTTAGTTAATACCTCTTTAGAGTCTTTAACATAAGATGAAAGGCTAAATACAAATTCCCTTAGAATTTGATCCAAATATTTACTGGAATTTTCCGTTAAATTACCAATCCCTGATACTATCGGTCTTCCAGGGGGTTTCTGGGGATTTTTGTGGATTTTAGGTATGGTGTAAAAGGTTGCTACCTTAGGATTTTTTTTAAGCATAAATTCAAATTCTTGTTTACTGATGGTTTTATTGACTAGGCCTGTGTGTAGTATCTCTGATAGTACTTCTATGAATCTTTCTGTGGGGTCACAGCTTAATTTACTGTAGCAATTCATATCATTAAGCAGTCTAAGACATTCTTCAATATAATCTTTTTTATCTAAGATAACAACATTGCCCCCTTTATCAGCATTTTTTATGATGATGTCTTTATTTCCTTTTAATTCTTGTAGGGCTTGTGTTTCTTGTTTAGTAAGATTTGAAGATCTAGTCTTAGATAGAGCTAATTGTTCAAGATCCTTTTCCATGTTTTTAACAAAAAGTTCAATGTTAGGGCTAATATGCAGTGGCGGAGTAAATTTACTCTTATTTTTGAGTTGGGAAAAGGGTCCTTTAAGCTCTAATCCTTCATTTTCGGCTAATAGACATTCTAATGTTTTCAAAGTTTTCTGGTCCTCACTATTTAGGTGAGGACCTTTCTCTCTCTTTTGGTACTACTTATCCCTATTATCCTTAGGAGCACCCTGTTATCATCCATTTGAATTTGGTACTTATCAATTATACCTGAGCCACCGTCCATTTACTATTTATTTGTTAGTTTATGAACATAGTTCTATCTTGGTGTTAAGCCCGGTATATTATCCAGGATTCTCATATTGTTACAATGACGGGTTTCCTCTCACAAAATTGGAACCCAGAATCATGGGAAAAAGATGTCCAACTAGTATTCACTAGTGACATGAACAAGATAAGACCAAATGAATCCAACCTCAGAAATCAGTTTTCTGATCTCAATACATTGTATAAAAAACAACATCAAATTAGATGGGAAATAGCAAGCTTAGAAAATTATCTAAGGAATAAATTAGTCCCTAGAGGACTCAGAATCAATCTCTTTCCAACCATTCAAAATCTATCTGAGGACTTTGTAAAAAAATGGGATCAAATATTAATAAAATGCTCTAATGAACTAATGAGCATGATCCTAGAGTGGGAACAACACCAACTAACAGAAATACAGAAAGTGTTAAAAACAAAAGTAGAAAAAATAAAAGAATTCTCTGAGAACCCAATAATTACAGAGTCTGAAATAAGATTACAGAAAGATATAGAAACCTTTCAAAAAACTTTAATGGAAAGAAAACAAAAGAAATTCCAAAGAGATCTCAATGATTTTCAAACTGGTAACATCTTTAGAAGACCTAAAAAATACAGAGAACTTAGACAAAGAAATGATGATTCATATACATCAGAATCAGAGTGGTCAGACATAGGACACTAGACCCAAAGAAACATCAACAATGGAGACTAGGTCCAATATGAATTTTTTAGATGGAAAGCAAAGCTAGGAGGGGTAAGAAAGGCCCCAAGCATATTCAAACCACACAGAGAAGCAAAAAGAACTAAATTCTCTACAGGTGTTTAAACCTTTCACATTTTGAACTTTCAGTCCATCATATTTCTGTATTACAAAAAGGATTAAACTTCTCTCCCTCAGATGATTTTAACTTATTTGAGTGGATTAAAGATGTACATTTATTTGCCAGGAAGCTTGCTTTGAAAAAACATTTCTCAAGAAAAGGTACTAATACGTACCTAAATAGTGAGGACCAGAAAACTTTGAAAACATTAGAATGTCTATTAGCCGAAAATGAAGGATTAGAGCTTAAAGGACCCTTTTCCCAACTCAAAAATAAGAGTAAATTTACTCCGCCACTGCATATTAGCCCCTAACATTGAACTTTTTGTTAAAAACATGGAAAAGGATCTTGAACAATTAGCTCTATCTAAGACTAGATCTTCAAATCTTACTAAACAAGAAACACAAGCCCTACAAGAATTAAAAGGAAATAAAGACATCATCATAAAAAATGCTGAAAAAGGGGGCAATGTTGTTATCTTAGATAAAAAGATTATATTGAAGAATGTCTTAGACTGCTTAATGATATGAATTGCTACAGTAAATTAAGCTGTGACCCCCACAGAAAGATTCATAGAAGTACTATCAGAGATACTACACACAGGCCTAGTCAATAAAAACCATCAGTAAACAAGAAGGAATTTATGCTTAAAAAAAATCCTAAGGTAGCAACCTTTTACACCATACCTAAAATCCCACAAAAATCCCCAGAAACCCCCTGGAAGACCGATAGTATCAGGGATTGGTAATTTAACGGAAAAATTCCAGTAAATATTTGGATCAAATTCTAAGGGAATTTGTATTTCAGCCTTTCATCTTATGTTAAAGACTCTAAAGAGGTATTAACTAAATTAGATGGCATACAATCTAAGGAAACACACCATCTTGGTGTCACTAGATGTGGAAGCCCTTTATACTAGAATACACCATGATAAAGGTATAAATGCAGTAAGATACTTCCTTAACAAACAAGGCAAGCAATATGATACTCATAACAATTCCTTTTAACACTATTAGAATTTGTTCTAAATCATAATTATTTCATCTTTATGGATAAATTCTATAAACAAATTCGGGGAACAGCGATGGGCACAGCTTGTGCCCCGACCTACGCTAACCTGTTTTTAGGCTGGTGGGAGGAGCAGATAGTCTTCTGTGAAGAAATGGAGAAATACACCTCACATATAGATCTCTGGGTCCGCTTTATCGATGATATTTTAATACTTTGGAATAGCTCAACTTCCCAGTTAAAGGACTTTATTAAGACTCTGAATATTAATAATTTAGGTCTTTTTTTAACATCTGAATCCAGTTATGAGTCTATCACATTCTTAGACTTACTGATATATAAAACACAAGATGGCATTGTGGGCACCAAGACCTACAGGAAACCTACAGCTACTAATAGCTTACTCCACTCCAAAAGCAGTCACCCAAAAGCATTAATTGAAGGCATACCAATTGGCCAATATTTAAGAATAAAAAGAAATTGTTCCAATGACTTAGATTTTGAGAGGGAATCTCAAGAGTTACAATCCCGCTTTTTGGAAAGAGGCTATTCTAAAAACAGCTTAAAAAAGGCCTACCAAAGAGCTAAAAACACTAAGAGGGAAGATCTTCTAAAAGATAAAAACAAGAGAACCAGAAAATACTATTAGGTGCATTGGCACGTTCAATAGTAAATGGCATGAGGTTTAAAAAAATCTTTAATAAGCATTGGGGTATTTTATTGGATGATAAAGACCTTAAACCATTTCTACCTACCAATGCAGCCATTACTAGTAGAAGATCTAGAAATTTAAGAGATTACTTATCTAGAAGTCATTTGGACACAGACAAAAGCCAATCATGGTTACACAAAACAAAAGGCTGCTTTAAATGTCACTCATGTAAAGCATGCCAATATGTAAAACCAACTAAAAGCTTCTCTTCAGAAAAACATACTTATAAAATCAAGCATCTTATTACATGCAAAACAGAGGGTGTTATATATCTAATCTCATGTGTATGTGGAGCCAGATACGTAGGTAAAACCTGTAGGGAACTCAGAAGACGGATTCTTGAGCACATCTATAGTGTCAAGAAAGAATTTGACACCCCTATAGCCATGCATGTTAATAACAAACATAAAGGCGACACTAAAGTCCTCACATTTACTGCTATAGATCAAGTTGAGAAAACCATAAGGAGAGGAGATATAGACCACAGAGTTATTAAAGAAAGAAGCCAAGTGGATTTATCTACTAGGCACTAAAAAACCTAATGGCCTGAATGAAGGCTTCACCTTCACTCCCTATATCTGATCTATTTCTTTAGATCATGTCATTCCGTACCTTCCAGTAGCATTCTTATAAGGAGGCCTTTTATTTAGGCCCATTATCAGGCCAGCTCACCATGATGAGACCACCATCTGTACTCCAAATATAGCTCATTATTGAGGACTCAACCTATATATTTTTTATGTTGATAATAGATAAGCCCCATATATTGATATTATTCAATATACTCTGTTACTAAGATATATAGAGTCAACACACCATCTATGTTTATAATATATGCCTATAATCAATATTCAACTTATTTCTCAGTGTAGACATAGATTAGATTTACCATATATGGGCTCTCTATTAACTCAGTACAATTATAGGGTGTAATATATAGCACAGTCATATTCACCTATATTATATATATTTGAGATCAATAATTTACTTCCTTGATCAGTACCATCATGGCATTATTCAGCTTTATACATTTATTTCCATCTTTTAAGAGATGATCTATTAGTTTTTTAATGGTGCACAGTGATATTCGTTCACTGTTTTGTTTTTAATCCCGTTTTTTTGCATAGCCATGACAACGTCTGCCTTTAAAAAGGCCCATAGGAAAGGCAGGCGTAACCCCTGATGAAATTCCAGAAACGTGCGTCGGGTGCACGTAGGAACGCCGTCGCGAGTCTATGACGTCATTACCTTTGCGTCTAGACCACGGCGTGACTAGCAAAGAGTCAGCGTTTTCCAGTTTCAGGCCCATAGCATAAAGCCCCTTCACCACTGCATTAGTTAGGCTATTTCAGCAATAGTTTAGTGGATTTGGAAGGCAGTAGCTACTGGTTATGGGTATATCCTGAAGGCAACGCTGTTATTTGGGTACTTGGGTATTTGAGATACACAGATATTGAGTACATTACCTAAGATGATATCAGTACTCTAGGGGCATTTATTTCTCAATATCTTTCACTCCAATCTTTTACCCCTTGCCATATTTATCATTTGGTTTACTGGTTTCTGTTCAGCAAATAGCTGTTTATATTGACTTATAGTGCACCTTATAGGCAAACCATATTCAAGTGATACACTTGCTTCACTTACATATATTTCTTATTAGTGTCATAGCACTCGGCACCCTTATCACTAGTAGCACTTTATAGCACCTTATTTCTTATATACTAGCCACTTTATCAGTGACTATACTAGCACATTGCACCTTATATGGTCTACCTCATAGTGGCATTTTCCACAACAGTGGCATTTTTTTCCAGTAAACTTTATATAATTTACTCTCTGCTACCTACGTTTATGTATTTTAAGTGGATTTTTATTATTACTATTAAAAGTTAAGTTTTAACATTTAGTTCATTCTCTTTTTCTGAGAATTGGATTTCCCAGGTGTGCCCTCAAAAAGGATCTTTCTCTCTCTTTTGGTACTACTTATCCCTATTATCCTTAGGAGCACCCTGTTATCATCCATTTGAATTTGGTACTTATCAATTATACCTGAGCCACCGTCCCTTTACCCCCTTTTAAAGTTATCTATCAAATCCGCTGTCACCACCTCCTCTGGTAGAGAATTCCACAGATTAACCCACACTTACTGTGAAGAACTCTTTTCTTTTTTTAAGGTTGGAATCTTTTTACTTCTTACCTCAAGGGATGTCCTCTTGGTCAGTTGACAACCTCTTGGCACAAAAAAGCTCCCTTGACAAATCTTTATACTGACACTGGATGTATTTATATAAGGTTAATCATATCTCCGATTAGACAACCGTTTTTTCTAGAGAAAATAAGTTTATTTGGTTAGTCTTTCTTCATAACTTAGCCCCTCCATTCCCCTTATTAGTTTTGTTGCCATCCTCTGTACCTTTTCCAGCTCTAAAATGTCCTTTTTATGAAGTGGTGCCCAAAATTGTACTCCCTTCTTAATACATGCTAATATTTTATTTGCCTTTGTAGCCGCTGCTTGGCTTTGAGCACTGTTACCTAGGTGGTTGTCCACAAGCACTCCCAAATCCCTTTCAATTTAAATTTGCTCCGTTAAGATTATAAATTGCATGGCTATTTTTCCTTCCCAGATACATAACTTTACATTTATTCGTATTAAATCTCATCTGCCATTTAGATGCCCATTCCTAAATTTTTTGTAAATCCCTTTGGAGGGAAAGCACATCACTGTCTGATTTTATTACCTTGCACAACTTAGTGTCATCTGCAAAAATGGAGACACCACACTCCAATCCTACTTCTAAGTCATAAATAAATATGTTAAAAAGGAGTTGACCTAATACTGAACCCTGAGGAACCCCACTTACCACATTAGTCCAATCGGACTATGTTCCATTTACAACAACCCTTTGCTACCTGTCTTTTAGGCAGCTCTCAATCCATGAGCAGATATTTACTGCAACTCCTGTATCTCTTAGTTTGCACAATAGTCTCCCATGTGGCACTGTATCAAAAGCCTTTGCAAAATCCAAAAAAGACTACATCCACTGAGTTGCCTTGATCCAGGTTCCTACTAACCTCCTCATAGAAACTAATCAGATTTGTTTGACATGACCTATCCCTCATAAATCCATGTTGACTCCTACTTATAATCCTGTTCAAATAGACATAGTCTTGTATATTATCCCTTAATAACCCTTCTAAAAGCTTCCCCACTTCAGAAGTGAAGCTCACTGGTCTATAATTAGATATAATGGTTTGGCTATTACAGAACCCAGTTCCCTTAGTACCCTTGGATGTATTCCACAGGACCCGGGGCTTTATTAACATTTATTTTTTCCAACTCTTTTGGATTACTTCCTGTCCTAACCAATATTTTGGTAAAGGTAGTGTAGCCCCATTATGTTGCCGTGACCCAACCACTGGCACCTCCCTTGTGCATACCGAAGAAAAGAACCTATTTAGCTCATCTGCCTTTTCCTGATCACTAATTATCAGACGGCCTGTGTCACATTGTAATGTTCCTATCGCTTCCTTCCTCACCTTCTTCCCATTAATATACTTAAAAAATATTTTAGGGTTAGTCTTACTCTCTTTTGCAATTAATTTTTCATTTTCTATTTTAGCCAGTCTAATTGCGCTTTTGCAAGCCTTGTTGATTTCCTTGTATTCCCGTAAAGCAGTCTCTGTCCCCTCTTGTTTGTATAATTTAAATGCCTATTTTTTAATCCGTATCTTGATCTTTAAATCATTGTTAAGCCACATTGGATTGGATTTACTCCTTTTACTTTTATTCCCACACAGTATATGCCGATGTGTATGTATATTTAGTAAGGATTTAAATGTTGTCCATTTATGTTCAGTATTTTTACCTGCCAGTTCTCTGTCCTAGTCTATACTTTGTATTGCTGCCATTAGACCGTTAAAATCTGCCCTTTTAAAATTAAGAGTTTTCGTTGGCCTCTTAAAATTTAGTTTTTTTAATTCAATCTCAAATGAGACTGTGTTGTGATCACTGTTTCCCAAAGGTTGCCCTATTCCAACATTTGATACTATATCAATATTATTTGTGATGAGTAAATCTAAGATAGCTTCATTTATAGTAGGCTCTTGTACAACCTGGGCCAGATAATAATCCCTGAGTGTACTCAAGAACCTGCTCCCCTTAGATGAACTGCTGGTCTCATTTATCCAGTTTATTTAAGGGTAGTGATGTCGCGAACATAAAATTTTCGGTTCGTGAACCGCGAACGTGAACCGCCGCAATTGTTCGTTCACCGTCGAACCCGGCGAACCGCCATACACTTCAATGTGCAGGCGAATTTTAAAACCCACAGGGACACTTTCTGGCCACAATAGTGATGGGAAAGTTGTTTCAACGGGACTAACACCTGGACTGTGGCATCCCGAAAGGGGATCCATGGCAAAACTACCACAGAAAATTACATAGTTGATGCAGAGTCTGGTTTTAAGCCATAAAGGGCATAAATTACCTAACATTCCTAAATTGTTTGGAATAACGTGCTTTAAAACATCAGGTATGATGTTGTATCGATCAGGTAGTGTAAGGGTTAGGCCCGCTTTACAGTGACAGACCAAACTCCCCGTTTAACCCACCGCAAACAACCGCAAACAGTCCATTTGCACAACCGCAAACTCCCCATTTGCACAAGGTTGGATACCAAGCTAGCCATGTCCCGTTCCTTGTCCTCACTGATGTCATTGAAGGTCTCTTCCTCCACCCAGCCACGTACAACACCAAGGGTCCCCGAAAGGTGACAACAAGCCCCCTGGGACGCCTGCTGTGTTTGGTCTTCCACCTCCTCAAAGCCACCTTCCTCCTCTGACTCCTCTTCTTCAGACTCCTCTCACTGCGTTGCCTCTCTCTGCATTATTATAAGGTGTGTTAAGTAGTACTACTCTTATCAGTTTTTTACCTGTTACAGCACATATCAGTGGGCGTGTATAAGGCCTGGATTTTTAGAACGAGGAGATGGAAAAAGATGCTTTGTTGGTCGTTTCACTTCAATTTTGGGGCAAGGCACGTGCAATCAAAGGTGCCACCAGATAGGAGTGGCGTGTTTGTAATTACTACTCTTATCAGTTTAATACTTGTTACGTCACCTATCAGGGGGCGTGTATAAGGCCTGGATTTTTAGAACCAGGAGATGGAAAAAGATGCTTTGTTGGTCGTATCACTTCAATTTTGGGGCACGGCACGTGCAGTCAAAGGTGCCACCAGATAGGAGTGGCGTGTTTGTAAGTACTACTCTTAGCAGTTTAATACTTGTTACGTCACCTATCAGGGGGCGTGTATAAGGCCTGGATTTTTAGAACCAGGAGATGGAAAAAGAAGCTTTGTTGGTCGTATCACTTCAATTTTGAGGCAAGGCACGTGCAATCAAAGGTGCCACCAGATAGGAGTGGTGTGTTTGTAAGTACTACTCTTATCCGTTTAATACTTGTTACGTCACCTATCAGGGGGCGTGTATAAGGCCTGGATTTTTAGAACCGGGAGATGGAAAAAGATGCTTTGTTGGTCGTAGCACTTCAATATTGGGGCACTTTGAGACATTAGCTTCTTACACTCAAACATGTCCTTTACAGGCACCTGACTATGGGCAGATGAGCAGGAACTGCTCAAGGCGAGAGATGCAGTGGCGGATGGTTGAGAGGGGGCAAGGAGGACAGCAGTGGTTGATGTGGCTGATGATGCTGGACCAGGAGGAGGATGGCGGCTTTGAGTTTGTGTGCTGCTTGTACTCATGTGTTGGTCTGGAGTCACCCAAACATGAGGTCTCAACCTGTAGAGGATAAGGGAACCAGGCTACTCTAGATCTCATTCATCATTACCGGTTTTGACAGATTGGTACTATGCGTCCAAGCTACTGTGACAACAGATATGAGTGGCACTGTGCACTTGCAGAAGTTGTCAGAGTAGACGCTGTAGGTCTGACACACACGCTTGCAGACAACTAACTGCTATGCAATCTATTACAGTAGAAAATGTTTTTTTTGTTTTAAATGTACACTACTGTTACACCAGATATGAGTGGTGTGTTAAGTAGTACTACTCCTATCAGTTTAATCCCTGTTATGTGCCTTTTTGGGGGGTTTGGTTGTTGAAGGCACAGTGCAGCACCAGAGGCCAGAAAAATTAGGCATGTACACATGCCTGAAAAATTAGGTATTGTTAATCTTGCAGCGAGCAGAGAAGAAGGTAGGCCTAATTCAACACCCCAGACCCTCATACCCACACTCAGAGATTGAGGGGGGACCTGAGAAGGCCACGGGCCGGAGATATAAAGGGGGACCATCCTAAATAAGCACACAAGCGGGGACAAAGTTAGTAAAGGGGACATAGAGGCCCATGGACTGAGGTCCCCATCTTGGCAGGAAAAGGGCCCAGCAATTAAGCCAAACTGACCCAGTACAGGCAGCTACTTGAGTCAAACGCTGTACAATTACACCTTAATAAAGCTGAAACATGCAGCAGCAGGGATTCTAAACGGCCACACAGGGACAAGGAGGCTAACAGCCCCCACAGTTTCTGCACCACTCTTTTTAACAGATAACCCAAGGGGCTAACCAGGGACCTTGCCCACATAAAAAAACAGAATTTTATTGGAGGAATTTTTAGTGTATTTACCCCCCAAGAGAGGACATAATATACGGTATCTTTAGACTACCTGATGGCCATACCTCCTTTAGCCCCAATGCTATCCAAGAAACATTTCAAAACTTTATCTGACTGGGGGTCTATAGAGTGACATTAGTACTGACCTTTATATGACTGGGGGTCTATAGAGAGACATTAGTACTGACCTTTATCTGTCTGGGGGTCTATAGGTGACATTAGTACTGACCTTTATCTGTCTGGGGTCTATAGAGTGACATTAGTACTGACCTTTATCTGACTGGGGGTCTATAGATGGACATTAGTACTGACCTTTATCTGTTTGGGGGTCTATAGAGGGACATTAGTACTGACCTTTATCTGTCTGGGGGTCTATATGTGACATTAGTACTGACCTTTATCTGTCTGGGGTCTATAGAGTGACATTAGTACTGACCTTTATCTGACTGGGGGTCTATAGATGGACATTAGTACTGACCTTTATCTGTTTGGGGGTCTATAGAGGGACATTAGTACTGACCTTTATCTGTCTGGGGGTCTATAGGTGACATTAGTACTGACCTTTATCTGACTGGGGTCTATAGAGGAACATTAGTACTGACCTTTATCTGTCTGGGGGTCTATAGGTGACATTAGTCCTGACCTCCTGCTGCAGTATTATTACTCCCAGTACTCCCAGGCTTGCTACTATTGGATATAATAACCTCAGTTCCGTTTCCTTATCTGTTGGTAACATCAAAATATGATTATTAAATATTTCATATTTGTTTGTTTTTGAACCCCTTTGTGTGTGTCCCACAGGCGTGGTGTTTCCGCTCTGCATATGTTGGATTTGCACCCCCCTCTTGAAGCCCATTAATGACATCATCAGTAAATTGTATGTAACAGATTCCAATACTGCGATCATATGATTTATGACAAAAATCCGTATTTGTCGTATTATTCAGATGCGCGTGCATCTGACACTTTGTGTTACATTTCCTGATACTTTTATTATCTTGATCTTTATATATTTACTAGCGACTTGCCCGTCAAAAAATGGCGGCAATAAGATTGTAAGGCAGGTCATTCATTTTGTTGGCGGTCGGAGATCCTTCGGCGCTCATTGCGAGGCTGTTGGTTGTATTTTTTTTCTGATAGGCGCTATTGCTGTTATTCTTTGGTTGGTGGTGATGTGTTTTTTGCGCTTATTGCAAGACTTTGTGTGCTATGAGCAGCGTTGGCGCTCGTTGTGAGGCGCGCAGTGAATGGCTATTATGTTTAATGTGATAATGTTTTTTTTGTGTATATGTATTTTTGTATGCTAATGAAATATTTACTAAATGAATATACTTTACCTATTTGTAAGTAATATATGCAGGAAGCATTGTGCTGAAGAGCTGACAATCTGTTTTCATGTTCCTGCAGCATACAATGTAGGTTTTCAGTTCTGTGGAGCTGCTGTGTAAGTATCAGCAATGTGCGCAGTGTGTAGTGTAAATAGGCTGCGTGCGAGAGGGGAAGCCGTTAGGGTAGCTGGGTACTTCCGCATTGTGTAAGTTAGTGTTGTAAAATGGCGGGGAATGTGTATGTGGTACGCGGGTGTGGATGATTTAGCGTCCTTGTTAATAGTGTATCTTTACCTCGTACGGCTTTTTAGGAAAATCCGTATGTGTTTTGCGTGTTTAGGGTCCTGTAGCCTCGTTTTCTTTTTTTCAACGGCCATTTTTTCTCTCACTTAGGTGATTTTTGGGTGTCTAAACTCATGAATTTGGACTTAAATGGAGGTGAAACTTGCAGAGGTCCTCGGTGCCCGCCTTGCTGTGGGCAAGCTTTTTCTGTGTTTGTTGTGTGTATTTATTGTGTTTTTAATGTTTTAAGTGCGCGCGGTTCGGGCGTTAAGGTCGTATTTTTGTGAGCTCGTAATGTTTTTTTTTCGAAGTCCCGTATTTTTGGATGGTAAGTCCGTAAATTTGATGGTGTAAGTCCCGCCTGCGGCTCATTGCAGCCGACGTGGGAGCCTTCGGCGCTCCTTGCCAGCAACTCTGGCCCTCGCTTCGCAAGCCCGCAGCATTAGCAACAACCCGCCTGCTCACAACTATATATGTGATATCTGCAACGTCTTCCCCAGTTAACACTTGTAAATCGGCTAAGCGACAAAAAAAATGGCGCTACACGACCCCAAACCGCGCACTATTAGAAATAATGGAAACTTCTGGCGAGCCGCGTAACACATATACAATCGCCGCCATTTTACAACACTAACTTGCAACTAATAACATTACAAATCTAAAATGGCGCGTTACACGACTATACAAGCGGTTTCCCCTCGTGCACTGCGCACATTGCTGACACTTACACCTCAGGTCACCAACAGTCCAAATGTACACTGTAAGCTGCAGGAAAATCAAAACTGATTGTTAGCTCTTCAGGATATTCATCACTGGATATATTAATTACAAATAGGTAAAGTATTTTAGTAATTAATTAATTCATTATTATTAAAAAATATATAAAACAAAAAATACGCTTAATAGCATATTTTACACTGGCGTTACTTTACATACATTCGCACTTCCTAATACATTTGTTCATTCACAATAGTTATTATCGTGCATTCATTTAATAAGTATTAATTAGTAATGGAAAATAAAAATGTAGACTTTACACTACACTAAAATGTTTTACTTTTTACTCTGCAGTTATATATCTGGATTACTGCTCATTGGCTGCCAGCGATAGCACTCTCAAAGCAGTTACAAATCTAAATCACTTTATTATTTTGGAATTTGCTGCTCCGCTATTTAACTCTACCCACAAACATTCAGCTTTATCACTAGGTCCACCATAAATGTCTTCTCTGACTATAGGCTTAAATTCAGGCTTAACATGCAGACAAATCCCTTCTCCTCGTTTACCATTGCCTCTATCTTTCCAAAATAGGTTATAACCATCCAGATTAACAGTCCAGTCATGAGATTCATCCCACCATGTTTCGGTAAATGCCTATTAAATTCCGTTTTTCATTAATTGCTAATAATTCAAACTCTCCCATTTTTCCTGGCAAGCTTCTGGCATTAGCAAGCATACACCTTATGTTATGAGTCTGTAGTTCTGAAGTCCCTGCCACTGTACTGGAATTACTTAGTACTACCTCCCTATTGACTATACTACCCCTCCCCCATCTCATCCCCTATGAGTTGTTAATTCATCCCTTATACCCTCTACACTTTCTACCCCATTACTTATATCTGGCCGCTCCTTCCCACCTACTAGTTTATAAAAAAGAACTCCTCCAGCCTTTCTACCATCCTATCCCCTAGTGCAAAAGCTCCCTCATCATTAAGGTGCAATCCATCCCTACTGTAGAGATTGAGCGAAGTGAGAAGTCAGCCCAGTGATCTAAAAACCCAAACCCCTCCTTAGTGCACCACATCTTCAGCCACGCATTAACCTCCATAAGTTCCTTCTGCCTCCCTGGCTAGCACGTGGCACTGGAAGTATCTCAGAAAATACTACCTTGGAGGTCCTTGTCTACAGCTTATTACCTAGTTCTCTTAAATCATTCTTTAGGACACTCCATCTTCCACTAACTTTTTCATTGGTACTAATATGTACCAAGACTGCCGGTTCATTTCCAGCCCCTCCCAATAATTTGTCTACCCGATCCACAACATGAAGAACCCGAGCACCCGGGAGACAGCAAACTGTTCGATTGCTGGGATCTGGGTGACAAATCACCCTGTCTACCTTCTTAATAATAGAGTCCCCTACAACCAAAACCTATCTGTTGCTCTGCCTATTCTACCCTCCCAGTCCTCCAGTAGAACTGTTCTCCCGGATGTTAGAGGGAACAGCTCTATCTGGCATTGCCATTCCTGAATGGACATCCCCAACAGTTTCACTCAATCTGGCAAATTTGTTGGTGTTTGCCAACTCAGAACTGGCCTGCCTCCTCCTGTTCCCTCAGCTTCCCCTTGTAACTGTAATCCAGCTACCTCCCTGGACATCCTCACTAGCCCCAGCTCCACCCTCCATGCTAGGCCCAGCTAAACTGTGCTCAGTGAGCACCAACCCCCTTTCCAGTATAGCAATATCCCTAAGTGCTGCAATTCTCCGCTCCAGATCTCCAATTTGAGCTTCCAGAGAGGCAACATGCTCACACCTTTCACACAGGTATGCACCCTGGATCATCTGTTCCAGTATTGCATACATATGACAGGATGTACACTGAGTGAGGTTGCCACTGGACTGACTCATAATTATTATTATTGTCTACAAAATTTCAGTGGGAAAAATAAATAATATAAAATAATATATTTGTATAAAGTTTCCTCCTTTGCACTATAAATCTGCCCTCCCTTTTCTTTGAAGTCCCTCCTTTTATTTAAACTCCTACACTTTTACTAGAATTGCTGTTTATATTAACTTCTGCTTACTCACCTGGATACAATTAGTGCACTCTGCAATTTATCAGCCTTTACCTGTAAAGGAAAATTCACTAGTAAACAGGCCCCAAAACAGCTCACAAACCTTTTATACTAGTTAAACAGTCAAGCCACACCCCTCTCACCTGGGCACAATTAGTGCACTCTGCAATTAATCAACCTTTACCTGTAAAGGAAAATCCACTTGTAAAAAGGCCCTAAAACAGCTCACAAAACTTTTATTCTAGTTAAACAATCAAGCCAAACCCCTCTCACCTGGGCACAATTAGTGCAGCCTTTACTTGTAAGGTAAATCCACTTGTACACATTATATTGGACTGTTCATATTGATTCGGTTCAAATTAACTAATAACAACAATTGCAACATAACTCTAAGTAGCATAAATTGATGTATCATGGTTAATCTGTGGAATTCTCTACCAAAGGAGATAGTGACAGCGGATTCGATAGATAACTTTAAAAGGGACTGGATATATTTCTAATCAAAAAGGGCCTTCAGAGTTATCCTGGAAAATTAGAGAGAGAGTATTGATCCAGGGAGGAATGTGATTGCTAGTTTCTGGGGTCAGGAAGGAATTTTTTCTCTCCCTTTGAGACGTTTGCTTTCCTCTGGATTCACTTAATTAACAACTAATCCGCATATTGCAGGTCAGAGGAGATCTTAAAAGGTTGAACTTAATGAACTGAAAGTATTTTTTCAACCTCAATTACTATGTAACCATGTAACTAATAATTTGCAGTTTTTAACTGTCTGAAATGCCTGCATAGTGTCTACTATGCAGGCATGTAATTTGTTGTAAATCCTGGGGATGTACGCATGGCAGTTGTGTTTAACAACCGCCATTACGCAACGACTGGGCATTGCAAGGAGGGAAAGCACAGAGAGAGAGAGAGAGAGAGAACAGAGAGAGAGAGAGAGACAGGAAAGAGAGAGAGATAGACACAGGACAGAGAGAGACATACAGGGCAGCATACAGCGCAGAAAGAGAGAGTAACAGGACAGAGAGAGAGAGACACACAGAACAGAGAGAGAGTCACGGAACAGAGAGCGATAGGACAGATAAAGAGCAAAAGACACAGGAGAGAGAGAGAATAAACAGGCAGAGAGCACAGAGAGCACAGAGAGAGAGTGCACAGAGAAAGAGAGAGTACACAGAGAGAGAGAGAGCACACAGAGAGTGCGCACAGAGAGATTGAGCTCAGAGAGTGAGCACAGAGAGATTGAGCTCAGAGAGAGAGAGAGAACGTACAGAGAGAGATAGTACAGAGAGAGATAATAGACATCACAGAGAGAGAGAGCATACTTGCCACAGACAGAAAGAGAGACAGCAGAGATAGAGAACAGACAATTCAAGATAACATTCTATGATACCATCATTTATGACGGGCAAGTTACTAGTTGTATATGAAGATTGGTGTAATACCACTTGCTCTTATTTTATTGAGCTTTTCTGAATAATACATTGTTAGTCAGGCTACAACACCCTGGAGACATATTTTTTTAACGTTTTAATTGTCTGATGTGTATATTTTTCACATTTTCTTTTTTTTTTCTTTCTTTTTTGAGAATATATTAAATGTATAGTAAATTTGGTCTTTCGTCCATTATGGATATGTGTCAGAATTTGAATATTACCTTTTGTAGAGAGTGATTCAGTTTATGAATAGCCTTTTTTCTTTTCCTGTATTAATACTTCATATGCTACCATAGACCATTGTAATAGTGTTAATTAAGTGATTTATTATTAGATTTGAAATTATGTTATACAAAGAATATTTCTTCCTGTTTCTTATGTTCCCAGTTTACTGGGCAGTAAAAAGGACAAAGAAGCAACAGTATACTTCAAGAATGTTCAGAGTGGCTCTCACTCAGAGGGCAGTTCTTTCAACCCATGGAGCTTACACTATATATATATATATATATATATATATATATATATATATATATAGCAACCTGAGACTAAGGGAATGTCAGGAATATCAAATAACAGGAAATTGATGGTATAGGACAATCTACACCATGAAGTATGAAATTGTTTATTTTAATCCTCAAGAATTCAAACAAAACATTGCTAATAAGAAATTTTGATATTAATTAAAAGAGGAGGAAAACCTTAATTGTTACTCATCAGAATTAAAAAAAAAAGTGAATTTGGCTAAAATGTATCATTGCAACAGAAAGACTTTAACAAAAGGTTTGATACATCTCTTGTGGCAAGTTTTTAAAAAAACACCAGTGTAATTTCACTAAAAAGCCCAATTTTTTATTGTAAAAGTGGGATAACTGGCAATTATAATGTAAAGACATAGATGAACTACAATAAATAGTTTCTAATATCTCTTACATTGTCGTGATGCTTTTTAAATATGTTATATCTCATAATAGACACACTTCATTTACACATGTTTTGCCATCAACTGCAAGGGAACAAAAAAGAGCAACATTTATTTTATTTAACTTCTATTAAACTGCAATACAAATTACTTTTCATCCATGTAACTGTCATGTTTTTTTTAAAACTAATCCAATTTCCTACAATATAATTATTACAAACATAGGGCCCTATTAAATTATCCCTCGTAGTTCTCTCGGTGCTCGCAAAAGGCAGTTTTTACCGAATCTCTCGCAGCCTGCTTTGCGATATGTCTACGAAAAAATGGCCGAGAATAGGCTCCGAGAGAGCTACGTAGTCACACGCAGCCTTAAATCTACCCATGATTATCGCACCCTATACACATCCTCATGCTGCAGGGGTCTCTATCGGGACCCCTGCAGTACCCCCACATTAACCCCTTGCAGTGGGGGTCCCCGATCGGCACCGATCAGTCCCCCCCTGCATTTAAAAGTTTTAAATTCACACTAATTGCCAATCCTGGCCGCTGCCCAAAAAATTAACTCCCCTCTATGCTGGGGGTCCCCCTCGGGACCCTCGAAGTGTCCCCACATTAACCCATTTCAGGGGGGGGGTCCCCGATCTGCATAGATCAGGCCCCCCGCTGCATTTAAAAGTTTTAAATTCCCCGCCGCGGCTCCTTAAAGGGGCCGCGGCACACTATTACCCAATACTGGCCGCGGCACCTACAATTAACCCCCCTCTATGCTGGGGGTCCCCATTGGGACCCCCGAAGTGTACCCACATAAACCCCTTGCTGCAGGGGTCCATAGGGACCCCCGCAGCCCCCCACATTAACCCCCTGCAGCGGGGGTCCCCGATCGGCACCGATCGTGACCCTGCTGCATTTCAGTTTTAAATTTCCCGCCTCGCGGGTCCTTAAAGGACCGTAAAGGTCCTGAAAGGACTCGCACTAAAAATATTAACCCCAGGCAACTATAATTAACCCTATAACTTATGAAGGTCAATACAGACCCCCATAAGGCCTTAATTAACCCTATAACTTATGGTGGTCAATACAGACCCCCATAAGCACTTAATTAACCCTGTCACTCATGAAGGTCAATACAGACCCCCATAAGGCCTTAATTAACGCTATAACTCATGGTGGTCAATACAGACCCCCATAAGCACTTAATTAACCCCGTCACTCATGAAGGTCAATACAGACCCCATAAGGCCTTAATTAACCCTATAACTCATGGTGGTCAATACAGACCCCCATAAGGCCTTAATTAACCCTATAACTCATGGTGGTCAATACAGACCCCCATAAGCACTTAATTCACCCCATCACTCATGAAGGTCAATACAGACCCCCATAAGGCCTTAATTAACCCTATAACTCATGGTGGTCAATACAGACCCCCATAAGCACTTATTTAACCCCCATTACTCATGAAGGTCAATACAGACCCCCATAAGGCCTTAAGTAACCCTATATCTCATGGTGGTCAATACAGACCCCCATAAGGCCTTAATTAACCCTATTACTCATGGTGGTCAATACAGACCCCCATAAGGCCTTAATTAACCCTACAACTCATGGTGGTCAATACAGACCCCCATAAGCACTTAATTAACACTGTCACTCATGAAGGTCAATACAGACCCCCATAAGCCTCTATTTAACCCCATCAGTCCCATAAGGGTATATTATGACCATTATGGGCCTGTTACAACCCAACATTAACCACATAAGTGCCATGACGGTCCTCAAGGACCATCATGACACTAACTACAAACACTACACTATAACCCCCAATAAACCATTTAATCTAAACTAACACCCCTCTTCACTAATCTATTAACTCTTACACTACCTACCTACACTACCTACTCCCTAATAAACCTCCCCACCACTCTAATTACAAAAAATAAAAAAACCTACCTTACAAAAAAAAAAAAACTACAGTACAGAAAAAAAACCTACAGTACAGAAAAAAAAACCTGCAGTACAGAAAAAAAAACCTACAGTAAAGAAAAAAAACCAAATACATTCCAACCCCCCCACCACTACAGAAAAAAAAATTACACACCTGAAAAGGAAAGACAGATATACACAATACAATACATACATACATATAATACATTACATACATTACATATATTACATACATTACATTACATTACATACATTACATATAATATATTACATATAATATTTTACATATAATACATTACATACAATACATTACATTACATATATTACATATAATATATTACATATAATACATTACATACATTACATTACATTACATATATTACATATACTATATTACATATAATATATTACATATAATACATTACATACATTACATTACATTACATATATTACATATAATATATTACATATAATACATTACATATAATATATTACATATAATACATTACATACAGTACATTACATTACATACAGTACATATAATATATTACATATAATACAAATCAAATACCCCCTATCTATCTAACATACAATCTATTTAATATAAAATAAATCCTAACTATATCAAATACATCCCCCTATCTATCTAATATACAATAAATCCTAACTACATACACAGACCCTTATTCTAAGCTAAAATAAAATAATTACAGTCCTAACTACATACACAGACCCTAATTCTAAGCTAAAATAAAATAATTACAGTCCTAACTACACAGACCCTAATTCTAAGCTAAAATAAAATAATTACAGTCCTAACTACACAGACCCTAATTCTAAGCTAAAATAAAATAATTAAGACCACTTACCTTTAAGATGTTGCTTCAGATCACTAACCTAGGGGTAAAACAAAACAAAATAATTAGTATAAAACATTAACATGAAATAAATAAACAATATATACATTCTAAATATTCTACTCACCTTTCCAGCATGTCCCGTCATTGATGAGCTCTTCCGGCGCAGCCCTGTTAAAAAAAACACAATACATTAATACATTAATACAATATACAAACAAGAAATAAAATAAACATATAAACATCTAAATATACATTTAACTTACCTTCCCGCGATGTCCCCGGCCTCCTCCACTTCAGCCCCGACTGGGCCCCGGAACCATCCGCGCTCTAAAGAAAAAAAACTACCGGAGATCTGCACTCGCAGACCTCCCCGACGCTAATGAGCCTCCCGGAGTCTTTTCCGGGAGGAAATTGGCAATGGCGGCTTGTGATTGGCTGAAAAAGCTGTCTATCAATACACCCCAATATCCCACCCTGATTGGCTAAAACACTTGTCTATCTTTATCGGAACCAATCACAAGGCTCAGATGCCTTCAGCCAATCACTATGGGATACACCCCCACGGGGTGATTGCTAGAAGACATCTGCGCATCCTGATTGGCTCATATATTGACGACTTCTGATTGGCTGACAGCTTTTTCAGCCAATCACAAGCCGCCATTGCCAATTTCCTCCCACAAAAGTGCAGATCTCCGTTAGTTTTTTTTTTTTTTTTTTTAGAGCGCGGATGGTTCCGGGCCCAGCCGGGGCTGAAGGGGAGGAGGCCGGGGACATCGCGGGAAGGTAAGTCAAATGTATATTTAGATGTTTATATGTTTAATTTATTTCTTGTTTGTATATTGTATTAATGTATTGTGTTTTTTTTAACAGGGCCGCGCCGGAAGAGCTGAACAATGACGGGACATGCTGGAAAGGGGAGTAGAATATTTAGAATGTATATATTGTTTATTTATTTCATGTTAATGTTTTATACTAATTATTTTGTTTTGTTTTACCCCTAGGTTAGTGATCTGAAGCAACATCTTAAAGGTAAGTGGTCTTAATTATTTTATTTTAGCTTAGAATTAGGCTTTGTGTAGTTAGGACTTTAATTATTTTATTTTAGCTTAGAATTAGGGTCTCTGTAGTTAGGACTGTAATTATTTTATTTCAGCTTAGAATTAGGGTCTGTGTATGTAGTTAGGACTGTAATTATTTTATTTTAGCTTAGAATAAGGGTCTGTGTATGTAGTAAGGATTTGTTGTATATTAGATACATAGGGGGATGTATTTGATATAGTTAGGATTTATTTTAAATTAAATAGATTGTATGTTAGATAGATAGGGGGTATTTGATTTGTATTATATGTAATATATTATATGTAATATATTATATGTAATGTATTGTATGTAATGTAATATATGTAATATATTATATGTAATATATTATATGTAATATATGTAATGTAATGTATTGTATGTAATGTATTATATGTAATATATTATATGTAATATATGTAATGTAATGTATTGTATGTAATGTATTATATGTAATATATTATATGTAATATATTATATGTAATATATGTAATGTAATGTAATGTATGTAATGTATTATATGTAATATATTATATGTAATATATTATATGTAATATATGTAATGTATTGTATGTAATTTATTATATGTAATATATTATATGTAATGTATTGTATGTAATATATGTAATGTATGTAATGTATTATATGTATGTATGTATTGTATTGTGTATATCTGTCTTTCCTTTTCAGGTGTGATTTTTTTTTATTTTCTGTAGTGGGGGGGGGTTGTAATGTATTTGTTTTTTTTCTGTACTGTAGGTTTTTTTTTTTCTGTACTGTAGTTTTTTTTTTGTAAGGTAGGTTTTTTTTTTGTAATTAGAGTGTTGGGGAGGTTTATTAAGGGGTAGGTAGTGTAGGTAGGTAGTGTAAGTGTTAATAGATTAGTGAAGAGGGGGGTTAGTTTAGATTAAATGGTTTATTGGGGGTTATAGTGTAGTGTTTGTAGTTAGTGTCATGATGGTCCTTGAGGACATTCATGGCACTTATGTGGTTAATGTTGGGTTGTAACAGGCCCATAATGGTCATAATATACCCTTATGGGACTGATGGGGTTAAATAGAGGCTTATGGGGGTCTGTATTGACCTTCATGAGTGACGGGGTTAATTAAGGCCTTATGGGGGTCTGTATTGACCTTCATGAGTGACGGGGTTAATTAAGGCCTTATGGGGGTCTGTATTGACCAACATGAGTGACGGGGTTAATTTAGGCCTTATGGGGGTCTGTATTGACCACCATGAGTTATAGGGTTAATTAAGGCATTATGGGGGTCTGTATTGACCTTCATGAGTGACGGGATTAATTAAGGCCTTATGGGTGTCTGTATTGACCACCATGAGTTATAGGGTTAATTAAGGCCTCATGGGGGTCTGTATTGACCTTCGTGAGCGACGGGGTAAATTAAGGCCTTATGGGGGTCTGTATTGACCACCATGAGTTATAGGGTTAATTAAGGCCTTATGGGGGTCTGTATTGACCTTCATGAGTGACGGGGTTAATTAAGGCCTTATGGGGGTCTGTATTGACCACCATGAGTGACGGGGATAATTAAGGCCTTATGGGGGTCTGTATTTACCACCATGAGTTATAGGGTTAATTAAGGCCTTATGGGGGTTTGTATTGACCTTCATGAGTGACGGGGTTAATTAAGGCCTTATGGGGGTCTGTATTGACCACCATGAGTTATAGGGTTAATTAAGGCGTTATGGGGGTCTGTATTGACCTTCATGAGTGACAGGGTTAATTAAGGGCTTATGGGGGTCTGTACTGACCACCATGAGTTATAGGGTTAATTAAGGCATTATGGGGGTCTGTATTGACCTTCATGAGTGACGGGGTTAATTAAGGCCTTATGGGGGTCTGTATTGACCTTCATGAGTGACGGGTTAATTGAGGCCTTATGGGGGTCTGTATTGACCACCATGAGTGACGGGGTTAATTAAGGCCTTATGGGGGTCTGTATTGACCACCATGAGTTATAGGGTTAATTAAGGCATTATGGGGGTCTGTATTGACCTTCATGAGTGACGGGGTTAATTAAGGCCTTATGGGGGTCTGTATTGACCACCATGAGTGACAGGGTTAATTAAGGCCTTCTTGGGGTCTGTATTGACCACCATGAGTTATAGGGTTAATTAAGGCATTATGGGGGTCTGTATTGACCTTCATGAGTGACGGGGTTAATTAAGGCCTTATGGGGGTCTGTATTGACCACCATGAGTGACAGGGTTAATTAAGGCCTTCTGTGGGTCTGTATTGACCACCATGAGTTATAGGGTTAATTAAGGCCTTATGGGGGTCTGTATTGACCTTCATGAGTGACGGGGTTAATTAAGGCCTTATGGGGGTCTGTATTGACCTTCATGAGTGACGGGGTTAATTAAGGCCTTATGGGGGTCTGTATTGACCACCATGAGTGACGGGTTAATTAAGGCCTTATGGGGATCTGTATTGACCTTCATGAGTTATAGGGTTATTTAAGGCCTTATGGGGGTCTGTATTGACCTTCATGAGTGACAGGGTTAATTAAGTCCTTATGGGGATCTGTATTGACCACCATAAGTGTCAGGGTTAATTAAGGCCTTATGGGGCTCTGTATTGACCTTCATGAGTGACGGGTTAATTAAGGCCTTATGTGGGTCTGTATTGACCACCATGTAACGGGGTTAATTAAGGCCTGATGGGGGTCTGTATTGACCACAATGAGTTATAGGGTTAATTAAGGCCTTATGGGGGTCTGTATTGACCTTCATGAGTGACGGGGTTAATTAAGGCCTTATGGGGGTGTGAATTGACCACCATGAGTTATAGGGTTAATTAAGGCCTTATGGGGGTCTGTATTGACCTTCATGAGTTATAGGGTTAATTATAGTTGCCTGGGGTTAATATTTTTAGTGCGAGTCCTTTCAGGACCTTCATGAGTGACGGGGTTAATTAAGGCCTTATGGGGGTCTGTATTGACCACCATGAGTGACAGGGTTAATTAAGGACTTATGGGGGTCTGTATTGACCTTCATGAGTTATAGGGTTAATTATAGTTGCCTGGGGTTAATGTTTTTAGTGCGAGTCCTTTCAGGACCTTTACGGTTCGTTAAGGACCCGCGAGGCGGGAAATTGAAATTTGAAATGCAGCAGAGTCACGATCGGTGCCGATCGGGGACCCCCGCTGCAGGGGGTTAATGTGGGGGGGCTGCTGGGGTCCCTATGGACCCCTGCAGCAAGGGGTTTATATGGGGACACTTCGGGGGTCCCGATGGGGACCCCCAGCATAAAGGGGAGTTAATTGTAGGTGCCGTGGCCGGGATTGGGTAATAGTGTGCCGCGGCCCCTTTAAGGAGCCGCAGCTGGGAATTTAAAACTTTTAAATGCAGCGGATGGCCTGATCTATGCAGATCGGGGACCCCCCCTGCAAGGGGTTAATGTGGGGACACTTGGGGCATCCCGATGGGGATCCCCAGCTTAAAGGGGGGTTCATTTTAGGTGCCGCGGCCGGGGTTGCGTAATAGTGTGCCGCGGGCCCTTTAAGGAGCCGCGGTTCGGAATTTAAAATAATTAAATGCAGCGGGGTCCTGATCGGTGCCGATCGGGGACCCCCGCTGCAAGGGGTTAATGTGTGGGGGCTGCGGGGGTCCCTATGGACCCCTGCAGCAAGGTGTTAATGTGAGAGCACTTCGGGGGTCCCAATAGGGACCCCCACATAGAGGAGGGGTTAATTTTAGGTGCCGGTGGTGTAGCTGGAGTACCCCACAAGGCAGGGCTTATGTGGGGAACTGCCGCGAAGGTCTCGTTTAGGACCCCCGCAGCAATTGATGAGGAGTGGGAGCCTGCGATATCATATCGAAGGCTGTCACTCCTCATGTACATTTACGCAGTGTTGATACGTACGGCCCTGCTGCGTATCTCATATGTTGCTCGCAGCAGGGCTAATGTAATAGCATTGTAACTTAGAGAAACTTTGCAGTACGTAGGGCTTAAGTAGAAGCCTCTTATTTACGAGGCTGGAATTTAATAGGGCCCATACTGTTTATGTTAATTTGCCTGCAGCAGACAATATAAAAAGATAGCAGCACAAACATCACATATATAGTTGTGAGCGTACGAGTTGTTGCTAACGCAAGGTCTTCAGTTGCAGCAACTGCGACCCTTGCAAAATTCACAACACAAATTCCAAACCCAAACAACTGCGAATCTCGCAAAGTTCCCGTCGCAACACATTACGACACTCGCAAACAACATACGACACACGTTCACACACATTACGACACTCGCAAACAACATACGACACACGTTCACACACATTACGGCCTCGCAACAGTCGGACGCAACTCGCGAACATTACAAAATTACAAACACAATACATACACACAGGACATACATAAAAACCTTACCTACACAAACAGGAAGCACCCAGGACCTCAAAAATGCAACTTACAACTTAATTGGACTCAAAATAAAAGAGTTTAGACACTAAATAATTTGTTAAGCGACACAAAAAATGGCCGACGAATAAAACGAAAACGAGGCTACACACGCAAACACCATACGAGACACGTTACCACACATTACGACCTCGCAAACATCGGACGCAACACGCCGACATACAAACATTTAAAACTTAAGAAAGACACACAACAAACACATAAAAAGCTTACCTACAGCAAGAGGAACCAGCCAGCACCTCAAAAAAACAAGTTACACCTACATTTAAATCAAAATAAAACACTTTAGACACTAATACCATCGCTAAGCGAGAGAAAAAATGGCCGACGAACAAAACGAAAACGAGGCTTCAGACGTAACTACACTACACTTACTCGCAATAATGAAACACATACTATGCGGAACGTATCACAATCATATTAAACACCATTTTGAACAGTAATACGCAGAAAATGGCGGATGGAACGCAAATTGTAAGCTGGAACGCAAATAGCGCATGCGTATTGCGTTCTAACGGTCTCACTTTCCAGAACTTTCTACAAGTTTATAAATACTGCCTATTTCAAACAAAAAAATAAATTTCTCCTCAGGTGATCAACGGAGTGACTTCTGAGATAACTGCTGCTTTTACTTGAGAAGACAATTCTTTACTAATTTACTACTTTGCATTGTGCAAATTACAACTCAGAGGTAAGCTATAATATATTAAATTTTATTATCAGGACAGGTCAAACAAATAAAAAAATAAATTAGGATTTATGTAGTGACATATATGGCACATTTATGTGTATAAATACGGTTCATTTAACAAAACAACAAAAAAACATAATTCGATAATAAACAGAGGTCTATGTATAGTGACGACACGCACATATATGTGTATAATGTATAGTGACATCTGACACGCACATATATGTCTATAATGTATAGTGACATGTGACACGCACATATATGTATAGAATGTATAGTGACATGTGACACGCACATTTATGTGTATTGCCCCTGCATAGTGACATGTGACACGGACATATATGTGTATCATGTATATTGACATGTGACACACACATTTATGTGTATTGCCCCTTCATAGTGACATGTGACACGGACATATATGTGTATAATGTATAGTGACATGTGACACGCACATTTCTGTGTATTGCCCCTTCATAGTGACATGTGACACGGACATATATGTGTATAATGTATAGTGACATGTGACACGCACATTTATGTGTATTGCCACTGCAACAAAATTAGCTTAAAACAAAATCAGTAAACAACTACATTTAAATGACATTATATGTCATGTATACTGATATGTCACACGCACATATATGTGTATCATCTATAGTTACATCTCACACACAGACATTTATGTGTGTTGGAAAAAAAAAATAAGGTTAATTTAACCATTTAAATATGAGTCATGTATACTGATATGTCACATGTACACAAAATAATTACATTAAACTATGGAATGTGCTTCATGTATGTGACATATGTGTGTAGCCCCCAACAAAAAATAAGGTCAATTGAAAATAATTACAGAAGTATATTTAAATGACATTAATTTACTGCAATTCAATACATCATATAAAGCTGAATCTTTCTATTTCTTTTAATATTCAAACAGACTCTGCATCAACAGCGTCTCTCAACAATTTGCACCGTGCACTGTGAAGCACAATCCCTTTTAAAGAACACCAACAAAGAAGAAGAGGTAAGATACAACAAGACATTACATGCTCAAAAGGCCATGCTTTGCTAGATGAAAAATTATAAATATACAAATAACTATTTCACTTTCTTTTTCAAACAGACACTACAAGAAGACCGGCGGATTAAGATTGGCAGGAGGGGACCGTCTGTCATTCCAAACTTCAATCAAGGTAAAGTATTAAGTATAAACAAGAAAGAACCATGAGCCTTATTCAATTGCGACTTCCTCAATTGAATAGGGCTCTATATAAGCACATAACATATTTTTTATACAGAACTTTTTAGTTACTGAACTTCTAACCACAATCAAGGTTTTCAATAACTAAAAACTTTGCTCAATAAATATGTTATGTGATTATATAGAGCCCTCTTCAATTGGCAAAATTGCAATTCAATGAGGACCTATATATCTTTAATGGCCAAGGGCCTCACTCAAATGTGATTTGCCCATTTCAATAGGGCTCTATATAAGCACAGAGCATATTTTTTAAAGGAACTTTTTATTTAGTGAACACGTTGCTTTTGGATACAAGTTCACTAAATACAAAATTCGGTAAAAAAATATGCTCTGTGCTGATATTAAGCTCTATTCCATTGGCCAAAACACAATTGAATGAGGAGCTGACAATATAACAAATGCAGTAACCAAAGGCCCTCATTCAATTGCTATTTTGGACAATTAAATATGGCTATAAATAAGCACTTTTAGGCCCTTATTCAATTTTAACAAATATATGGGATGTGCTTATTTACAATCCTATTCAATTTTCAACATTGCAATTCAATGACGGCCTTAGAGTACTATTACATAGTAAAAAATGCTATTGAATGAGGGGCAAACTATGCAACATATGGTACACACAAAGGCCCTCATTCAATTGCAATTTGCCCAATTGAATAGGGCTCTAAATAACAACATAACATTTTTTTTAAAAGAAGTTTTTAGTTACTAAAAATCTATCCAAAATAAAGTTTTTCACTGACTAAAAACTTCTTTAAAAAAATATGCTATGTGCTTATTTAGGGCACGATTCAATTAGCCAAATCGCAATTGAATGAGACACAAACTGCTACACACAAAACAGAATTTCTTATTCAATGTTTAACAACCTATAAGCCTTACAAAGAAGCAAAAATAAGAACAAAAGTGTTGCACACCTAATAGCATTGTACAAAAAATCACACAAACACATAGGAAACTACATTAACATTCTTCTTTAATGTTTAACAACCTATAACCAGTACAATCAAGAATAAATAACTTTTGCACAAGTGGTGCGCACAAAACAGGATTGTCAAAAACTAACACAAACACATAGCAAACTATATTAATTATATTATTTCATGTTTCACTAACTATAACCATCCCAATAAAGGTTAAATAAGTATACCACAAGTGGTGCGCACAAAACAGGATTGTACAAAAAATAACATAAACACATAGCAAAATAAATTCATATTCTTATTTAATATATCACAACCCACAAGCCTTACTAAGAACCTTAAATAAGAATAACAAAAGTCGTGGGATTGTACAGAAAGTAAAAAAAAATAATATAGAAAAAAATAACCATAACTGATACAATACAGCCAAATTCATACATGTTTTACTTATTTAAAAGACATTTCACTCAAACAACATTTTCTATTTTATATTACAACAGATACTGCATGAAGACAATCGGACGAGGACTTTCTCCACAGGACCGGACCATCGGACGAGGACTTTCAACACAGGACCAGACCAGCAGACGAGGAATTTCAACACAGGACCAGACCAGCAGACGAGGAATTTCAACACAGGACCAGACCATCGGACGAGGACTTTCACCAAAGGACCACAACATCGGACGAGGGCTATCGCCACAGGACCACAACATCGGACGAGGGCTATCGCCACAGGACCACACCATCGGACGAGGACTTCCAACAGAGGACCACACCATTGGACAACGATTTTGAACCGAGGACCAACAAACATTCGGATTTAAATCACACTTCAACCAAGGTACAGTATAATAAGTACTAAAGTATAAAACTAAAGAAACTGCTTTCAGTTGCATCCGTGTCAACAGAAAAATAAAAAAAATAATTTACTATCTCCCTTATTCTATTTAAATTGCTACTATGCAATACATACCTCAATAACCACATCACTTTTTTTTTTAGCAAACAAGTTTTGCAGTGGTAAATATCTATCCACAAACAACGTTTTTAATAAATAAAACCATTATTTTAAAAAAATATGTTACATGCTTATTTACAGCAGTATTCCATTGGCCAAATTCTTAGCCAGTGAGGACAGGAATTATAAATTTAACTAAATATAAATGATACATTAATGATTTGCCTTTTATTTCACCAATTGTGCACAAGAATCTTTAACAGGAATTACAAATTAAAATATACACAATTACATTTATTTTTTTTCTTTACAGATTATTATGGCTGATAACGAGACCAAAGAAGAGAAGAAAAGACGTCAAACTAGAGAAAGACAAGAGAGATGGGCCGCCCAGCAGACACCGGAGGAGAAAGAAATTCGACGAGAAAAAGAAAGCAAAAGACTTGCAAATAAAAGAATATCAGCTGCAAAAATGAAAGATACAACCAAAAAAAATAAAAAGATAATAAAGCATTTACAAACTGTTCCTAAAACATCAGATGACATTTTACAAGATACCAGTCAAGACAGACCAAAAAAAGCAACTACAAAAACAAAGCATTTACAAACTCTTACTAAAAACTTACAGGACATTTCAACCAAACAAGGACAACATATACCAAGAAAATCCACGAAAAAAACTAAACATTTAGAACCTGTTGTTGAAACATTTCATGACTTTTCACCTGATGAATATGAAAGTCAACATCCGATATGCTTTGCAAATTGTCCTTTACTCAAGTCTTTAGCAGTAGAGGTTCATAGTTGTGGGGACATGAGTACTCAATGTCAATTTTGTGAGGCTTATTATTTTAAACAGGAGAGACCCAGAGATGGACAATTTATTAGTTGTTGTCAAAAAGGAAAGTTCAAACTTCCAGAAAGGAAACAATTTCCAACCTATTTACAAAATATTATGACTGAACCTACTTTTCCAAATTACAAAAATTTTAAGACAAACATAAGATCCTACAATAGTGCCATATCATTTGCATCTATGGGGGCAACATTGGCTGCTAATGTACCAGGACATGGTCCTTACTGTTTTAAAGTCCAAGGACAAATTTATCATCGGACTTCACATTTACATCCAGAGGAAGGAGAGCAAAGAAAATTCGCTCAACTATATGTCCTAGATACAATGGAAGCTGTTGACCAACGTATGCAGATGGAAGAAAATAGAAAATGCTTACCCAGTGTTTTTATAGAGCTAAATAACATTATGGACAACAATCCCTACAGTAAAGCTTACAAAAAATTGGCAGACGTAGAAAATGAACAACTACTTCATGCACAAAGACATCAATTACCCATGCCAAAGGTTAATATGGTGCTTAAAAGAGACAGACATACTGATAAACGTTGTTATAACTTGCCAACATCAAATGAGGTTGCAATGGTCTTTCAGAATGATGAAGGAGAACCACCATTTCAAAGAGACATTAGAGTATATCCCAGAAATGAGGAGCAACCATTTATTAATATTAATATCTTAAGTCCAAATTTAGATCCAATGACATATCCCATCTTTTTCCCACATGGAGAAGCAGGTTGGCAACCAAAATTAACCCTTCCCAGTTACCCAAATGCTAAAGCCAGAATCCGAAATAATGTTTCTATGCTTGAATTTAAAGTTGCTAAAATTGCCATTAGAGATGAATTTAATCCAATTTTATGTGGTGGAAAACTAACACAACAATGGATTATTGATTCCTATTTGCAAGTTGAGGCAAATAATTTAAACTTTATAAAATATCAACAAGATAAACTACGTGTAGAACAATATTGTGGACTCATGGACTATGTTGCTGACGTGGCTACAAGCAGAGACATGACAGCTGGCAAAGCCATCATTTTACCATCTTCTTTTCAAGGATCTCCTCGAAATATGAGAGAAAGATACAATGATGCTATGGCTATTGTGACAACATTTGGAAAACCAGATTTATTTGTTACATTTACATGTAATCCACAATGGCCAGAAATTAATCAAAATCTACTTATTGGACAAAGTGCTTCAGATCGACCAGATTTAGTAGCCAGAGTTTTTAAGATCAAATTAAATGAATTAATACGTGACTTTACTATAAATCAGTTATTTGGCAAATGTCTTGCTTATGTATATACCATTGAATTTCAAAAAAGAGGCCTTCCACATGCACATCTTCTGATAATACTTCAAGAGAAAGATAAATTAGATACTTCGGACAAAGTGGATGCAGTCATAGTTGCTGAACTACCAGATCCAGAACTATATGGTAGACTATATGAGATTGTTACTCATCGCATGATTCATGGACCCTGTGGAGACCTTAATCCACAATCACCATGTATGGAAAATAATCAATGTTCAAAAGATTTTCCAAAAGATTATAGAGACAAAACATATGCAAATTGTGATGGATATCCACTTTATAAAAGAAGAGAAGGAGATAGTGCCATTATTCGTGGAAAAAAAGTGGACAATAGATATGTAGTACCCTACAATCCACATTTACTCATGAAGTACAACGCCCACATCAACGTAGAAGCCTGCACTTCCATCAAATCCATTAAATATGTCTACAAATATATTTACAAAGGTTACGATGCAGCTACTGTAGTCGTCAAAAGTGCAGACAACCCTGAAAGTAGTGAGTTAGTACATGATGAACTTGCATCTCATGTAGATGCTCGCTATGTCAGTGTGCCAGAAGCTATGTGGCGGCTTTTAAAATTTGAAATGCATGATAGATCACATGCAGTATATAGGTTAGCAGTACATTTGCCACAACGACATTTAGTCTATTTCCATGCTGGAAATGAAATGAATGCATTGGCCCAAAGTGAAGATCGTCACACTACACTAACTGCATGGTTTGCATTAAATTCCACTGATGCTCAAGCAACACAATACTTATATATTGAAATTCCATATCACTATGTTTTTGTGAATGGATTATGGAGAGCAAGAAAAACCAGAGGCAATAAAATAATTCCACGAATTTACACAGTCAGTCCAAGAGATGTTGAACGTTTTTGCTTACGGATATTACTTTTAAATGTTCCAGGAGCACAAAGTTTTGAACAATTAAGAACTGTTAATGACATTGTATATGAATCCTTCCATTTAGCTGCAAGACATAGAAACTTACTCGCTGATGATACAGAGTGGGAAAGATGTTTAGAAAAAGCAGCACAATGTCAAATGCCACGTCAGATGAGAGAACAATTTGCTTTTATTTGTATCTTCTCAAATGCTCCAAATGCATTAGCTTTGTGGGAGACTTTTAAAAGTAATATGGCTGAAGACTTTATGCGACGATACAATGAACCCATTGCACACTTAAAAGCGTTAATGGAAATTCAAGAAGTCTTTTTAACTCATGGATTAAGTTGTGCAAGTTTTAATTTGCCTGATCCAGGTCTTATAGATGACATTAACTTTGAAGACTATGACATTCAACTACAAGCAGAATGAACAGAAGAAAGACTTGCAACTTTAAATACACTACAATTGCAAGCATTTCATGCCATTAAAAATGCTATAGATGATGACATGGTGACAGAGCGTTATTTCTATCTTGATGGACCTGGCGGATCAGGGAAAACATATTTGTACAATTTATTAATGAGTTCAGTACGAGCACAAGGAAAAATAGCAATGGTGTTTGCCACTACTGGAATTGCTGCACTTTTATTAGAAGGTGGAAGAACTGTTCATAGTGGATTTAAACTGCCAGTGCCTATTTTAGAAAATTCTGTGTCAGATATTTGCATGACATCCTTACAAGCAAAGAAATTGAAGAAATGTAAATTAATTATAATAGATGAGGCCACAATGATGTCATGCTATGCCCTCCAATGTATTGACCGTTTGCTTTGTGAAGTCATGGATAATATTTTTCCATTTGGTGGAAAGGTAATGTTGTTGGGTGGCGATTTTAGACAAACATTACCTGTTGTTGTACATGGAAATCGAACAGACATTATTGAAACATGTATAAAGTCAAGTACAGTATGGAAACATTTTACCCATCTTCAACTTCAACAAAATATGAGATCAGAAGGACAAACTGATTTCAATGATTGGCTTATTAAAATTGGAGAAGGCAGAACAGAAAAAATACTACATTTACCTGACGACACTGTAGAGATCCCACCTCATATGATTTGTCAACAAGATATTATATCGGCTATATTTGAAGGGAGCATAAATAACGAAGAATATTCCGAGCTTGCCAACCAAGTTATACTGACGTGTAAAAATAAAGATGCATTAATACTCAATAATGAAATCTTAAAAAAAATGTATGCACCACAAAGAAATTATCACAGTGCTGATTCTGTACTTGCTGATGACAATGAAAGTCAGGCAAACTTTTCAACTGAATTCATTAACTCTTTAACTCCTTCTGGAATGCCACCACATATTTTGCAGCTAAAGAAAGGTGCAATTATCATGTTACTGCGAAATATGAACCCCAAAAAAGGCCTATGCAATGGCACAAGATTAATTGTTCAACAATTAAAGGACCATTTTATAGATGCTGAAATTTTAACTGGGACCCATAAAGGAGAGAGAATTTTCATACCAAGAATAGATTTAGCACCAAGTGAAAGTAGTCTCCCTTTTATACTTCAAAGAAGACAATTTCCCATTATTATGGCATTTGCCATGACCATTAATAAATCACAAGGTCAAACTTTCAAATCTGTGGGTATTTTCTTGGAAGAACCAGTTTTTGCACATGGTCAATTGTACGTTGCGTTGTCACGGTGCAAAAATCCACAGGCTATTAAAGTTTACATTGAAAACAATGAAAGTCAAGGTGATTTATTAGAAGATGGACGTATTTTTACTAAAAACATTGTCTACTATGAAGTACTATAACTTTGCAGGATACAAACTAAAGCCATGCAAACATTTTGGAAAAACATTCAAAAATACAAAACAATTGGTTGTTTAATTCAGTCATAATTAATGGAAGTCATGTTTATGGATAATTCGCCTCACAAAATACTTGCCTTGCATTTCTTTGAAAAATTATGATAAAATGTTAAGTCACTATGTTAATGTTTCTAATGTTACAAGTTTAAAAACAATATTTTCAAGTTATTTCATTCAACATATTACAAAGTTCATGTTAAGAGCTCAAGCACCTTTTAAGTCACAATGTAAATATTCTCTGTTATCTTAAGATTACTATCTACATTAATGTTTATCGCCACTTTATGTGCTCAGTAATGAATTACTTTAATTACGTACGGTTTAAGGAGAGTTTTTACTGTATGCCTTCCTCTACATTCAATGTATATTAAACTTAACAATTATTCTGATACAAATTGCATGTTAATACTGATTAATTTAAAGTTAAACTGTTTTTACATTCAAATGTTAATACTTTTAATTCAAAATTATGTTACAAAATGTATTTACTATGTTCCTGTTTATAATGTTCAAAATTACACTAATGTTTTGCAAAACTTCCACAGTTACATAAAAAATAAAGTTCAATTTTAAAAATATATACTTTCAAGGTTATTGCTTACATATATTTTAAACTTCATGTTAAAATTCGGCACGTTTCAAAAAGTCTTTTTACTTTTTACTTTCCTCTGGATTCTATGTATATTAAAGTGAACAATTCTTCAGATACAAAATTCATTTTAAAAAACCATTACATCAACGTTTTACAAAAATACATGTTCATATCACAATACTTACAAGGGTCAAAAATATATTTAAATAACTAAACAACTTCACAAACATATACATCACATTGCCGTCATTTTTTGACAGGCAAGTCGCTAGTAGCATATAACAACACACATTGATTAATTTAATTTCTATGATAGTGGTGCTTTCTCTAATAATAATACAGCATGTTACAATGAAATTATTCTAAGGACAATGCTTAGGTTACAAACATTACAAACACACAAAATGACATGTAGGTACAAAGAGAGAGAGAGAGAGAGAGAGAGGGTTGTGCAACGTATAAGAAAATAAGGACATCCTTTGAGGTTAGAAGTAAGGTAAGGTCAGTATAAAGATTTGTCAAGGGAGCTTTTTGTGCCAAGAGGTTTTCAACTGACAAGAGGACATCCCTTGAGGTTAGAAGTAAAAAGATTTCACCTTAAAGAAAGAAAAGGGTTCTTCACAGTAAGGGTGGTTAATCTGTGGAATTCTCTACCAAGGGAGGCGGTGACAGTGGATTTGATAGATAACTTTAAAAAGGGACTGGATATATTTTTTATTAAAAAGGGCATTCAGAGAGAGAATTGATCTAATCTGCATATTGCGGATCAGTGGAGATCTTAAAAGGTTGAACTTGATGGACTAAAAGTCATTTTTCAACCTCAATTACTAAGTAACTATGTAACTAGGTAAGTGCACCGATTTGAGTATACCATTTCCTTGCAGAAACATAAACATTTTTTTTAGATAAATGAAACCAGCCTCAAAACATCCAGATGTCACCAGAAACAGCTCTGTGTATGAGAGAGCTTTGTGTTTAGCTTTTAAAAATAATAATTAAAGTCTCCTAGCCTTGGTAGCCAGCCACACTTGATATGGATAAAACATTTTTATTTTGTTAAGAAAAGGCCAAATATGGACCATCTGCATTGCGTTAAGGACCATATAGGACAATTTGCCAGATCACAATGGGTTTATATATGAAAATGTTAATATAATATAATATATATATATATATATAAATATATATATATATATATATATATATATATATATATATATATATTATTTGTATATGTGTAGCTATATATAAAGTTAAAAGTATTTGAAGTACAGTGGTTCCTTGGTACTCGTCTGCCTCAGAACTCGTTGAATTTGGTATTTTGACACAATGCTTTTTCAATACTCGTCTCGCTTGCTGAAGTCTGTATGAATCAATTTACATTACTGCATATGGGAACTTGATACTCGTCATGTTTGGCACTCATCGTGCCTTCTGGAACCAACTGATGACTAGTATCAAGGTACCAATTAGCTTAAGATTTTATAAATATAGGGCCTCATGCAGGTCTGGTGATTCTCAAAGTTATGTTTTCTCAACTGTGGAAGTTTTTTCAGTAATGTTATACATGCAACAAACTGCCCTCAGAAGTATTATTACTGATTCCACCCGCAATCCATAAACCCATGCCTTATCAGTAAATCACAAGGCATAGGATAATGGAAAATGCGGACATTGAACAATAATACACAAAGAATTATGCTTAACATCTACAATACAAACTAAGATTGGGACAATGGTAAAAGAGTAGGAGGGATTTGTCTGTATGTTAAGCTTGAATTTAAGCCTATAGTCATAGAAGATATTTATGCTGAAACCAGTGATAATATAATACGCTATAATACGCTATAAACCCCCAAATATAATTGAGGAATTGTAATTATTGTTACAGATTGGAAATGCAGCTAAGCATGGTCAAGTTTTAATAATGGGAGATTTTAACTACCCTGAAATAAACTGGAGAAATGAGACCAGCAGTTCAGGGGAGCAGGTTCTTGAGTACATTCAGAGACCATTATCTGGCCCAGATTGTACTCGAACCAATTAGAAATGAGTATATAGTCATCACAAATAATATTGATATGGTATCAAATGTTACATAGTTACATAGTAATTGAGGTAAAAGACTTTTAGCCCATCAAGTTAAACATTTTAAGATCTCCTCTGATCGTCAATATGCAGATTAATTGTTAATTGACCAGAGGAAGGCAAAGTGAAACTTTGCCAGTTGTCTCAAAAGGATAAAAAATATAAAACTCCTTCCTGACTCCAGATACTGCCAATTGGACTACACCCAGGATCAATACTCCCTCTCTAATTATCCAGGATAACCCTGAATGCCCTTTTTATTAAAAAATATATCCAATCCGCTGTCAACACCTCCTTTGGCAGAGAACTCCACAGTTTAACCACCCTTACTGTGAAGAACCCTATTCTTTCTTTAAGATGGAATATTTTTAATTCTAACCTCAAAGGATGCCCTCTTGTCAGTTGAAAACCTTTTGGCACAAAAAGTTAACGTGACAAAGACTTGTATTGGCCCTAGATATATTTATATAGGGTAATCGTATCCTTTCTTAGACACTTTTTTTCTAGAGAAAATAATTTTTGTTTGGTTAAGCTTTCTTTATAACTTAGCCTCTCCATGCCCCTTATTAGTTTTGTAGCCCTTCTCTGTACATTTTCCAGCTCTAAAATGTGCTTTTTATGAAGTGGTGCCAAAAATTGTACTCATTATTCCAAATAAGGGCGTACTAGAGATTTGTATAGTGGCAAAATTATATTTGCTTCCCTGGCTTGTATACCCTTTTAAATACATGCTAATATTGTATTTGCTTTTGCAGCTGCTGCTTGGCATTAAGCACTGTTACCTAGGTTTTTGTCAACAAGTACTCCCAAATCCCTTTCAATATCAGATACCCCTAGATTTGCTCCATTAAGATTATAAATTGTATGGCTATTTTTCCATCCCAGATGCATGGGAAGGCCTTTTTGTTCATGATAAATCTCAGCTTCCATTTAGATGCCCATTCCTCTAATTTATGTCAATCTCTTTGGAGGGAAAGTACATCAGTTTCTGATTTAATTACCTTTCACAATGTAGTGTCATCAGCAAAAATGCTACTTTCCAGTCCCTCTTCTAAGTTATTAATATATATGTTAAAAAGGAGAGGACCTAATACTAAACCCTGAGGAACCCCACTTACCACATTAGTCCAATCATAATATGTTCTATTTACCACAAATCTTTGCTTCCTGTCTTTTAGCCAGCTCTTGATCAATGAGCAGATATTTACTTTAATTCATCTATCCTTTAGTCCAGGTTCCTACTAACCTCCTAATTAGATTTGTTTACCATTAACTATCCCTCAAAAATCCATGTTGACTCCTACTTATAATCCTGTTCATATAGAAATATTCTTGTATATTATCACTTATTAACTCTTCTAATAGCTTTCCCACTACAGAAGTGAGGCTCACTAGTCTTAAATCCTCTGATTTGCTCTTGCTCCCTTCTTAAATATAGGTATCACCTCTACTTTTCGACAATCACCTGGTAGTGACCCTGTGTTAAGTGAATCTTGAAAAATTAAATATAATGGTTTGGCTATTACAGAAACCAGTTCCCTCAGTACCCTTGGATGTATTCGGAACAGGAACTGAGGCTTTATTAACATTTATTTTTTCCAACCTCTTTTGGATTTCTTCCTGCGTTAACCAATTAATTGGTGTAGGTAGTGTAGCCCATTATTTTGCAGTGTCCCAACCACTGGTATCTCCCTTGTGTATACCGAAGAAAATAACCTATTTAGCTCATCTGCCTTTTCCTGGTCACTAATTATCATATGGCCTGTTTCATGTTGTAATTTTCCAATAGCTTCCTTCCTGGCCTTCTTCCCATTAATATATTTAAAAAAATATTTTAGGGTTAATCTTACTCTCTTTTGCAACTAATTTTTCATTTTCTATTTTAGCCAGTCTAATAGCTTTTTTGCAAGCCTTGTTGATTTCCTTGTACTCACGTATAGCAGTCTCTGTCCCCTCTTGTTTGTATAACTTAAATGCCTTTTTTTTTTACTTCATATTTTGATCTTTAAATCATTGTTAAGCCACATTGGAGGTGATTTGCTCCTTTTACTTTTATTCCCACTTGGTATATGGTGATAAGTATGTATATTTAGTAAGGATTTAAATGTTGTCCATTTAAATTCAGTATTTTTACCCGTCAGTTCTTTGTCCCAGTCTATACTTCGTATTGATGCCCTTAGACCATTAAAATCTGCCCTTTTAAAATTAAGAGTTTTGGTTGGCCCCTTACAGTTTTTTTTTTTTTTATTAAATCTCAAACGCGTTGTGATCACTGTTTCCCAAAGGTTGCCCTATTTCAACATTTGAAACCATATCAATATTATTTGTGATAACTAAATCCAAGATAGCCTCATTTCTAGTAGGTTCTTGTAAAACCTGGGCCAGATAAACACTGTTATATTTCTAATACCAATCACACCTTGATAAAATGCAATCAGGACAGAACTAGTTGGTAGATTGGAGGGGTTCTCAATTTGTGCCATGATTAGCAAATGGACTCTCCCTTGACACTAAATAGCAACAATACAGACTTTGGCCCCTTTTTAATTCCAAGCCCGTAATTACATGTAACCTGACATTTTGGCTGTTGGTTAATTTTTTTTAACATATATAGATGTATTCAAGTGACTGAAGCCCGCAATTACATGCTCACAGCCCCAACATGCAAACCATGAACCTGTAAAGAGCATTTCAGGACACGATCGATCATGATCAATTAAGCAACCCCATAAGTTACATTTTAGACAGAGCCAATAGTAAATGAGAAGGTCATCATGACGTCAGTAAAATATGGAGTTTAAACTACAATCAATTAGTGTTTAGAAGTCTGATTTGCAATCGGACTCTCAATACAGAAATGTAGAAACCAATAAAAATCAATAAAGCAACTGTTCTAGTCCATGCAGGTTCCATGATATGTAATAACTCCTCGATTCCTGAGGTCGATATAACACGGAACTAAAACATAAAACATTTTTTATTTTTTGATTTGTGAGCTTGAGACTGTGATGCAATTAATTATAATGCCTTTCATTGCTTTCCCTGTATATGTAAGTATAAATAAGCTGACAGAAACCATGCCTAAACAGATGCATAGTAAAATGTGTCTAATGTGTCTGGCCACCTGGGTGAGGAAGATCTCCAGAACAGAAAGGGTTATATTTTGTTTATTTAATATAGTGCTCCTTTTTACCATGGGGATCAATCACACTAACATCTGACTAAAGACAGGCTACGCCAGTTCATCATTTGTAAGCATTAGCTAAACAAGATGGAGGAGAATCTAGATGAGGGAGAATGTTAGAGGCAAAATTGCAGCCATATACTGTTTAAAATAAATGTATACAAAATAAAGCAAGTAAGCCTAATTATCTCATATATCACTGAAATGAACATAAAATTCATAAAATAAATACATTTTGATTCAATACAATAAAATATCAAAAGATGAGTGGTCTTTTAAGTAGTCAATCTAGTTCAGTATGAAGCTAAATGTGACACAATGGAAATTCCAAATATGGTATAATCTAAAACTATATATAACTAGCGACTTGCCCGTCAAAAAATGACGGTCAATAAAAATTAAATGTTGTGAAATTTGTTTGCAACACAAAAGGAGTCACCTACATTTGTTCCCTTTTTTTTTTTTCTAAAAATAAAAACACATTATTTATTTTAACTTTTTATTTTATTAACTTTCAACTTATATTTCACAAACATGAAACTTTGTAACATGAAACTTGAATATGAAACATTCGTTCAACATTTTGTTAACAATACTAACACTTTTCAATACATATTTATCACTGAGTAACTGCGGACTATATTAACTTAGAGTAAGTAAATTGTTTTAACAATAACATGCTTTTTATCATTTGTAACATATTTGTAAAACTCTTGTTAAACTAAATTAGCATTGAATCCAGAGGAAGGCAAACAATAAAAACCCTCTATTGAAACTTGTCCAATTGTATCAAAGAGGGAAAAAAATTAATTCCTTCCTGACCTTATTAACTGGCGATCAGATTTCTCCCTGAATCAATACTTTGTCTTTAAATAATACATTTCCAATTATTATTAAAATATTTAAACTGTATACTAACAATACATATTTGACTATATCACATATATATTGACCAAACTTTTTTCAAAATTCCAAAAACACATATTTAACATCTGAAATTTTAACATTAAACAATAACATTTAACTGTTATAAACTTGAAAAAGTCAATTAATTGTTTTGTGGGGCCAATCATGTAACTATAAAACTTTGAACCCATTCCAATCTGTTTAAGGATATTTTACTGTTTATTCTTTGGATGTTTTATGTGAAATGTTTTTTTTGTGCAATCATATTGAGTCCCATAAAATGTTGGCATTAAAATGAAACCATTGTCCTCTATCTTTCCAACACCTCATAGTAGACAATGTTTTTGGTGTAAACACATCCATTGTCCAATAAATGACCCTGAGTTTCGTTTTCTTCAACATGCACTTTAATTTCTTTTGGATTAGTGCACCTTGAAAAAGCCACATAGAGTTGTCCATGTGCAAAAACTGGTTCCTTTAAAAATATCCCAACTGACTTAAAAGTTTGTCCTTGGGATTTGTTGATGGTCATAGCAAATGCCATTATAACTGGAAATTGTCTCCGTTGAAGGACAAAGGGCAAACCACTCTCACTTGGAGCTAAATCAATTCTTGGTATGAAAACTCGTTCACCTTTATGGGTACCAGTTATAATTTCTGCATGTATAAAATGATCTTTTAACTCATGCACAATTAATCGGGTCCCATTACAAAGTCCTTTTTTTGGATTCATATTTCGCAATAACATAACAATTGCGCCTTTTTTCAATTGTAAAATAAGTGGTGGCATTCCAGATGGTGTTAACGAATTAATAAATTCGATACTAAAATTCGATTCACTGTCTTTATCATCTGACAGAATAGAATCTGCACTGTAATAATTCTTTTGTGGTGCATTGATGTATTTTAAAATTTCGTTATTTTTTGATGTTAATATTACTTTGTTTGCAATGTCTGTGTAATCCTCATTATTAAGAGTGTTTAGAAATATGGCTGATATGAGTGATTCATTGCAAACCATTTCTGATGGAATTTCAATGGTATCATTTGGTAAATGCTGTATTTCTGGATGTTTTCCATTTCCGATTTTAATGAGCCAGTCATTTAATTCATTTTGGCCTTCAGATCTCATATTTAATTCTAATTTGAGATGTGTAAATATTTGCCACAGTTTACTGGTCTTGATACATGTTTCAATGATCTCCGTTCTATTTCCGTGTGGCACAACAGGCAATGTTTGCCTAAAATCGCCTCCTAACAGCATCACCTTTCCACCAAAAGGCAACTTATTATCCATTACTTCTTTTAAGAATCTGTCAATACATTGCAGTGCATGACATGACATCATTGTTGCCTCATCTATGATAATTAGTTTAGTTAGTTTGAATTTCTTTGCTTGTATGGAATTGAGTCGAATATCTGACACTGATGTTTCCAAAATGGGAACTGGCAGCTTAAATCCACTATGCACAGTTCTCCCACCATCTAACAAAAGTGCAGCAATTCCAGTTGTTGCAAATGGCATAGCTATCTGACCCTGTGATCGAATATAACTCGTCAAACAATTGTACAGATAAGTTTTTCCTGATCCACCTGGTCCATCTAGATAGAAATACCGGTCTTTGACCATTTCATCATCTGTAGCATTTGTGATGGCATGAAATGCTTCTAACTGTAAAGTATTTAAAGTTGCCAGTTTTTCTTGTTTTTTTTGTTTTTGAAGCTCAGTGTCATAATCATCAAAATTGATGTCATCTATAAGTCCTAGATCAGGTAAATTAAAACTTGCACAATTTAATCCATGAGCCAACAATACTTCTTGGATTTCCATCAATGTTTTTAACAGGGCCACAGATAATAGCTGTTTGTCCTTGTGTTCTTTTATACAAAGGATATCCATCACAATTTGCATACATTTCCAGTTGAAATTGTTTTGGAAATTCTTTAGTACATTTTTTATTTTCCATACATGGTGAATTCGGATTCATTTCTCCACATGGGCCATGAATCATTCTATGTGTAACAATCGCCCAAAGTTTTTTATATTTTTCTTGGTCTGGCAATTCTGCACAAATTACTGAATCCACTCTCACTGCACTGTTCAACTTGTCTTTTTCCTGCAGTATTAAAAGTATGTGAGCATGTGGCAATCCCCTTTTTTTAAATTCAATGGTGTAAACATAAGCCACACATTGTCCAAATAAGTGTGCTTTAGTGATATCATGAATTAATGAATTGAGTTTGATTTTAAATACTCTTGCCACTAAATCTGGTCGGTCAGAAGTACTTTGTCCCAGATTCAAATTTTCCTTGATCTCTGGCCATTGTGGATTACACGTGAATGTAATAAATAAATCTGGTTTTCCAAATTTTGTAACAATAGCCATGGCATCATTATACCTTTCTTGCATATTGCGAGGAGATCCTTGGAAAGAGGATGGCAAAATAATTGCTCTTCCAGCTTGAATGTCTCTGTTGGAAGCTAAATCTGCCACATAATCCATTAATCCACAATACTGTTCTACTCGTAATTTATTTTGTTGATATTTAATAAAATTAAATTATTGGCTTCAACTTGTAAATAGGAATCAATAATCCATTGTTGAGTGAGTTTTTCTCCATGTAAAATTGGATTAAAACAATCACGGATAGCAGTTTGTGCCACTTTATATTCCAGCATGGAAATATTAGATCTAATACGAAGTTTAGTATTGGGATAACTTTCCAATTGTAATTTTGGTTCCCATCCTGGTTCCCCATTTGGAAAGAAAATGGGATATGTCATTGGATCTAAATTACAGCTTAATATATTAATGTTGATAAATGGTTGTTCTTCATTGAGTGGATATATTCTAATATCCCGCTGAAAAGTTGGTTCACCATCTTCATTTTTAAACTCCATGGCAACCTCGTTTACAGTAGGTAAATTATATCTTCTTTGATCAGTGTTGCGATCTCTTTTTAACACCATATTGACTCTTGGTGTAGGCAATTGATGTCTTTGAGCATGTTCCTGTTGTTCTTTTTCAAGCTGTGCTAATTGATTGTATGCTTGACTATATGGGTTTTTTTCCATAATTTTTTCAAGCTGTTCAAAGACTATGCCCAAACACTGTCTATTTTCTGGAAGTGTCATTCTTTGTTCCACAGCTTCCATCGTATCTAAGACATATAACTGTGCAAATTTCCTTTGCTATCCTTCTTGTGGGTGTAAATGTGAAGTTCGGTGGTATATTTGACCTTGAACTCTGAAACAGTAAGGACCATGTCCTGGTACATTTTCTGCTAATGTTGCACCCATTAAAGCGAATGAAATTGCACTGTTATAGGACCTTATGTTTTGTTTGAAATTATTATAATTTGGAAATGTTGGATCACTCATAATGCATTCTAAATAATATGGAAATGGGTGTCTTACTGGAAGTTTCACCTTTCCTTTCTGACAGCAACTAATGACATTTCCGTCAGTAGGTCTTTCCTTTATAAAATGATAGGCCCCACAAAACTGACAAACCACATTAAGTAACCCACAATAATGAGTATCTACTTCTACTGCAGTAGTAAACACATTATCATGCATTTCTTCAACATAAATATCAGACCCACTTTCTATATGTACATTTTTTTCTTGTGTTTCTACATTTAAGTCATTCTGCAAAATAGAGTCATTGGACAATGGTTCACAGAGATATTTTTGTTTACTTTTACGTTTCTTTGAAGCCCCAACACACTCACTTGCGGCTTTCTTACTCATCTTTCTTTTATTTAAAAGTCTCTGTCGATCTTCTTCTCGCAAGCGTTGTGAAGTTTCCGGTGTCTGACCATCTCTCCACCTTTGCTTCCTTTCCCTTGCCAATCTTTTTTTGCGTTCAATTTTGTCTTCTCCATTGTCCGCCATTTTAATCTGTAATTTTAAATAGAGATGTAATTATTGTTTGTTCTTTGTTTTATATACATTTTTTTCCGATTTGTACTTTAGATTTAAGTAGATGCTTAAACTAATAAAACATTTTCAATTGTTGCACTTTAGTCTGAAAGAAATGAAACCATTTTTCAAAGTATTTTATTCACATATATGAAATCGGAAATAGCTGCACATATCCATCTTTATATTACTAACTAGCGACTTGCCCGTCAAAAAATGACGGTCAATAAAATTTAAATGTTGTGAAATTTGTTTGCATCTCCAAATGAGTCAGCTACATTTGTCCCTTTTTTTTTCTAAAAATAAAAACACATAATTATTTTTAACTTTTTATTTTTTTAACTTTCAACTTATATTTCCCAAACATTAAACTTTGTAACATGCAACTTGTATATGAAACATTTGTGCAACATTTTGTTACCAATACTAACACTTTTCAATACATATTTATCACTGAGTAACTGCAGATTATATTAACTTAGAGTAATTAAATTGTTTTAACAATAACATACTTTTTCTCATTTGTAACATATTTGTTAAACTGTTGTTAAACTAAATTAGCATTGAATCCAGAGGAAGGCAAACAATAAAAAACCCCTATTGAAACTTGTCCAATTGTATCAAAGAGGGAAAAAAATTAATTCCTTCCTGACCCCATTAACTGGCGATCGGATTTCTCCCTGAATCAATACTTTGTCTTTAAATAATACTTTTTAAATTCTTACTAAATACTTAAACTTTATAGTAACAATACATATTTGACTATACAACATATATATTTACCCAACTTTTGTAAACATTCCAAAAACACATATTTAACATTTTAAATTGTAACTTCAAACAATAAAATTTAACTTTTGTAAATTATGGAAAAATCAGTGAATTGTTTTTGTGGGGCCAATCATGTAAATATAAAACTTTGAACCCATTCCAATCTGTTTCAGGATATTTTACTGTTGTTTTTTTTTTTCATTTAGTCCATTCTGCAAATATCAGATATATTTTCATAATTGAAATAGTGGTCCCCTGTTTAAAGAGTCCCAGAGTACTTTAATTTAGTACTGGAAGTCAAACCACTGTTCTCTATCTTTTTTTGTCCATTCTTTAGATGTTTTACTTGAAATATTGTTTTTGTGCAATCATATTGAGTCCCATAAAATGTTGGCAGTAAAATGAAACCATTGTCCACTATCTTTCCAACACCTCATAGTAGACAATGTTTTTGGTGTAAACACATCCATCGTCCAATAAATGACCTTGAGTTTCGTTTTCTTCAACATGCACTTTAATTTCTTTTGGATTAGTGCACCTTGAAAAAGCCACATAGAGTTGTCCATGTGCAAAAACTGGTTCCTTTAAAAAAATCCCAACTGACTTAAAAGTTTGTCCTTGGGATTTATTAATGGTCATAGCAAATGCCATGATAACTGGAAATTGTCTCCGTTGAAGGACAAAGGGCAAACCACTCTCACTTGGAGCTAAATCAATTCTTGGTATAAAAACTCGTTCACCTTTATGGGTCCCAGTTATAATTTCTGCATGTATAAAATGATCTTTTAACTCATGCACAATTAATCGGGTCCCATTACAAAGTCCTTTTTTTGGATTCATATTTCGCAATAACATAACAATTGCACCTTTTTTCAATTGTAAAATATGTGGGGGCATTCCAGATGGTGTTAACGAATTAATAAATTCGATATTAAAATTCGATTCACTGTCTTTATCATCTGACAGAATCGAATCTGCACTGTAATAATTCTTTTGTGGTGCATTGATGTATTTTAAAATTTCGTTATTTACATTCAAGGCATCGATATTTTTTGATGTTAATATTACTTTGTTTGCAATGTCTGTGTAATCCTCATTATTAAGAGTGTTTAGGAATATGGCTGATATGAGTGATTCATTGCAAACCATTTCTGATGGAATTTCAATGGTATCATTTGGTAAATGCTGTATTTCTGGATGTTTTCCATCTCCGATTTTAATGAGCCAGTCATTGAATTCCTTTTGGCCTTCAGATCTCATATTTAATTCTAATTTGAGATGTGTAAATATTTGCCACAGTTTACTGGTCTTGATACATGTTTCAATGATCTCTGTTCTATTTCCGTGTGGCACAACAGGTAATGTTTGCCTAAAATCACCTCCTAACAGCATCACCTTTCCACCAAATGGCAACTTATTATCCATCACTTCTTTTAAGAATCTGTCAATACATTGCAGTGCATGACATGACATCATTGTTGCCTCGTCTATGATAATTAGTTTAGTTAGTTTGAATTTTTTTGCTTGTATGGAATTGAGTCGAATATCTGAGACTGATGTTTCCAAAATGGGAACTGGCAGCTTAAATCCACTATGCACAGTTCTACCACCATCTAACAAAAGTGCAGCAATTCCAGTTGTTGCAAATGGCAAAGCTATCTGATCCTGTGATCGAATATAACTCATCAAACAATTGTACAGATAAGTTTTTCCTGATCCACCTGGTCCGTCTAGATAGAAATACCGGTCTTTGACCATTTCATCATCTGTAGCATTTGTGATGGCATGAAATGCTTCTAACTGTAAATTATTTAAAGTTGCCAGTTTTTCTTGGGTTTTTTGTTTTTGAAGCTCAGTGTCATAATCATCAAAATTGATGTCATCTATAAGTCCTGGATCTGGTAAATTAAAACTTGCACAATTTAATCCATGAGCCAACAATATTTCTTGGATTTCCAACAATGTTTTTAACAGAGCTATTGGTTCTCTGTAACGTTTCAAGAAATCTTCTGACATGTTTAATTTAAATGTTTGCCACAAAGTGAAAGCATCAGGTACATTGCAAAATATACAAATGAATGCAAATTGTTGTCTCATTTGCTTAGGCATTTGACATAGTGCTGCTTCTTCCAGACACCTCTCCCATTCTGTATCATCAGCTATGAAATGTTGATGTCTTGCAGCTAATAGGAATGTCTCATAAACTATGTCATTCACTGTACGTAAATGCTCAAAACTCTGTGCACCGGGAACATGTAACAGAAGTAATCTTAAGCTGAAACGTTCAATGTCCCTTGGACTGACGGTATAAATTCGTGGTATGATTTTATGGGTATCTCTTTTTCGTAGTCGCCATAGACCATTTACAAATACATAGTGATATGGTATCTCTATGTATAAAAATTGTCTGGCATGCGTATCCTGACAGTTTAATTTAAACCACGCAGTAAGCGTAGTATCTCTGTCTTCACTTTGATATAATGCAGTTCTTTCATTTCCTTCAGTAAAGCAAACCATCTGACTTTGAGGCAAATGTACAGCTAAACGATAGATAGCATGTGATCGATCATGCATCTCAAATTTCAAAAGGCGCCACATTGCTTCCGGAGCACTCACATACCGAGCATCTAAATAATTTGAAAGTTCATCATGTAAAATTGGATTTTCGTTTTCATTTCCAGCACCTTGTACAACAACAGTAGCTGCATCATATCCTTTGTATATATATTTATACACATACTTAATTGATTTAATCGAAGTGCAAGCTTCCACATTGATGTGTGCATTGTACTTCATGAGCAAATGTGGATTGTATGGAACGACAAATCTATTATCAACCTTTTGGCCCCGGATAATAGCTGTTTGTCCTTGTGTTCTTTTATACAAAGGATATCCATCACAATTTGCATAAGTTTGCATTTGAAATTGTTTTGGAAATTCTTTAGTACATTTTTTATTTTCCATACATGGTGAATTCGGATTCATCTCTCCACATGGGCCATGAATCATTCTATGTGTAACAATCTCCCAAAGTTTTGTATATATTTCTTGGTCTGGCAATTGTGCCGAAATTACTGAATCCACTCTCTCTGCAGTTTTTAACTTGTCTTTTTCCTGCAGTATTAAAAGTATGTGAGCATGTGGCAATCCTCTTTTTTGAAATTCAATGGTGTAAACAAAAGCCACACATTGTCCAAATAAATGTGCTTTAGTGATGTCATGAATTAATGAATTGAGTTTGATTTTAAATACTCTTGCCACTAAATCTGGTCGGTCAGAAGTAGTTTGTGCCAAATTCAAATTCTCCTTTATCTCTGGCCATTGTGGATTACAGGTGAATGTAATAAATAAATCTGGTTTTCCAAATTTAGTAACAATAGCCATGGCATCATTATACCTTTCTCGCATATTGCGAGGAGATCCTTGGAAAGAGGATGGCAAAATAATTGCTCTTCCAGCTGGAATGTCTCTGTTGGCAGCTAAATCTGCCACATAATCCATTAATCCACAATACTGTTCTACTCGTAATTTATTTTGTTGATATTTAATAAAATTTAGATTATTGGCTTCAACTTGTAAATATGAATCAATAATCCATTGTTGAGTGAGTTTTCCTCCATGTAAAATTGGATTAAAACAATCACGGATAGCAGTTTGTGCCACTTTATATTCCAGCATGGAAATATTAGATCGAATACGAAGTTTAGTATTGGGATAACTTTCCAATTTTAATTTTGGTTCCCATCCTGGTTCCCCATTTGGAAAGAAAATGGGATATGTCATTGGATCTAAATTACAGCTTAATATATTGATATTAATAAATGGTTGTTCTTCATTGCGTGGATATATTCTAATATCCCGCTGAAAAGGTGGTTCACCATCTTCATTTTTAAACACCATGGCAACCTCATTTACAGTAGGTAAATTATATCTTCTCTGATCAGTGTTGCGATCTCTTTTTAACACCATATTGACTCTTGGTGTAGGCAATTGATGTCTTTGAGCATGTTCCTGTTGTTCTTTTTCAAGCTGTGCTAATTGTTTGTATGCTTGACTATATGGTTTTTTTTTCATAATTTTATCCAGCTGTTCAAAGACTATGCGCAAACACTGTCTATTTTCTGGAAGTGTCATTCTTTGTTCCACAGCTTCCATCGTATCTAAGACATATAACTGTGCAAATTTCCTTTGCTGTCCTTCTTGTGGGTGTAAATGTGAAGTTCTGTGGTATATTTGACCTTGAACTCTGAAACAATAAGGACCATGTCCTGGTACATTTTCTGCTAATGTTGCACCCATTGAAGCAAATGAAATTGCACTGTTATAAGACCTTATGTTTTTTTTAAAATTATTATAATTTGGAAATGTTGGATCACTCATAATGCATTCTAAATAATATGGAAATGGGTGTCTTACTGGAAGTTTGACCTTTCCTTTCTGACAGCAACTAATGAAATTTCCGTCATAAGGTCTTTCCTTTATAAAATGATAGGCCCCACAAAACTGACAAACCACATTAAGTAATCCACAATAATGAGTATCTACTTCTACTGCAGTAGTAAACACATTATCATGCATTTCTTCAACATAAATATCAGACCCACATTCTATATGTACATTTTTTTCTTGTGTGTCTACATTCAAGTCATTCTGCAAAATAGAATCATTGCACAATGGTTCAGAGAGATGTTTTTCTTTACTTTTACGTTTCTTGGAAGCCCCAACACACTCACTTGCGGCTTTCTTACTCATCTTTCTTTTATTTAAAAGTCTCTGTCGATCTTCTTCTCGCAAGCGTTGTGAAGTCCCCGGTGTCTGAGCATCTCTCCACCTTTGCTTCCTTTCCCTTGCCATTTTTCTTTTGCGTTCAACTTTGTCTTCTCCATTGTCCGCCATGTTAATCTGTAATTGTAAATAGAAATGCAATTATTGTTTATTCTTTGTTTTGTCTACATTTTTTTTCCTTTTTGTACTGTTCGATGAAAGTAGATAAATAAACTAATAAAACATTTTCAATTGTTGCACTTTAGACTGAAAGAAATGAAACCATTTTTTAAAGTATTTTATTGACATATATGAAATCGGAAATAGCTGCACATATCTATCTTTATATTATTAATCCTTCAATGACATTCCTTCTTGATTGAATTCACAGCATACCATCAATTTATTTTTTTTGCAAGTGTTGTAAGCTTCTTATTTTCTTTAAATATTATTATTAATTAGTATTGTCTTTTCATGATTTTTCATTTTTTGAGTAAATATCATACATTAAATGACTCAATAAGTACTCTCTATTTTCCACAAATTTAAATTTACACCAAATATATAATAATAGCCTTCTTGTATGCATCACTACAAAATTAAATGTTATACCTGTGAGGATGATGTTGATGTTGTTCCAAGGCTGCAAACGTCACGCTGTCTGTTTATTCCCTTGCAGATCTGAATAAACTGTAAAATCAAATAGATAATATTTGTAAACTTTTGCTTCATCAATATCATTAAATGAACATATATTCGGCTACATTAAAAACCTCATAATTTAATTTCTGTACCTGTCCAAATGATCCTTATGCTGTTCAATGTGTTGAAACGTCACTATCTCTGGTCATTCACGTAGATTTCCCTGCAATTATACAAAATAGTAATTGATGTATAATATGTTACTTAATCAATGAGGCTTAACATAACTATTTTTGCATACATTAAAAACCTGAAAAAAAATATATCAATAAATCAGCATGAACACACATATGTAAGCATAGATTCTAAACTCAATCTTACTGTTATTTTTTCAATAGGAATCAATGAATATATCTTAATCTTAAATTAATGTCTGACTAAATATAACCTCAACACATCAGCATGTAGGCTTTTTTTTTTACTGTTATTTTAAAATGAGTATGTTACAAATGACTTCTTAAAAAGATGTACATTACTAATGAACTAATAATCAATTAATGTTCATTAATATTCAACTAATGTGTGACTCAATCTAACATTAACATCTAAGCATGAGTATATCGGCTTTATTTTTTATTTTTGGTTTATTTTATACAAAATATTGCACATTCTTAACCTTTGTTCAAATTAATGATTATTAATGATAGATTATGAAAGTTAATTACAATTCTTACCCACAGGTAATCACGACATAACACAAAATAGTTCTTAAATAATGTACATTAATAATTAATGAATTAATGTGTTCCTAATTAATTAATGTACATTATGAATGTTATTAACAATTGTTTCACACAGGTAATCATGACATATAACCAAATAATTGTAAAATTAATGTACATTAATAATTAATTACTACAAATTTTTTTATTGATCTTCTTAATTTTGATATTAATAATTAATTATTAATTAATAATGTACATTATAAATGTTATTAACAATTCTTTCACACAGGTAAGCACAATATTATTTTTCTATTAATTACTACCAATTTATTAATTAATAATTATAAATAGGCACACTAATATTTTTCTATGACTTAAATTTCTTCTCTATTATTTATTAATTAAGTACCAATTTATTAATTACTAATTATAAATAATAGGCACAATATTATTTTTATATTAATTAACTTTATTATCTATTATTTATTAAGTAATTATCAATTTATTAATTAATAATTAGAAATAATACATTTACCTTTTTTAATATAACAATGCTGAAGCAGTATACTGAAGAGCTAACAACCTATTGCGATTTCCCCGCATCCGAAAACATCCAGTCAGACTGTCATCACCTGAGGAGAAAGTGTCAGTCCTGTGTGAAATGTGCCCTATATATAGGCTTTGTGACCAATGTTTTAGGCGGGAAATCCGCAGTTGCGCGAGCCAAATGCGTTGTTTTCGGCGGGAAATTCTATGTGGCGCGAGCCAAAGGCGGGAAATCTGTGTTAATGCGTAAATCGGTAATCTCGTCTTCGTAAAATATACTCGTTACTGTCTTTTTACTCATTGTGCGGTTAATCCGCATCCTTTATCTCGTTGTTTTTCTAACACATACGTCTGTGGCGGTGTTTTACGCAGTTCGTAGTAGTATAGCCTCGTTTTCATTTTTTTTGTCGGCCATTTTTTTCTCGCTTAGCCGATTTTCAATCTTTTTAACTCGGCTAAATCGATCTAAATTGCAGTTCCAACTCACTTCCAGACCTCCTGCCTGGTTCCCCATGCTGTAAGTGACCTTTATTTATTTTTTTTGTGTGTATTTAGTGGGGTTTTTTTGTGTTTTTCTTCCGCCGCTTATCTCGTAATTTTTTTCACCTCGTATTTTTTTTTCTAATTGCTACGATGTAACGGCTCGCCTCGCTACGCGAGGCTCGCCTGCAATGAGCGCCTGCGGCGCTCATTGCCAAAGTGCTACGATGTAACGATGCTACGATATAACGGCTCGCCTCGCTACGCGAGGCTCGCCTGCTACGCGAGGCTCCGCCGCTTATCTCGTAATTTTTTTCACCTCGTATTTTTTTTTCTAATTGCTACGATGTAACGGCTCGCCTCGCTACGCGAGGCTCGCCTGCAATGAGCGCCTGCGGCGCTCATTGCCAAAGTGCTACGATGTAACGATGCTACGATATAACGGCTCGCCTCGCTACGCGAGGCTCGCCTGCAATGAGCGCCTGCGGCGCTCATTGCCAAAGTGCTACGATTTAACGGCTCGCCTCGCTGTGCGAGGCTCGCCGGGCGATGAGCGCCTGCGGCGCTCATCGCAAAGTCATACGCACTACGCAACAGAGCGGTTTAACGGCTCGCCTCGCTGCGCGAGGCTCGCCGGGCGATGAGCGCCTGCGGCGCTCATCGCAAAGTCGTACGCACTGCGCAACGCAGCGTGACGACGTCTCGCAGTTAGACAATTATAATATGTGATCTTTCAATGACATTCCTTCTTGATTGAATTCACAGCATACCATCCTTTTATTTTTTTGCAAGTGTTTAAAGCTTCTTCTTTTCTTTAAATATTATTATTACTTAGTATCTTTTCAACTTTTTTAAAGTTTTAACTAAATAAGTACTCAATAAGTACCATCCATTTTCAATCAATGTAAATTTTCACAAAAAATTTAATACATAGGGCCTCATTCAATTGCGATTTTGCCAATTGAATAGGGCTCTATATAAGAACAGAGCATTTTTTTTTTACATACATTTTTAGTTAGTGAAAACCTTGCTTTTGGATAGAAGTTCACTAACTGAAAACTTGTGTAAAAAAATATGCTATGTGCTTATATAGAGCCTTATTCAATTGGCCAAATCGCAATTGAATGAGGCCCATAGGCTTTTTCTATGCGTCACTACAAAATAACATTTTATACCTGTGAAGATGATGTTGATGTTATTCAAAGGCTGCAAACGTCACACTGTCTGTTTATTCCCTTGCAGATCTGAATAAACTGTAAAATGAAATAGATAATATTTTTAAACTTTTGCTTCATCAATATCATTAAATTAACATCAACAGACATATATTTGTCTACATTAAAAAACATCATCTTTTTTAATATTTTGCCATAGTAATATAATTAAAATTCTATACCTGTCCAAATGATCTTTATGATGTTCAATTTGTGCAAACGTCACTATCTCTGGTCATTCACGTAGAATTCACTGCAATTATACAAAATAGTAAAATTAATGTATAATATGTTACTTCATCTGTATTAATCAATGAGGCTTAACATACCTATTTTGCATAGATTAAAAACATGAAATAAATATATCAATAAATCAACATGAACACACATATGAAAGCATAGATTATAAACATACACTCAATATTACTGTTAGTCTTTAAATAAGATTCAATGAATGTGTATTAATATTAAATTAATGTCTGACTAAATATAACATCAACACATAAGCATGTTCCCTTTTTTTTTTTTTTGTGTGGTATACAAAATATATAAGAACTGAATTATTTAAATAATGTGCATACATTAATAATTAATTAATCAACGTGTTCCATTTTTTATGCACATTCTTAAACGTTAACCTTTTTTAATATTAATGATTAGTAATGAATGTTATTTACAATTCTTACCCACAGGTAATCACGACATATCACAAAATAGTTCTTAAATTAATGTACATTAATAATTAATGAATTAATGTATTCCTAATTAATTAATGCACATTATGAATGTTATTAACAATAGTTTCACACAGGTAATCACGACATATAACAAAATAATTGTTAAATTAATGAACATTAATAATTTATTAATAAATATGTTTTTTTTATTGACATTTTTAATTTTGATATTAATAATTAATTAATTAATTAATGTACATTATGAATGTTATTCACAATTGTTTCACACAGGTAAGCACAATATTATTTTTATATTAATTAAATTTCTTATTTCTTATTTATCAATTAAGTACCAATTTATTAATTAATAATTATATATAATAAGCATAATATTACTTTTCTATTAATTAAATTTCTTATCTATTATTTATTAAGTAAGTACCAATTTATTCATTAATAATTATAAATAATATGCACAATATTAATTTTCTATTAATTACATTTCTTATCTATTATTTATTAAGTAAGTACCAATTTATTAATTAATAATTATAAATAATAAGCACAATATTAATTTTCTATTAATTACATTTCTTATCTATTATTTATTAAGTAAGTACCAATTTATTAATTAATAATTATAAATAATAAGCACAATATTAATTTTCTATTAATTAAATTTCTTATCTATTATTTATTAAGTACCAATTTATGAATTAATAATTATAAATAATAAGAACAATATTCATTTTCTATTAATTCAATTTCTTATCTATTATTTATTAATTAAGTACCAATTTATTAATTAATAATTATAAATAATATATTTACCTTTTTTAATGTAATAATGCTGAAGCAGTATACTGAAGAGCTAACAATCTCTTGCGATTTGCCGGCATCAAAAAACATCCAGTCAATCTCAAGAACACTCAAAACCCCACTTCAACCATCAATAGCAGTCTGTCTCCTGGGAGCTCGCTTCTCAAAACTGGGAAGGGAGGGGAATAAATTGGCCCAATTGATATTTCTAGCAGCTAAGAATACCATCGCAAGACGATGGAAGAGCAGGGACATTAATTTCCAGGAAGTAACAAACAAAATAAATGTTATTTGCATCAATGAGAGGATGACCCACATCATATCAGATACACATCACTGCTTCTTGGAAGTTTGGGAACCCTGGATCTTATTCACAAATAGTAATATATAACAACTAAGTTAAGGGAACACATTAAAGAAGCCATTCCTGTTGAGTGGCTGAGGAGTGGAGTGTGGAGCGGACGGGAAGAAATGGTGAGAGGACCCTGAGAGATATCTCTTCAGTATTCCAGAGGTACAGGGGGGAGGAAGGTTACCTTAAGATTGGTTGAACGGGGAATTGCTGGGGGAAGACACTCCACCATATGTTTTGTACAATGCTACTTGTTTTCTCTCTACTTTATTTTTCTTTTATCATATTTCTTGCTTCTCCGGTTCATCCATGGAAATGTGAATTTCTGCAATTTGAACAATGTGACCTTATAAGCTGTATATATTGCTGAATCTAAAGAAACTAATGTGAATATATTTGGACAGAATCCCCAAAAATACGAAAAAAGAGTTGTAATGGAGTTTTTATTTAAATGGAATGGTTTCAACATGTTAGCAATACGATGTTAGTTATAAGACAACTTTTGGACTATGTTTTTCATTATTCTTTTTTGTCTTGTCTTTGAAATTCCAGAACTTCTCAATAAAATTTATGTTATAAAAAAAAAAAAAAAAAAAAACATCCAGTCAGACTGTCAACACCTGAGGAGAAAGTGTCAGTCATGTGTGAAATGTGCCCTATATATAGGGTTTGTGCGCGAGACAAATTCATAGTTTTAGGCGGGAAATCCGCAGTTGTGCGAGCCAAATGCGTTGTTTTCGGCGGGAAATTCTATGTGGCGCGAGCCAAATGCGGGAAATCTGTGTTAATGCGTAAATCGGTAATATCGTTTAGTAAAATGTACTCGCTACTGTCTTTTTTCTCATTGCGCGGTTTATCCGCATCCATTATCTCGTTGTTTTTCAAACACATACATCTGTGGCTGTATTTTACACAGTTCGTAGTAGTATAGCCTCGTTTTCATTTTTTTCGGCGGCCATTTTTTTCTCGCTTAGCCGATTTCCGATCTTTGTAACTTGGCTAAATCGATCTAAATTGCAGTTCCAAATCACTTCCAGACGTCTTGCCTGGTTCCCCATGCTGTAAGTGACCTTTGTTTTATTTTTTTGTGTGTATTTAGTGTTTTTTTTACTGTTTTTGTTCCGCCGCTTATCTCGTAATTTTTTTCACCTCGTATTTTTTTTCTAAGTGCTACGGTTTAACGGCTCGCCTCGCTACGCGAGGCTCGCCTGCAATGAGCACCTGCGGCGCTCATTGCCAAAGTCCTACGATGTAACGCGCTCATTGCCATAGCGGTGCGATGTAACGGCTCGCCTCACTACGCGAGGCTCGCCAAGCGATGGCAAAGTGGTACGGTGTAACGGCTCGCCTCGTGAGCCTGCGGCGCTCATCGCTAAGTCGTACGCACTACGCAACACTACGGTTTAACGGCTCACCTCGCTACGCGAGGCTCACCGGGCGATGAGCGCCTGCGGCGCTCATCGCTAAGTCGAATGCACTACGCAACGCAGCGTGACGACGATTCAGAGTTAGACAATTATAATATGTGACGGTCAATAAAATTTGAAGCCATGGCAATGCCGTTTGGCACACAATGTTAAGCTTTTTATACACTAAGGACCTTTGGCGCTCACTGCGAGCCTTGCGCTGAGTGCCTTTGGGGCTTATTTCGTGGCTTGCAATTTATTTCAGTAAAGCGCTACTGTAGATGCGTAATGTTGTTAGTGGCAAGTTAGGATTGCCCTCCTTTGTAATAGTGTATTTTGTACCTCGTTGGTTCCTGTGTAAAAGTCGTACGTGGTTGGCAGTGTTTTGCGCATTCCAGGGTCGTGTAGCCACGTTTTCATTTTTTTTAGCTGCCATTTTTTTTCTCGCTTAGCCGATTTTCGAGTGACGAAACTCGCCATAATCAACTTAAATTCGCTTTCCACCTCACACCCAGACATCTTGGCTGTTCCCCCGTGCTGTGTGTGATGTTTTTGTTATATTTATTTTTTTGTATATTTTGTGTGTTTCGTGCTTTCTGCTTTGCGCGGTTTGGCCGTTAACTTCATATTTTTCCTATCTCATATTTTTTTTCTAAGTGCCGCATCTTGTAAAGTGGTATGCAGTTGGCAGTGTTTTGCGCGGTCCAGATTTAAGTTTTTGTAGCCTCAATTTTTTTTCTTGCTTAGCTGATTTTTGAGTGACGTGTGTGTTTCGTGTTTTCTCGCTTTACGGGGTTTGGCCGTTAACTTTGTATTTTTCATATTGCGTATTTTTTTTTTTAAGTCCCGCGTTCATCAAGTGCTTGTAGCCTAAGGCGACCCTGTGTTTCCTAAGTGGATTGCCTTAGTGCTACGAGTTTTACTTCTGTGAGTTAATGGCTCGACTCGCCACGCAAGGCTCACAGGGGATGAGCGCCTTTGGCGCTCATCGCACAAGTGCGGCGAGTTTCAGTGCCTTAACGGCTCACCTCGCTCTCGCTCATCGCGTAAGTGCTGCAAGTTAATGGCTCACCTCGCTACACAAGGCTCGCAGGCGATGAGCGTCTTCGTCGCTCAGAGCCTAAGTTCTCCGATTTAACGGCTCGGTACGCACCACGCAAAGCGTGACAACGTCTCGTAGTTCGACAATTATAATATGTGATAACAGGTAAATTTTCCTACATTAAAATAACATTGAAATTTACAATATGAGCCATCAGTCATCCTTTCTTATTCACCTACAATTGCAGATTCCTTTTAATGAGAGAACATAGCCATTAATTGCTAATTAGCCCTGAGGTATCCAATCCATTGTACTGAGTGCAATCATCTGCCTCTGAACATGCCTGTTTTTTATTTTTTTATTAAGGTGGCTGGATTTTAGGACAGGGATCCAATGCCTCAGGGACTAATTAGTAATTATTTGTAATTTTTCTCTTGTTAAAGGGCCACTGTGGTCAAAATAGTTTTTCTATTCTTTTACTTGCAAATCTTGATAATAGGCAAAATGTTAATAAATTCAACCTTTACATTGTTATTTTTTCTAACAATTTTTTTTTTTTTTGCAGGCATCTATTTTCTTTTATCAACTAATTCTGACTATTATACTTTCTGATGGTTGTGTCCTTCTATACTAATGAGCTTTCTCTTCTGCAGACAGGAGTAAATACCAAATTAAAATTCTGTAGAAAGAAATCTCCTGTTCAGTCATCATCTTTTCTAACCTCAACAAGTTGATCAACAGAAACCAAATTGGTAGATCACATAGCGGCAGAATTAAATATAAAATGTAATATATTCAAGGCTATATTATTTTATGTTCCAGTCAAAAACATGTTGCATATTTTTAAGTGTTGCTCTTTAACAGGATATTTTAAATTTGGTGGACCGTTAAAAAAGATTTCTATCACTGATTTTGAATGAATGAAAGATTGACTGACAACCCAGAATGGTGTCAGTTTAGTGTAGGAAAAAGCGATTTTAGTAACATTCAGTTCATAAAATACTTATTATTAAGCATATGTTTAAAAAGTAACATACATGGAACCTCCATTTTATCACTTTTTTCAATGAAAACATGAAGTTAAAGAGCAGTGGCGGAGCTAGTGTTCATAGGCAGCCCCAGTGCAAACATTTTTTTTTTTGCCACCCCTCCCCCCAGGAGGGGAAAGGCACAATTTTTTTTGCACTTCCCGAACCCCCTCCAACCTCAACACAGTACATAAATAAAATATATATTAAATATATAGAAAAAATAAATAAATAAATATGTGGGTCTGTGTATATATATATATATATACCGTATATACTCGAGTATAAGCCCTTTTACTGGCTCGGCTTATACTCAAGTCACTCTCCCCCCTTTGTCTCTCTAACCCCCCCCCCCGTGTCTCTCTAACCCCCCCGTGTCTCTAACCGCCCAGTGTTTCTCTAACCCCCCGTGTCTCTCTAATCCCCCCATGTCTCTCTAATCCCCCCGTGTCTCTCTATCCACCCCCCGTGTCTCTCTACCCCCCTCCTTCCTGCGTCGGCACCCGGTATATGCTAACAACTTGATGTCACATGTGCTCCACGTCCTTAGCATATACCGGGTGTCGACGCAGGAAGGAGCGGAGGCCGGAGGAGAAGCTGCAGATGAAGGTAAGTGAGGGTAAAGGGAGAGGTATTTAGAGGGGTAAAGTGAGGAGGGGGGTTTAGAATGAGGAGGGGGGTTGAGGATGAGGAGGGGGGTTGAGGAGGGAGGTTGAGGAGAGAGGTTGAGGAGGGGGTTGAGGATGAGGAGGGAGGTTGAGGATGAGGAGGGAGGTTGATGAAGGGGGTTGAGGAGGGGGTTGAGGATGGGGGGTTGAGGATGAGGATGGGGTTGAGGAGGGAGGTAGAGGAGGGGGGTTGAGTATGAGGAGGGGGGATGAGGAGGGAGGTTGAGGATGAGGAGGGGGGTTGAGGAGGGAGGGTGAGGATGAGGAGGGAGGTTGAGAATGAGGGGGTTGAGGATAAGGATGGGGGGTTGTGGAGGGAGGTTGAGGAGGGGGTTGAGGGGGGTTTGAGGATGAGGAGGGAGGATGAGGAGGGGGGTTGAGGAGGGAGGGTGAGGATGAGGAGGGAGGTTGAGGATGAGGAGGGAGGTTGAGGAGGGGGTTGAGGATGAGGAGGGGGGTTGAGGAGGGAGGTTGAGGAGGGGGTCGAGGAGGGGGTTGAGGATAAGGAGGGAGGTTGAGGATGAGGAGGGGGGTGGAGGAGGGGGATGAGGATGGGGGGATGAGGAGGGGGTTGAGGATGGGGGGTTGAGGAGGGAGGTTAAGGATGAGGAGGGAGGATGAGGAGGGAGGTTGAGGATGAGGAGAGGGGTTGAGGAGGGGGGTTGAGGATGAGGAGGGAGGTTGAGGATGAGGAGGGGGGTTGAGGAGGGATGTTGAGGATAAGGAGGGAGGTTGAGGATGAGGAGGGGGTGGAGGAGGGGGTTGGAGGAGGGGGTTGAGGATAGGGGGGTTGAGGATGAGGATGGGGGGGTTGAGGAGGGGGTTGAGTATGGGGGTTGAGGAGGGAGGTTAAGGATGAGGAGGGAGGATGAGGAGGGAGGTTGAGGATGAGGAGGGGGGTGGAGGAGGGGGATGAGGATGGGGGGATGAGGAGGGGGTTGAGGATGGGGGGTTGAGGAGGGAGGTTAAGGATGAGGAGGGAGGATGAGGAGGGAGGTTGAGGATGAGGAGGGGGTTGAGGAGGGAGGTTGAGGATGAGGAGGGAGGTTGAGGATGAGGAGGGAGGTTGAGGAGGGGGTTGTGGTTGAGGAGGGTATAGTACTATAAATACTTTCTTACCTGCTCGGTGCCGAGGGGGACCACAGAGGTCCAAGGAGGCCGTAGCGGCCAGCAAGGACCGAAGGGGCCACAAGGGGCAGAGGGAGGCAACAGAAGTCTGCGAGGGACCACAAGTGACTCACGGGGGCCTTAAGGGGGGCCCCCCAAACCCCCCCCTGGTTACCCATTCTGAGCTCCTACCCCCCACCCCCAGGTCCCCCATTCTTAGCTTCTACCCCCCCCCCCCACACCTATAACACTCTTTCTGCTTCTATATGATTGTTCTAACTGTTTCTGTAGTAATCCACTTTAAGTGGTCACAGCACTTCTCACACAGGACCTGATTGGAACCAAATCTCAGTGCGTGCACATGAGTTTCACTAGTCTAAAATGCAAGGTCCCACAGGGGGCCGCTGTGCCACTGGGGACCTGCAGGGTCACAGAAGTTCTGCGGGGGCCACAGGGGCCTCCGGGGGCCACATGAGTTCCGTGGAGGCCACAGAATGGCCATGGGAGCCACTGGGGACCTGTGGGGGCCACAGGAGATCTGCTAGGGGCACAGCGGGGGCCCTTCAGAGGCCAGGGGCCTTGTTGCCTTGCACCAGCAGTAGCTCCGCCTCTGTTAAAGAGGGCTTGTGTTTCACAAAACTGTCTGTGCTGTGGTCAAGTCCATTAAATATCATACTTTTCACTTAAATACCTATTTACAGGGACATAAAAATTATTATTTGTCTATGTGTCACAGTGTGTTTTATAAATAAAGAGTATAAAAACGTATTCAGATGCTTAGCTGCGCTTGGAGGTTTGTCTTCTGCCAGCCAATGAGATCTACAGACTAAAGTATTCTCTCTGCATTTCTTGTTATTTTCAATGAAGTTTAAATATTTTTATTTACTATGTTTTCCATGTATAAAAAAATAAACTTTTGTATGGTTTAAATAGCTGTTTTAAATGCTTGAAAAAAGAGTTGTGTTCTATGTGCCTTAAATACGCTGTTTTAAATGCTTGAAAAAAGAGTTGTGTTCTATGTCCCTTAAATAAATGTGTTCTTATTCCATGCCAACTCTATCAATAATTAATCTGAATGTTTTCTCAGCTTCCTTCATTCAACTTTTTATCTCTCAAGCATGAACAAATCTGGAATTGAATAAAACATTGATACATTTAAAATCACAATTTTTATGAGGATTTTGGAGAGCTTGTCGGCAGCTAACATGTACTCCATTTAAATCTGTGTAAAATTAGATGTAAATGTATTGGTTTATGTATAGTAACACCCTTTTAACAATATTCGGTATCACATATGTGGTCATCATAAGCATTAGAAGGTATCCACACAACCAGACAATAAGGTTTAGAGTCACAACCCTAAGCTACTAATTTCAGAAGAGTCAGTCTGAGACCTGTTCATATCACATATATAGTTGTGAGCGTACGAGTTGTTGCTAACGCTGCGGGCTCGCGTATCGAGCCCGCGGCCCTTGCGAAGCGAGGGCCGCGGCTCGCGCAGCGAGTCGCGGGCCTCGCGTAGCGAGGGCACTGTGCCAGGTTCTCAGTTGCTGGCATGGAGCGCCGCAGGCGCTCCTTGCCAGCAACTGAGGACCCTCGCGAAGCGAGGGCCTCAGTTGTTGGCTTGTAGCGCCACAGGCGCTCCATGCCAGCACCTGAGGACATCGCAAAGCGAGGTCTTCAGTTGCAGCAACTGCGACCCTTGCAAAAAAAAGTTTACGTCGCAACACATTACGACACTCGCAAACAACATACGACACACGTTCACACACATTACGACACTCGCAAACAACATACGACACACGTTCACACACATTACGGCCTCGCAACACTCGGACGCAACTCGCGAACATTACAAAATTACAAACACAATACATACACACAGCACATACATAAAAACTTTACCTACACAAACAGGAAGCACCCAGGACCTCAAAAATGCAACTTACAACTTAATTGCACTCAAAATAAAAGAGTTTAGACACTAAATAGTTTGTTAAGCGACACAAAAAATGGCCGACGAATAAAACGAAAACGAGGCTACACACGCAAACACCATACGAGACACGTTACCACACATTACGACTTCGCAAACATCGGACGCAACACGCCGACATACAAACATTTAAAACTTAACAAAGACACACAACAAACACAAGAGGAACCAGCCAGCACCTCAAAAAAACAAGTTACACCTACATTTAAATCAAAATAAACACTTTAGACACTAATAGCATCGCTAAGCGAGAGAAAAAATGGCCGACGAACAAAACGAAAACGAGGCTTCAGACGTAACTACACTACACTTACTCGCAATAATGAAACACATACTATGCGGAACGTATCACAATAATATTAAACACCATTTTGAACAGTAATACGCATAAAATGGCGGATGGAACGCAAATTGTAAGCTGGAACGCAAATAGCGCATGCGTATTGCGTTCTAACGGTCTCACTTTCCAGAACTTTCTACAAGTTTATAAATACTGCCTATTTCCAACTAAAAAATACATTTCTCCTCAGGTGATCAACGGAGTGACTTCTGAGATAACTGCTGCTTTTACTTGAGAAGACAATTCTTTACTAATTTACTACTTTACATTGTGCAAATTACAACTGACAGGTAAGCTATAATATATTACATTTTATTATCAGGTCAGGTCAAACAAAAAAATAAATAAACTAGGATTTATGTAGTCATCATGTATGGCACATTTATGTGTATAGGCTCACAAAAAAAAATAAACGGAGCTTTATGTATAGTGACATCTGACACGCACATATATGTCTATAATGTATAGTCACATGTGACACGCACATATATGTCTATAATGTATAGTCACATTTGACACACACATTTCTGTGTATTGCACCTTCATAGTGACATGTGACACGCACGTATATGTGTATAATGTATAGTGACATCTGACACGCACATTTCTGTGTATTGCCCCTTCATAGTGACATCTGACACCGACATATATGTCTATAATGTATAGTGACATGTGACACGCACATTTATGTGTATTGCCAATGCAACAAAATTAGCTTACAACAAAATCAGTAAACAACTACATTTAAATGACATTATATCTCATGTATACTGATATGTCACACGCACATATATGTGTATCATCTATAGTTACATCTCACACACACACATTTATGTGTGTTGGAAAAAAAAAAAAAATAAGGTTCATTTAACCATTTAAATTTGACTCATGTATACTGATATGTCACACGTACACAAAATAATTACATTAAACTATGTAATGTGCTTCATGTATGTGACATATGTGTGTAGCCCCCAACAAAAAATAAGGTTAATTGAATTAATTTACTGCAATTCAATAGATCAGATAAACCTGAATCTTTCTATTTCTTTTAATATTCAAACAGACTCTGCATCAACAGCGTCTCTCAACAATTTGCACCGTGCACTGTAAAGCACAATCCCTTTTAAAGAACACCAACAAATTTGAAGAGGTAAGATACAACAAGACATTACATGCTCAAAAGGCCATGCTTTGCTACATGAAAAATTTTAAATATACAAATAACTATTTCACTTTCTTTTTCAAACAGACACTACAAGAAGACCGGCGGATTAAGATTGGCAGGAAGGCACCGTCTGTCATTCAAAACTTCTATCAAGGTAAAGTATTAAGTATAAACAAGAAATAACCATGAGCCTTATTCAATTGCAACTTTCTCAATTGAATAGGGCTCTATATACGCACATAACATATTTTTTATACAGAACTTTTTAGTTACTGAACTTCTAACCACAATCAAGGTTTTCAATAACTAAAAACTTTGCTCAATAAATATGTTATGTGATTATATAGAGCCCTCTTCAATTGGCAAAATTACAATTCAATGAGGACCTATATATCTTTAATGGCCAAGGGCCTCACTCAAATGTGATTTGCCCATTTCAATAGGGCTCTATATAAGCACAGAGCATATTTTTTAAAGGAAATTTTTCTTTTGTGAACACGTTCCTTTTGGATACAAGTTCACTAAATACAAAATTCCGTAAAAAAATATGCTCTGTGCTGATATTGAGCTCTATTCCATTGGCCAAAACACAATTGAATGAGGAGCTCACAATATAACAAATGCAGTAACCAAAGGCCCTTATTCAATTGCTATTTTGGAAAATTAAATATGGCTATAAATAAGAACTTTTAGGCCCTTACTCTATTTTAACAAATATATGTGATGTGCTTATTTACAACCCTATTCAAATTTCTACATTGCAATTCAATTACGGCCTTAGAGTACTATTACATTGTAAAAAATGCAATTGAATGAGGGTCAAACTATGCAACATATGGTACACACAAAGGCCCTCATTCAATTGCAATTTGCCCAATTGAATAGGGCTCTAAATAACAACATAACAATTGCTTAAAACTAAGGTTTTAGTTAATAAAAAAATATCAAAAATACAGTTTTTCAATGACTACGAAAATATTTTAAATAATATGCTATGTGCTTATTTAGGGCACAATTCAATTAGCCAAATCGCAATTCAATGACACACAAACTGCTACACACAAAACAGAATTTCTTATTAAATGTTTAACAACCTATAAGCCTTACAAATAAGCAAAAATAAGAATAACAAAACTGTTGTGCACCTAATAGCATTGTATAAAAAAGCACACAAACTCATAGCAAACTATATTAACATTCTTCTTTAATGTTTAACAACCTATAACCTGTACAATCAAGAATAAATAAGTTTTGCACAAGTGATGCGCACCAAACATGATTGTCAAAAACTAACACAAACACATAGCAAACTACATTAATTCTATTATTTCATGTTTCACTAACTATAACCATCCCAATAAAGGTTAAATAAGTATACCACAAGTGGTGCGCACAAAACAGCATTGTACAAAAACTAACATAAACACATAGCAAAATAAATTCATATTCTTATTTAATATATCACAACCCACAAGCCTTACTAAGAACCTTAAATAAGAATAACAAAAGTCTTGGGATTGTACAGAAAGTTAAAAAAATAAGTATTTGAAAAAAATTACCATAACTGATACAATACAGCAAAATTCATACATTTTTCACTTATTTAAAAGACATTTCACTCTAACAACATTTTCTATTTTACATTACAACAGATACTGCGTGAAGACAATCGGACGAGGACTTTTTCCACAGGACCGGACCATCGGACGAGGACTCGGACCAGACCAGCAGACGAGGAATTTCAACACAGGACCAGACCAGCAGACGAGGAATTTCAACACAGGACCAGACCATCGGACGAGGACTTTCACCAACGGACCACAACATCGGACGAGGGATATCGCCACAGGACCACAATATCGGACAGGGGCTATCGCCACAGGACCACACCATCGGACGAGGACTTCCAACAGAGGACCACACCATTGGACAACGATTTTGAAACGAGGACCAACAAACATTCGGATTTAAATCACACTTCAACCAAGGTAAACTATAATAAGTACTAAAGTATAAAACTAAAGAAACTGCTTTCAGTTGCATCCGTGTCAACAGAAAAATAAAATAATTAATTTACTATCTCCCTTATTTTATTTAAATTGCTACTATGCAATACATAGCTCAATAACCACATCACTTTTTTTTTCAGCAAAGAAGTTTTGCAGTGGTAAATATCTATCCACAAACAAAGTTTTTAATAAATAAAACCATTATTTTAAATAAATATGTTACATGCTTATTTACAGCAGTATTCCATTGGACAAATTCTGAGCCACTGAAGACAGGAATTATAAATTTAACTAAATATCAATGATACATTCATGATTTGCCTTTTATTTCACCAATTGTGCACAATAATCTTTAACAGGAATTACAAATTAAAATATACACAATTACATTTATTTGTTTCCGTTTACAGATTAATATGGCTGATAACGAGACCAAAGAAGAGAAGAAAAGACGTCAAACTAGAGAAAAACAAGAGAGATGGGCCGCCCAGCAGACACCGGAGGAGAAAGAAATTCGAAGAGAAAAAGAACGTAAAAGACTTGCAAATAAAAGAATATCAGCTGCAAAAATGAAAGATACAACCAAAATAAATAAAAAAATAATAAAGCATTTACAAACTGTTCCTAAAACATCAGATGACATTTTACAAGATACCAGTCAAGACAGACCAAAAAAAGCAACTACAAAAACAAAGCATTTACAAACTCTTACTAAAAACTTACAGGACATTTCAACAAAACAAGGACAACATATACCAAGAAAAGCCACGAAAAAAACTAAACATTTAGAACCTGTTGTTGAAACATTTCAGGACTTTTCACCTGATGAATATCAAAGTCAAACTCCTATATGCTTTGCTAATTGTCCTTTACTGAAGTCTTTAGCAGTAGAGGTTCATAGTTGTGGGGACATGACTACTCAATGTCAATTTTGTGAGGCTTATTATTTTAAACAGGAGAGACCCCGAGATGGACAATTTATTAGTTGTTGTCAAAAAGGAAAGTTCAAACTTCCACAAAGGAAACAATTTCCAACCTATTTACTAAATATTATGACTGAACCTACTTTTCCAAATTACAAAAATTTTAAGACAAACATAAGATCCTACAATAGTGCCATATCATTTGCATCTATGGGGGCAACATTGGCTGCTAATGTACCAGGACATGGTCCTTACTGTTTTAGAGTCCAAGGACAAATTTATCATCGGACTTCACATTTACATCCAGAGGAAGGAGAGCAAAGAAAATTCGCTCAACTATATGTCCTAGATACAATGGAAGCTGTTGACCAATGTATGCAGATGGAAGAAAATAAAAAATGCTTACCCAGTGTTTTTATAGAGCTAAATAACATTATGGACAACAATCCCTACAGTAAAGCTTACAAAAAATTGGCAGAAGTAGAAAATGAACAACTACTTCATGCACAAAGACATCAATTACCCATGCCAAAGGTTAATATGGTGCTTAAAAGAGACAGACATACTGATAAACGTCGTTATAACTTGCCAACATCAAATGAGGTTGCAATGGTCTTTCACAATGATGAAGGAGAACCACCATTTCAAAGAGACATTAGAGTATATCCCAGAAATGAGGACCAACCATTTATTAATATTAATATCTTAAGTCCAAATTTAGATCCAATGACATATCCCATCTTTTTCCCACACGGAGAAGCAGGTTGGCAACCAAAATTAACCCTTCCCAGTTACCCAAATGCTAAAGCCAGAATCCGAAATAATGTTTCTATGCTTGAATTTAAAGTTGCTCAAATTGCCATTAGAGATGAATTTAATCCAATTTTATGTGGTGGGAAACTAACACAACAATGGATTATTGATTCATATTTGCAAGTTGAGGCAAATAATTTAAACTTTATAAAATATCAACAAGATAAACTACGTGTAGAACAATATTGTGGACTCATGGACTATGTTGCTGACGTGGCTACAAGCAGAGACATGACAGCTGGCAAAGCCATCATTTTACCATCTTCCTTTCAAGGATCTCCTCGAAATATGAGAGAAAGATACAATGATGCTATGGCTATTGTGACAAAATTTGGAAAACCAGATTTATTTGTGACATTTACATGTAATCCACAATGGCCAGAAATTAATCAAAATCTACTTCTTGGACAAAGTGCTTCAGATCGACCAGATTTAGTAGCCAGAGTTTTTAAGATAAAATTAAATGAATTAATACGTGACTTTACTATAAATCAGTTATTTGGCAAATGTCTTGCTTATGTATATACCATTGAATTTCAAAAAAGAGGCCTTCCACATGCACATCTTCTCATAATACTTCAAGAGAAAGATAAATTAGATACTTCCGACAAAGTGGATGCAGTCATAGTTGCTGAACTACCGGATCCAGAACTATATGGTAGACTATATGAGATTGTTACTCATCGCATGATTCATGGACCCTGTGGAGACCTTAATCCACAATCACCATGTATGGAAAATAATCAATGTTCAAAAGATTTTCCAAAAGATTATAGAGACAAAACATATGCCAATTGTGATGGATATCCACTTTATAAAAGAAGAGAAGGAGATAGTGCCATTATTCGTGGAAAAAAAGTGGACAATAGATATGTAGTACCCTACAATCCACATTTACTCATGAAGTACAACACCCACATCAACGTAGAAGCCTGCACTTCCATCAAATCCATTAAATATGTCTACAAATATATTTACAAAGGTTACGATGCAGCTACTGTAGTCGTCAAAAGTGCAGACAACCCTGAAAGTAGTGAGTTAGTACATGATGAACTTGCATCTCATGTAGATGCTCGCTATGTCAGTGCGCCAGAAGCTATGTGGCGGCTTTTAAAATTTGAAATGCATGATAGATCACATGCAGTATATAGGTTAGCAGTACATTTGCCACAACGACATTTAGTCTATTTCCATTCTGGAAATGAAATGAATGCATTGGCCCAAAGTGAAGATCGTCACACTACACTAACTGCATGGTTTGCATTAAATTCCACTGATGCTCAAGCAACACAATACTTATATATTGAAATTCCATATCACTATGTTTTTGTGAATGGATTATGGAGAGCAAGAAAAACCAGAGGCAATAAAATAATTCCACGAATTTACACAGTCAGTCCAAGAGATGTTGAACGATTTTGCTTACGGATATTACTTTTAAATGTTCCAGGAGCACAAAGTTTTGAACAATTAAGAACTGTTAATGACATTGTATATGAATCCTTCCATTTAGCTGCAAGAAATAGAAACTTACTCGCTGATGATACAGAGTGGGAAAGATGTTTAGAAGAAGCAGCACAATGTCAAATGCCACGACAGATGAGAGAACAATTTGCTTTTATTTGTATCTTCTCAAATGCTCCAAATGCATTAGCTTTTTGGGAGACTTTTAAAAGTAATATGGCTGAAGACTTTATGCGACGATACAATGAACCCATTGCACACTTAAAAGCCTTAATGGAAATTCAAGAAGTCTTTTTAACTCATGGATTAAGTTGTGCAAGTTTTAATTTGCCTGATCCAGGTCTAATAGATGACATTAACTTTGAAGACTATGACATTCAACTACAAGCAGAAAGAACACAAGAAAGACTTGCAACTTTAAATACACTACAATTGCAAGCATTTCATGCCATTAAAAATGCAATAGATGATGACATGGTGACAGAGCGTTATTTCTATCTTGATGGACCTGGCGGATCAGGGAAAACATATTTGTACAATTTATTAATGAGTTCAGTACGAGCACAAGGACAAATAGCAATGGCGTTTGCCACTACTGGAATTGCTGCACTTTTATTAGAAGGTGGAAGAACTGTTCATAGTGGATTCAAACTGCCAGTGCCTATTTTGGAAAATTCAGTGTCAGATATTCGCATGACATCCTTACAAGCAAAGAAATTGAAGAAATGTAAATTAATTATAATAGATGAGGCCACAATGATGTCATGCTATGCCCTCCAATGTATTGACCGTTTGCTTCGTGAAGTCATGGATAATATTTTTCCATTTGGTGGAAAGGTAATTTTGTTGGGTGGCGATTTTAGACAAACATTACCTGTCGTTGTACATGGAAATCGAACAGACATTATTGAAACATGTATAAAGTCAAGTACAGTATGGAAACATTTTACCCATCTTCAACTGCAACAAAATATGAGATCAGAAGGCCAAACTGATTTCAATGATTGGCTTATTAAAATTGGAGAAGGAAGAACAGAAAAAATACTACATTTACCTGACGACACTGTAGAGATACCACCTCATATGATTTGTCAACAAGATATTATATCGGCAATATTTGAAGGGAGCATAAATAACGAAGAATATTCTGAGCTTGCCAACCAAGTCATACTGACGTGTAAAAATAAAGATGCATTAATACTCAATAATGAAATCTTAAAAAAAATTAATGCACCACAAAGAAATTATCACAGTGCTGATTCTGTACTTGCTGATGACAATGAAAGTCAGGCAAACTTTTCAACTGAATTCATTAACTCTTTAACTCCTTCTGGAATGCCACCACATATTTTGCAGCTAAAGAAAGGTGCAATTATCATGTTACTGCGAAATATGAACCCCAAAAAAGGCCTATGCAATGGCACAAGATTAATTGTTCAACAATTAAAGGACCATTTTATAGATGCTGAAATTTTAACTGGGACCCATAAAGGAGAGAGAGTTTTCATACCAAGAATAGATTTAGCACCAAGTGAAAGTAGTCTCCCTTTTATACTTCAAAGAAGACAATTTCCCATTATTATGGCATTTGCCATGACCATTAATAAATCACAAGGTCAGACTTTCAAATCTGTGGGTATTTACTTGGAAGAACCAGTTTTTGCACATGGTCAATTGTACGTTGCGTTGTCACGGTGCAAAAATCCACAGGCTATTAAAGTTTACATTGAAAACAATGAAAGTCAAGGTGATTTATTAGAAGTTGGACGTATTTTTACTAAAAACATTGTCTACTATGAAGTACTATAACTTTGCAGGATACAAATTCAAGATGCCAACATTTTTTAAAAGCATTGCAAAATACTTAACAATTGGTTGTTTAATTCAGTCATAATTAATGAAAGTACTGTTTAGGAATGATTCGCCTCACAAAATACTTGCCTTGCATTGTTAGTAAAAATTATGTTAAAATGTTAAGTCACTATGTTAATGTTTCTAATGTTACAAGTTTCAAAAATATATTTGCAAGTTATTTCATTCAACAGATTACAAAGTGGATGTTAAGAGGTCAAGCAACTTTTAAGTCACAATGTAAATATTGTCTGTTATCTTAAGATTACTAACTACATTAATGTTTATCGCCAGTTTATGTGCTCAGTAATGAATTACTTTAATTACGTACGTTTTAAGCACAGTTTTACTGTATGCCTTCCTCTACATTCAATGTATATTCAAGTTAACAATTATTGTGATAGAAATTGCATGTTAATACTGATTAATTTAAAGGTCAATTGTTTTTACATTCAAATGTTAATACTTTTAATAAAAAATTAGGTTACAAAATGTATTCGCTATGTTCCTGTTTATAATGTTCAAAATTATACAAATGTTTTGTCAACTTCTAAACTTACATAAAAAATAAAGTTAAAGTTTCAAAATATATACTTTGAAGGTTATTGCTTACATATATTTTAAACTTCATGTTAAAATTCGCAACGTTTCAAGAAGGCTTTTTACTTTTTGCTTTCCTATTCATTCAATGTATATTAAAGTTAACAATTCTTCAGATACAAATTACATTTTAAAAAACCATTACATCAACATTTTACAAAAATACACGTTCATATTAAAATACTTACAAGTGTCAAAAATATATGTTAATAACTAAACAACTTGACAAACATATACATCACATTGCCGTCATTTTTTGACGGGCAAGTCGCTAGTATTTATATAATGTGATGTCATAATGCAAAACTTTGAACTCCAGAAAGGAGTCGTAACATGCACAAATATCTGAAAAAATGTATATATATTTAGTTACATAGTAACTAAATATATATAATTGTTCATAGTTACATAGTATTTGAGGTTGAAAAAAGACTTTTAGTCCATCAAGTTCTACCTTTTAAGATCTCCTCTGATCTGCAGTATTCCGTTAAATTATTAATTGTTTATTGATCCAGAGAAAGGCAAACCGAAAAATACCCAGGTGAAACTTTGCCAATTGTCTCAAAAGGAAAAAAAATCCTTCCTGACCCCAGATACTGATGATTGGACTCCTCCCTGGATCAGTCCTCTCAAATTAACAAGGATAACCCTTAATGCACATAGTTAAATAGTTACATAGGCCCTCATTCTATTATCGGCCGTAAATCGGCCGCAAGGCTGCGATTCCTTGCGGGGCTCTCGTTACCTTGCAATTCAAATAGACGGCGGCGCTAGGATATCCCCTTAAGGCCGGCCGTATATCTTGCAACCGGCCTAAAGCTCAGAAATCTTTAAAAGCAAAAATAAATTTTAAGACGGCACTGTAAAGCTCTGTAAATGCTAGGGATCATAATGGGGGACATGAGGATTAATAGCAACCCCCTCTCAAGCTTGCACATCAGCTTAAATCCGAGATTACATTAACTGTTTATTTTCTGGCCGCAGCGTGGGCGGGTCTGAGGTGCTCAAAGCCCTCTGGACTTTTTACATGGATATTTGACATAAATTTTAAAAATATATATTTACGGATTTGCGTGTAGGGGAATGTTGTGCTATGAATGAGGAGACTATAAAGTGATTGTAGGTGTTAGCAGAGTGCAGGATGGCTTTATTATGGCTTTATAATGTGCTTAAATGTGTGCCTGCGGGACCTTTTTGCTGCAAGTAAGCTGCGGCTCGGTTTTAGCCTTGCAGAGAGGGTTCCCGGAACAACTGAATAGCAACCAGGATTTTCTTGCGGCCGAAACTCTTGCGGCCATTTAAGATCAAAGGCTTTCCTCAGGCGCCGGCGATAACAAGGCGCCGGCCGCAAACCTGCCGGAGTCACCGGCCGGAAGGGAATAGAATAGGCAAATAGCTTGCGGCCGGTCCTTGCGGCCCCGCATCTCCTACGGCCGATAATAGAATGAGGCCCATAGTATTTAAGGTTGAAAAAAGACTTTCAGTCCATCAAGTTCAACCTTTTAAGATCTCCTCTGATCAGCAATATGTGGATTAACTATTAATTATATAGTTGTATATAAAACAAAAAAAAATCAATTCCCTCCTGATCCCAGACACTGGCGACCGGACTTCTCCCTGGATCAATACTGCCCCCCTAATAATCCATGATAACCCTGAATTCCCTTTTTAATTAGAAATAAATCCAGTCCCCTTTTAAAGTTATCTATCGAATCCGCTGTCACCACCTCCTCTGGTAGAGAATTCCACAGATTAACCACCCTTACTGTGAAGAACCCTTTTCTTTCTTTAAGGTGGAATCTTTTTACATCTAACCTCAAGGGATGTCCTCTTGTCAGTTGAAAACCTCTTGGCACAAAAAGCTCCCTTGACAAATCTTTATACCCTGGATGTATTTATATAAAGTAATCATATCTCCTCTTAGACGCCTTTTTTCTAGCGAAAATAAGTTTAATTTGGTTAGTCTTTCTTCATAACTTAGCCCCTCCATTCCCCTTATTAGTTTTGTTTCCCTCCTCTGTACCTTTTCCAGCTCTAAAATATCCTTTTTATGAAGTGGTGCCCAAAATTGTACTCCATATTCCAAATAAGGGCGTACTAGAGATTTGTATAGTGGCAGAATTATATATGCTTCCCTGGCTTCTATACCCTTCTTAATACATGCTAATATTTCATTTGCCTTTGTAGCTGCTGCTTGGCTTTGAGCACTGTTACCTAGGTGGTTGTCCACAAGCACTCCCAAATCCCTTATATCCGATACACCTAGATTTGCTCCATTAAGATTATAAATTGCATGGCTATTTTTCCTTCCCAGATGCATATCTTTCCATTTATTCATATTAAATCTCATCTGCCATTTAGATGCCCATTCCTCAATTTTATGTAAATCCCTTTGGAGGGAAAGCACATCACTATCTGATTTAATTACCTTGCACAACTTCATGTCATCTGCAAAAATGGAGACACCACACTCCAATCCTACCTCTAAGTCATTAATAAATATGTTAAAAAGGAGAGGACCTAATACTGAACCCTGAGGAACCCCACTTACCACATTAGTCCAATCGGAGTATGTTACATTTACAACAACCCTTTGCTTCCTGTCTTTTAGTCAGCTCTCAATCCATGAGCAGATATTTACTGCAACTCCTGTATCTCTTAGTTTGCACAATTGTCTCCCATGTGGCACTGTATCAAAAGCCTTTGCAAAATCCAAAAAGACTACATCCACTGAGTTGCCTTGATCCAGGTTCCTACTAAAATCCTCATCGAAACTAATTAGATTTGTTTGACATGACCTATCCCTTATAAATCCATGATGACTCCTACTTATAATCCTGTTGAAATAGACATATTCTTGTATATTATCCCTTATTTACCCTTCTAAAAGCTTCCCGACTACAGAAGTGAGGCTCACTGGTCTATAATTCCCCGGATTTACTCTTGCTCCCTTTTTAAATATAGGTATCACATCAGCTTTTCTCCAGTCATCTGGTAGAGACCCTGTGTTGAGTGAATCTTGAACAATTAAAAATAATGGTTTGGCTATTCCAGAACCCAGTTCCCTTAGTACCCTTGGATGTATTCCATCAGGACCCGGGGTTTTATTAACATTTTTTTTTTCAAACCTCTTTTGGATTACTACCTGTGTTAACCAATTATTTGGCAAAGGTAGTGTAGCCCCATTATGTTGCCGTGTCCCAACCACTGGTACCTCCCTTGTGTATACCGAAGAAAATAATCTATTTAGCTCATCTTCCTTTTCTTTGTCACTAATTATAAGACGGCCTGTGTCACATTGTAATGTTCCTATAGCTTCCTTCCTCGCCTTCTTCCCATTAATATACTTAAAAAATATTTTAGGGTTAGTCTTAAGCTCTCTTTTGAAATTAATTTTTCGTTTTCTATTTTAGCCAGTCTAATAGCGCTTTTGCAAGCCTTGTTGATTTCCTTGTATCCTCTGTCCCCTCTTGTTTGTATAATTTAAATGCCTGTTTTTTACTCCGTATTTTGATCTTTAAATCATTGTTAAGCCACATTGGATGGGATTTACTCCTTTTACTTTTATTCCCACACTGTATATGCCGATGTGTATGTATATTTAGTAAGGATTTAAATGTTGTCCACTTGTGGTCAGTGTTTTTACCTGCCAGTTCTCTGTCCCAGTCTATACTTTGTATTGCTGCCCTTAGACCATTAAAATCTGCCCTTTTAAAATTAGGAGGTTTTGGTGGCCCCTTAAAATTTTGTTTTTTTAATTCAATCTCAAACGAAACTGTGTTGTGATCACTGTTTCCCAAAGGTTGCCCTATTCCAACATTAGTTATTATATCAATATTATTTGTGATGAGTAAATCTAAGATAGCTTCATTTCTAGTAGGCTCTTGTACAACCTGGGCGAGATAATGATCCCTGAGCGTATTCAAGAACCTGCTCCCCTTAGATGAACTGATGGTCTCATTTATCCAGTTTATTTCAGGGTAATTAAAATCTCCCATTATTAGAACTTGACCAGGCCTAGCTGCTTTCAATCTGTAACAATAATTGTATTTCCTCCCTTTCAGCTATATTTGGGGGTCTATAGCATGCTCCTACTAATATTCTTTTGGAATTTGCTGCTCCGCTATTTAACTCTACCCACAAACATTCAGCTTTATCACTAGGTCCACCATAAATATGTTCTCTGACTATAGGCTTAAATTCAGGCTTAACATACAGACAAATCCCTCCTCCTCGTTTACCATTGCCTTTATCTTTCCTAAATAGGTTCTAACCATCCAGATTAACAGTCCAGTCATGAGATTCATCCCACCACGTTTTAGTAATGCTTATTAAATCCCATTTTTCTTTAACTGCTAATAATTCAAACTCTCCCATTTTTCCTGGCAAGCTTCTGGCATTAGCAAGCATACACCTTATGTTATGAGTCTGTAGTTCTGAAGTGCCTGCCACTGTACTTGAATTACTTAGTACTACCTCCCTATTGACTATACTACCCCTCACCCATCTCCTCCCCTATGAGTTGTTAATTCATCCCTTATACCCTCTACACTTTCTACCCCATTACTTATATCTAGTCACCACCTCCTTTGATAGAGAATTCCACAGTTTAAACACCGTTGCGGTTCCCTTTTCTTTCTTTAAGGTGAAATCGTTTTTCTTCTAACCTCAAGGGATGTCCTCTCCTCAGTTGAAAACCTCTTGGCACAAAAAGTACACTTGACAAATACCTATATTGACCCTGGATATATTTATATAAGGTAGTCATATCCCCTCTTAGATGCCTTTTTTCTAGAAAAAATAAGTAGAATTTGATTAGTCTTTCTTCATATCTTAGCCCCTCTATTCCCCTTATTAGTTTTGTTTTGCCCTTGTCTGTACTTTTTCCAGCTCTAAAATGTCCTTTTTATGAAGTGGTGCCCAAAATTGTACTCCATATTCCAAAATGAGGGCGTAATAGGGATTTGTAGACTTCTTAATACATGCTAATATTTTATTTGCCTTTGCAGCTGCTGCTTGGCATTGATTACTGTTACGTAGGTGGTTGTCCACAAGTACTCCCAAATCCCTTTCAATATCCGATAACCTGAGATTTACTCCAATAAGATTATAAATTGAATGGCTATTTTTCCTAAATGCATAACTTTACATTTGTTTGTATTAAATCTCATCTGCCATTTAGTCGGCCATTTCTCTAATTTATGCAAATCTTTTTGGAGGGAAAGTACATCCTTTTCTGATTTAATTACCTTGCACAACTTAGTGTCATTAGCAAAAATGGAGACACTACTTTCCAGTCATGCTTCTAAGTCATTAATAAATATGTTAAAAAGGAGAAGACCTAATACTGAACCCTGAGGAAACCCACTTACCACATTAGTCCAACATTAGTATGTTCAATTTACAAGCCTTTGCTTCCTGTCTTTTAGCCAGCTCTCAATCCATTAGCAGATATGTACTGCAATTCCTGCATCCCTTTATTTATTTATTTTGTTAGTATATATAGAGTAAAACCCCTGTTATCAAGCACCCATGGGGACTCCCTATTGCCGGATAAGTGTAGTTGCCGGTAAAAGACCTTTAAACCCCGAAACAAACATCAAAATGCAGTTAAAAGGGCATTAGCACCTAAATTGGGCCATTTAGGCACAGGAAAAATAATTAGAAAAAAGTTAGTATATTTTTTTTAACTGCAGAATAGTGCTGGGTGGTGCCGGTTATGCCAGTTTAGCAGGAGTTTTTTGAAAATGGGGAATTGATACCGGTGTCGGTTGCTTCAGAATCCCGGTTAGTTGGCTGCCGGATAACCGGGATTCTACTGTATCACATATATAGTTCTCAGCAGTGCGGGATTGCCCAAATCCGTTGCTCATGGAATCAGTTCTGTAAATCAGTGAAGCGTTTTCTTTCCTGTGAGCTGTAATCAGGGTCCAGGTGAGAGTGTGTGTGGTTTGGCCGGTGTAAAGGTTTATATGTGTGCTTTTTGTCGTGTTCTGTTGAATCAGTTCTGTGAGGCAGGGCAGTGTTTTCTGTCCTGTGCTTATTTATCATTGTACAGGCGAGTAGGCAGGGTCTATTTTAACAAGGGAAGAGTGAGCTTGGGAGCTTGCAATCATTTCTAGTGTAAGTGTAGTTAGTGTGTAGCAGATTGAATAAAAGGATGGAATTCATAGGAAAGGGGTATTATAAGAAAAAATAGAAAACAAACATATATATTTGTTTCTGTTTTGTTTGGGTTAAGGTGTAGAAAAGCAATCTATACCAATACAATTATTTTTTTTTCTCACTGTTTTTGTAACTGATAATCATGAGTGAGTCCAGTGGCAACCTCACTCAGTGTACATCCTGCCACATGTATGCACTACTGGAACAGAGGATCCAGGGTCCATACCTCTGTGAGAGGTGTGAGCATGTTGCCTCTCTGGAAGCTCAGATTGGAGATCTGGAGCAGAGAATTCCAGCACTTAGTGATATTGCTCCACTGAAAAGAGAGTTGGTGCTCACGGAGCACAGTTTAGCTGGGCCTAGCATGGAGGGAGGAGCTGGGGCTAGAGAGGATGTCCAGGGATGTAGCTGGGTTACAGTTAGTAGGGGAATCAGGGGGAACCGGGGGAGGCAGGCCAGTTCTGAGTTGGCAAACACCAACAGATTTGCCAGATTGAGTGAAACTGTTGGAGATGTCCATTCAGGAATGGCAATGACAGATAGAGCATATACTACCAGTGCCACGTGCTAGCACAGGGAGGCAGAAGTAGCTTAGGGAGGTTAATGTGTGGCAAAAAAAAGTGGTGCGGTGCAGAGGGGTTTGGGTTTTTAGAGCACTGGGCTGACTTGGGTACAATTTCTATAGCGGTGATGAATTGCACCTTAATGATCGGGGAGCTTTTGTGCTAGGGGATAGGAAGGTAGAACGTCTGGGGGAGTTTTTAAACTTGTATTTGGGGGGAGGGACTATATAGAAGTATTGGGGTAAAAAGGGTAGAGAAGGAAAGGGATGAATTAGTTACCCATGGGGAGGAGAAGGGGAAGGGTTACAATAGACAGTAGGGAGGTTTTAATAGGGGCCTCAAATACAGTGGCAAGCACTTCACAATGGAAGAGCCATAGCAACATAAAGTGTATGCTTGCTAATGCAAGAAGTTTGCCTGGGAAAATGGATGAGCTCGAATTATTTGCAGTACAAGAAAAATGGGGCTTAATAGGAATTACTGAAACATGGTGGGATGAATCTCATGACTGGACTGGACTGTTTATCTGGATGGTTATAATCAATTTAGGAAAGATAGGGGAAATGGTAAAAGAGGAGGAGGGATCTGTTTGTATGTTAAGTCTGAATTTAAGCCTATAGTCAGAGAAGATATTTATGCTGGAACTAACGGCAACATTGAATCTTTGTGGGTTGAGCTAAATAGTGGAGGAGCTAATTCTAAACGCATATTGGTGAGAGTATGCAATAATACCCCAAATATAATTGAAAGTGAGGAAATACAATTATTGTTACAGATCTTGGATTTAGTCATCACAGGTAATATTGATATAATATCAAATGTAAAAATAGGGGAACTCTTGGGGAACAGTGATCACAACACAGTCTCATTTGAGATTGAATACAAAAGACTGAGTTGTAAGGGGCCAACTAAAACTCTAGATTTTAAAAGGGCGAACATGAATGGGCCAAGGGCAGCAATACTACATATAGACTGGGAGAAAGAACTGACAGGAAAAAATACTGAAAATAAATGGACAACATTCAAATCCTTACTCACAGCCTTATTAAATTTCACCCTCGTAGATAAGAGGCTTCTACTTAAACCCTACGTGCTGCAAACTTTCTCAAAGTTAAGACACTATTAATTTAGCCCTGCTGTGAGCAACGTGTGAGCTACGCAGCAGGGCCGTCCGTATGAACACTGCGATAATGTACATGAGGAGTGACAGCCTGCGAGATAATCTCGCAAGCTCCCACACCTCATCAATTAGTGCAGGGGTCCTAAACGAGACCTCCGCAGCAGTCCCCCACATAAGCCCTGCCATGGGTGGTACTCCAACTACCCCCCCGGCACCTAAAATTAAGCTCCTTAAAGGGCCCGCGGCACACTATTAACAATCCCGGCCGCGGCACCTAAAATGACCCCCCCTCTATGCTGCGGTTCCCCATCGGGACCCCTGAAGTGTCCCCACATTAACCCCTTGCTGCAGGGGTCCATAGGGACCCCCGCAGCCCCCCCACATTAACCCCTTGCAGCAGGGGTCCCCGATCGGCCCCTGATCGTGACCCTGCTGCATTTAATTTTTTTAATTTCCCGCCTCGTGGGTCCTTAAAGCACTGTAAAAGTCCTAAAAGGACATGCAATAAAAAATATTATCCCCAGGCAACTAAAATGAACCTTATAATTCATGGGGGTCAATACAGACCCCCATAAGCCAATAATTAACCCTATAACTCATGGGGGTTAATACAGATCCCCATAAGCACTTAATTAACCCCATAACTCATGGGGGTCGATACAGAAAAAAATACACACCTGAAAAGGAAAGACATACACAATACAATACATACATAGAATACAATACAATACGTTACATACAATACATTACAATACATACAATACAATACATTACATACAATACCATACAAATAAAATACAATACCCCCCTATCTACCTAACATACAATCTATTTAATATACAATAAATCCTAACTACATACACAAACCCTAATTCTAAGCTAAAATAAAATAATTAAGACCACTTACCTTTGTAGATGTCCCTTCAGATCACCAACTTAGGGGTTAATGTGGGGACACTTCCGGGGACCTCCAGCATAGAGGGGGGTTAATTTTAGGTGCCGCGGCCGGGATTGTTAATAGTGTGCCGCAGGCCCTTAAAGGAGCCGCGGCGGGGATTTTTTTTTATTTTAAATGCAGCAGGGGCCTGATCTATGCAGATCAGGGACCCGCGCTGCAAGGGGTTAATGTAAGGACACTTCGGGGGTCCCGACGGGGACCCCCAGCATAGAGAGGGGTTAATTTTATTTGCCGCGGCCGGGATTGTTAATAGTGTGCCGCAGGCCCTTTAAGGAGCATCGGCGGGGGCCTGATCTATGCCGATCGGGGACCCCCGCTGCAAGGGGTTAATGTGGGGGGGCTGCAAGGATCCCTATAGGGATCCCTGCAGCATGGGGATGTGTATAGGGAGCAGGGGGGAGCCTCACACGGCTGTCTCGGGCTGCTCCGAGGCAGCACGTAGAGGCTTTAGGATCTTTTGCTGGCACATTTTGTGCCCGTAGGGATTCTTCCGAGGCGCGAGATTCACCTCATAGATTTAAGGCTGCATGTGACTCCATAACTCTCTCGGAGCCTATTCTTGCCCATTTTTCGGGGTCATCTCGCAAAGAAGGCTGCGAGGGATTCGGTCCTCGAAAACAGCAAAAAAACTGCCTTTTGCGAGGACCGAGAGAACTACAAGGGATAATTTAATGAGGCCCTAAATAAGCATACTCATTGGCATGTACCATATGGAAATTAAATAAATAGAAGTAAATCACATTGCATGTGGCTTATCACTGACTTAAAGATCATGATAAGGAAAAAGAAACATGCATTTAAATTATACAAGAAGGAGGGAACAGAGGCAGCTTTATGTGACTATAAGGAAATCAACAAGGCTTGCAAAAGGGCTATTAGACTGGCTAAAAAAAAAAGAGAAGTAAGTTGCAAAGGAAAGTAAGACTAACCCTAAAATATTTTTTTAAATATATTAATGGGAAGAAGGCGAGGAAGGAAGCGATAGGAACATTACAATGTGACACAGACCATCTGATAATTAGTGACCAGGAAAAGGCAGATGAGCTAAATAGGTTAATTTTGTCTGTGTACACAAGGGAGGTACCAGTGGTTGGGACACCACAACAAATTAAGGCTACACTACCATCACTAAGTAATTGGTTAACGCAGGAAGAAATCCAAATAAATGTTAATAAAGCCCCAGGTCCTGATTGAATACATCCAAGGGTACTGAGGGAGCTGGGTTCTGTAGTAGACAAACAATCATATCTAATCTTTCAAGACTCACTCACCACAGGGTCTCTACCAGATGACTGGAGAAAAGCAGAGGTGATACCTATATTTAGAAAGGGAGCAAGAGCAAATCCGGGGAATTATAGACCAGTGAGCCTCACATCTGCAGTTAGGAAGCTTTTAGAAGGGTTAATAAGGGACAGAGTACAAGAAGATGTCTATTTGAACAAGATCATAGGTAGCAACACGGATTTATGAAGGATAGGTCACGCCAGACCAATCTAATTAGTTTCTATGAGGAGGTTAGTAGGAACTTGGATCAGGGAAACTCAGTGGATGTAGTCTTTTTGGATTTAGCAAAGGCTTTTGATACAGAGCCTCATGGGAGACTTTTAGCAAACTAAGGGATACAGGAATTGCAGTAAATATCTGCTCATGAATCAAAAATACAGATTGGACTAATGTGGTAAGTGGGATTCCTCAAGGTTCAGTATTAGGTCCTCTCCTTTTTAACATATTTATTAATGACGTAGAAGTAGGACTCAAAAATAGTGTCTCTTTTTGCTGATGACACTAAGTTGTGCAAGGTAATTAAAACAGATAATGAAGTACTTTCCCTACAAAGGGATTTGCATATATTAGATGAATGAGCGGCTAAATGGCAGATGAGATTTAATACAAATAAATGTAAGGTTATGCGTTTGGGAAGGAAAATAGCCATGCAATTTATAATCTTAATGGAGCAAATCTAGGGGCATCAGATATTGAAAGGGATTTGGGTGTACGAGTGGACAACCACCTAGGTAGCAGTGCTCAATGCCAAGCAGCAGCTGCAAAGGCAAGTAAAATATTAGCATGTATTAAGAAGGGTATAGATGCAAGGGAAGCAACTATAATTCTGCCACTATACAAATCTCTAGTATGCCCTTGTTTGGAATATGTTGTACAATTTTGGGCACCACTTCATAAAAAGGACATTTTAGCGCTGGAAAAAGTACAGAGAAGGGCAACAAAACTAATAAGGGGAATAGAGGGGCTAAGTTAAGAAGAAAGACTAACCAAATTAAACTTATTTTCGCTAGAAAAAAGGCGTCTACGAGGGGATATGATTACCTTATTTAAATACATCCAGGGTCAATATAAGGCTTTGTCAAGTGTACTTTTTATTGCAGGAGATTTTCAACTGACAAGAGGACATCCCTTGAGGTTAGAGGAAAAAAGATTTCACCTTCTTCACAGTTAGGGTGGTTACATTGTGGAATTATCTACCAAAGGAGCGAATTTGATAGATAACTTCAAAAAGGTTAGATATATTTCTGAATAAAGAGTGCATTCAAGGTTATCATAGATAACTAGCAAAGAAATATTGATCCAGGGAGAAATTTGTAGCCCTATTAAATTCCAGCCTCGTAGATAAGAAGCTTCTACTTAAACCGTACGTGCTGCAAGTTTATAAAAGTTACAACACTATTAAATTAGACCTCCGCTGCAGTCCCACACATAAGCCCTGCCGTGGGGGGTACTCCAACTACCCCCCCCCCCCCCGGCACCTAAAATTAATTCCCCTCTATGTGTGGGGGTCTCCGATCGGCATAGATCAGGCCCCCGCTGCATTTAAAACTTTAAAATTTCCCGCCACAGCTCCTTAAAGGGCCCACGGCACACTATTAGCAATCCCGGCCGCGGGACCTAAAATTAACCCCCCTCTATGCTGGGGGTCCCTATCGGACCCCTGAAGTGTCCCCACATTAACCCCTTGCTGCAGGGGTCCATAGGGACCCCTCATATTAACCCCTAGCACCGGGGGCACCGATCGAGACCCCGCTGCATTTAAAATGTAAAATTTCCCGCTTTGTGGGTCCAAACACTACACTGCACTATACCCCCAATAAACCATTAAATCTAAACTAACCCCCCTCTACGCTAACCTATTAACACCTCCGCTACCTACCTACACTACCTATCTACCCCCTAATAAACCCCCCACCTCTCTAATTACAGAAAATAAAAAAACCTAAGTCACAAAAAATAAAAAATCTACATTACAGAAAATAAAAAAAACTAAATCACAATAAATAAAAAGGAACATTACAGAAAATTAAAAAAATACATTTCAACCGCCCCCCCAACAACAAATAAAATAAAATACAATACCCACTATCTATCAAACATACAATCAGTACTATCTAATATAATAAATACCATCTATCTAAAATACATACCCCTATCTAACATACAATAAATGCTATCTTTATACACAACCCTAATTCTAACCTAAAATAAAATAATAAAGACCACTTACCTTTACAGATGTCCCTTTAAAAGTACATTCACATACAATATATAAACATTATAAATATTCTAAATATTCTACTCACCTTTCCAGCATGTCTCCGTCCTTCTTCTTTTCTTCTCCGATGCGGCCCCTGTTAAAAAAAAAACATTACATTAGTACAATATACATATAGACATAAAACAAAATAAAATAAACATAATATACATTGTACTTACCTCCCCGCAATGTTCCCGGCCTTCTCCTCTTCTGCCCCGGCTGGGCCCTGGAACAATCCACAAACTGAAAAAAAGAAAACACTGACGGAGGTCTGCACTTGTGGACCTCCCCGATGTTAATGACACTCCTACAGAGTTTTCCAGTCGAAAATTGTCAATGGCAGCTTCTGATTGGCTGAAAACGCTGTCTATCAAATTTAGCAAATCAGATGGCACCAATGTGTGATCCAATCAGAATGGGATACACCCCAAAATCCCACTCTGATTGGCTAATGCACCTGCCAATCTTTATTTAAACCAATCACAAGGCGCAGATGCCTTCAGCCAATCACTATGGGTGATTGGCTGGAGGCATCTGCACATTCTGATTGGTTGCAGTGACAACAGTAAATCAGAAGATGCTATACCCTTCAGCCAATTACAATGGGATACACCCTCACGGAGTGATTGGTTGAAGGCTTTTGCACCTTCTGATTGGCTGTTTCCAATGTCAATCAGTATTACAGCCAATGAGAAGTAGCGGATGTCTTCAGCATATCACCCTATGGTGGTGTATCCCATTGTGATTGGCTAAAAGCAATAGTGCCTTCTGATTGGTTTAAAAAAGATTGATAGCTCCTTCAGTCAATCAGAATGGGAGATAGGGGTGTATATCATCCCGATTGGCTCACACATTGGTGCCTTCTGATTGGCTGAAAACACTGTCTATCAAATTTCAGCCAATCAGAAGGCGCCATTGCCTATTTTTTTCCGGTAAAGGCTCTAGGAGGCTCATTAGCATGGGGGGGGTCTGCCAGTATGGACCTTTGTTTTTTTTTGTTTTTTTTTAGAGCGCAGGGGGGTAAGTACAATGTATATTATGTTTATTTTATTGTGTTTTATGTTTATATGTATGTTGTACTAACGTAATGTTTTGGTGATCTGAAGGGACATCTGCAAAGGTAAAGGGTCTTAATTATTTTTATTTTAGGTCAGAATTAGGGTTTGTGTATGAAGATATAATTTATTGTACAGTATGGTAGATAGGGGTATGCATTTTAGATAGATAGGATATAATGTATATTATGTAGTATTTATTGTATGTTAGTTAGGGGTATGTATTTTAGATAGATAGGATTTATTGTACATTAAATAGATTGGGGAAAGTATTTAGATATATAGGATTTAATGTATATTAGGATTGATTGTATGTTAGATAGATAGGGGGTTATTGTATTTTATTTTATTTGTATTGTATTGTATGTATTCTGTATGTATTTCCTTTTCAGGTGTGTCATTTTTTTTTCTGTAGTGGGGGGGTTGTAATTTATGTTTTTTATTTTCTATAATGTTCCTTTTTTTATTTTCTGTAATGTAGGGATCACAAAGCGAGCCAGTAGTAGCCCTGGCCCTTGCAAATCGAGGGCCACAGTTGTGGCCTCAACCGCAGACCTCGCAAAGCAAGAGCCGTGGTTGCGGCCATGCAAGGAGCGCCCAAGGCAAAGGCGCTCCTTGAGCTGGTGGAGATGAGCGCCATAGGCGCTCATCCCTACGACCCCGTACGACTTCGGCAGGGAGCACCAAATGTGCTCCCTGCGCTGGTGGAGATGAGCGCCTACTGCACTCATCCCTATGACCCTGTAGCACTTAGGCAGTGAGCTCTGTAGCACTTTGAAAAAATTGCATAAAAAAAAATACTGCCCGTAACCGAACTGTGCACACCGAAAAACACAGAGAATACAAACAAAAATAAAATAAAAACATGACACACAGCAAGGGGGGCCACCCAGGATGTCTGGAAGTGTGGTTACACCAATTTCAACAGTTTAGGCACTCGAAAATCCCCTAAGCGAGAGAAAAAATGGCCACCCAAAAAACAAAAACAAGCCACAAAACACCACCAGGAACATACAACTTTTACACAACACTGTACGAGCTACATACACTATTAGGAAGGACGCAAAATCATCCACACCCGTGTACCACTAACTTACAAAAATGCTAACTTACAAAATGCAGAACTTCACAGCTACTCAAACGGTTTCCCCTCGCGCACGCAGCCTATTTACACTGCACACTTTACACATTGCTGACACTTACACCTCAGCTCATCAACACTGAAAATCTAGATTTTATGCTGCAAGAACATCAAAACAGATTGTTAGCTCTTCAGCATATTGGTTGCTGCATATATTCATTACAAATAGGTAAACTATATTAATTTATTAGTTCAGTAATTAATTAATTCTAATTACAAAAATACATATAAAGAAAAAATATCAAAACATCACACGACAGTATCGCAATAAACTCCAAAGCCGTTTACCGAAAAAGGGTGCTCAGAGGAGCAAAACTACACCAGGGGAGAGCCTCGCAATGAGCGCCAAAAGGTGATAAGCATGGATCTTGCAATCGGCGCCGAACGGGCTCGGACAATGAAAAATACACCAACCCAGAGGCTCGCAATGAGTGCCGAAGGCGTTCAGAATGAGGCTTGCAATGAGCGCCAAAGGTACTCACACAACCAAAACACTTACTTTGTGTGCCAAACAGCATTCCCTGTCTTACAATTCTATTGCCGTAATTTTTTGACGGGCAAGTCACTAGCCCTCGCAAAATTTACGGACTTACGCCACAAAAATACGAGACGTGTTACGACCCATTACATCCTGGCAAAAATATGACCTCACCGTCCGAAACCCGCGCACATGAAAACATTACAAACACAATAAATACATAAAATGTTACATACAGGAAGGAAAGGCAGCCAAGTTACACCTCAATTTCCCTCTAAATAAAAGTACCTAAAAACTTAGGCACTCGAAAATCCCCTAAGCAAGAGAAAAAATGGCCGCCGAAAAAAACGAAAACGAGGCTACAGGACTCTAAAGACGCAAAACAGCACCAAACACCTACGGATTATCTCCGAAAAAGACTTACAAGATCCGAAAACAAGGACGCAACCCACGCGACCTGAAAAACACAAGAAATACACACAATAAACACATAAAAAGCTTACCCACAGCAAGGGGGGGCACCCAGGACCTCTGCAAGTGAAGTTACACCATGATTTAAGTCCAAATTACAGAGTTTAGAAAATCACCTAAGCGAGAGAAAAAATGGCCACCGAACAAAACGAAAATGAGGCTAAGGACGCAAAACTACTACACTTACTTGCAAAACGGAAAGAACTCTCCAGTCCAATTCACGAGGCACGTAACACACACTATGAGGCACGTACCACACTGCTATTACCCACCATTTTACATGAGAAAGACAACTATTAGCCGCAAAATAGCGTCTGGAACGCAAATTTAACGCTGGAATGCAAATATCACATGCGTATTGCTTTCTAATGGTTTCAAGTACCTCAAAGTTTATAAATACTGCCTACTTTTCAGAAAATGCTACATTTCTCCTGAGGTGATGAACAGTGTGACTGGATAGTTCACTGCTGACGTTACTTCAGAAGATAATTACTTCCTAATTTACAACTTCACAATCTGCAAATTCCAACTGAGAGGTAAGCTATAATATATTTAATTTATTAAGAAAGACCCCCAAAAAACAAATAGCCAAAAAATGTTAAACATTCCCAATTAAGACGTCATTCATGTATAGTGACATGTGAAATGCACATATACTGTATGTGTATAGGCCCCACAACAAGCTAATCTTAACTCAAAGTAATCAAAGAAGTATATTCAACTGACATTAATTCCCAGGAACTAATAGCAAAAAAAAAAAATATGACACTAATACATATTTAACCTGCAGCTCAATCTTTCCCGTTTTTTTCACTATTCAAACAGACTCTGCATCAACAGCGTCATTTAAGAATTTGCAGCGTGTACGGTGAAAGAGGATCACTTTTAAAGAACAGAAAGAAAGAAGAAGAGGTAAGATACAAAAATACATTACATGCAAAAAAAGACTATGCTTTGCAAAAACCAAAATAATGAATATACAATTAACCATTTCCCTTTCTCTTTCAAACAGACACTACAAGAAGACTGGCGGATTAAGATTGGCAGGAGGGGACCCTCTGTCATTTCGACAAGAAAGAGACTTCAATCAAGGTATAGTATAACAAGTACAAAAAGAAACACAAATTCCAAGTTTACTGTCCGCCAATATCAGAAGTCGAACTACAAAATACAAGCCTCAATACAAATTACAGAAACACAAAAACACCACAGTCCAAGAAACTTTCCAAAGAAATATACAATTCACAAATAAACACACTTGCACAGAAAAAAAAAATTGATAACACAAACTGGTGGACATAAAACAGGATAGCATAACAAACATTGGCAATATACAGAAAACAAAAGTATTCCTCCTGTTTACTCTACAACAACCTCTAACCATCACCCACAAGCCAAATGGAGCATCCCAAAAGTGGTGAACACAAAACAGGATAGTACAAAAAAAAAACAACAACATTTAGAAAACTCAATTAACATTCCTGTTTACTGTCCAACAACCTGTAAGCCTCACAAAGAAGCCAAATTAAGCATACCAAAAGTGGCAAATGGAGCATCCAAAATGTGGTGGACACAAAACAGGATAGTACATAAAATCGCAACAACATAAACAAAAGTAACTTAACATTCCTGTTTACTGTTGAACAACCTATAACCCTCACAAAGAAGCCAAATTAAGCATACCAAAAGTGGTGGACGCTAAACAGGATACTACTGCAAATAGTTCCAACATAGAGAAAATACTATTCACAGTCAGCTTTACTCTACAACAACCTTTAACCCTCAGCCCCATGCCAAATACAGCATCCCAAAAGTGGTGGACACAAAACAGGATAGTCCAACAAACATTGCTAACATATATAAAATGGAAATAACATTAATGATTACTCTACAAAAAATATATAACTGTAACCCAGAACTAAAATGAAACAATTTTGAAGTGGTGCACAAAAAACAGCATAGCATAAGAAATCAGGATAACAGATACAGTATAAAAAACAAATTTATCCTGTTTCATGCCCAACCAACTACTACAGTAAAAGAATAATACAATTACAACAGCAGTGTACACAAAACACAATACTAATCAATTACAGCCAGCGCTGTACTGTTTCTCACACACTCTCAAATCAATAACATTTTACACAGAAGAAACAAAGCTAATATCAGACAAACACATTGCTTTGCCAAAAGATAAACTATGCTATTCATGAGAAATACATTCTAATCAAATAACATATATCTTTTTCTTTTACAACAGACATTGCATCAAGACTATCGCACGAAGATTTCCAAGATAAAACAGCATAGTCCAAGAAATAGTGAAAACACACAAAGAAAAAAAAGAAAGTTCTAACTTCACACCCCTAACGTACAATATTAGGCACAAAACCTAAACAGACACATAAAATAGAATACTACAACAAATACTACTAACACCTAACAAACAACAAAACAAACCTTCTTTTCACACACACACACCATATAAGCCTTTCAGTAAAATAGAACGGTACTATTACAACGATCCCCTGCAGTACAAATTTCAAAGAGCAATATATTACTACCATTTTTAGCCTCTACTATGCCTCTAAGCCAACCCTACAAAACTACAAGATAAAAACCACCGAACAACCAAAAAAAATTAAAAAAATAAAATAAAAACATTTACACAATAAAGCTACTACATATACAATAAGCTATAATGCAATTACCTTTGGTGTGCTATGCATCTAAGCCAAAAATTACAACCTACAAGAGAAAAAGTAACAGCAAAAAAAAAAAAAAACAGACTCATTTAACAATAGAAAGCAAGTTCATCTACAATGACCTATAATCACATACAAAGTTAATTTACAATCACAACAGTGTTGCAACAAAAACATTTTAGAAACCAACTTAACATCCCAAACTAAACTAATGATACATTCTTTTCATTTACAGATTAAGATGGCTGATAACGAGACCAAACAGGAAAAGATAAGACGTCAAGCTAGAGAACCACAACAAAGATGGGCAAACCAGCAGACGCCGGAGCAGAAGGAAATTCGACGAGAAAAAGAATGGAAAAGACTTGCAAGCAAAATACTATCAGTTGAAAAAATAAAAGCTACACCCAAAAAAGTGACTAAAAAACAAAAAATCATTTAGAACCTGTTCCTCAAACATCACATAACATTTCAAATGATGAATTAGAAACTGAAACTGATATATGCTCTTCAAATTGTCTTTTACCCAAGTCTTTAGCAGTAGAGGTTCATAATTGTGGTGACATGAATATTCTCTGTCAGTTTTGTGAGGCTTATCATTTTACATAGTTACATAGTTACATAGGGCCTCATTCTATTATCGGCCGTAGGAGATGCGGGGCCGCAAGGACCGGCCGCAAGCTATTCGGCTATTCTATTCCCCTCCGGCAGTGGATTCCGGCAGGCTTGCGGCCGGCGCCTTGCTATCCATTGCGGCCGCTCTCGCGCCGGAGAAAAGCCTTTGATCTAAAACGGCCGCAAGAGTTTCGGCCGCAAGAAAGCCCCGGTTGCTATTCAATTGCTACGGGAAACCTCTCTGCAAGGCTAAAACCGAGCCGCAGCTTACTTGCACCAAAAAGGTCCCGCTAGCACCAATTAAGCACATTATAAAGCCGAAATAAAGCCATCCTGCACTCTGAGGAGACTATAAAGTGATTGTAGGTGTTAGCAAAAATAGCACAACATTCCCCTATACTCAAATACGTAATTTTTGTATTTTCAAATTCTTGTCAAATATCCGTGGACAAAGTCCCGAGGGCTTGGAGCACCTCAGACCCGCAAAGGCTGCGGGATTAGCCTCCGTCAAGTCCGTAAATGGGTAAAATAGACCCACGGGTCGTAAAGGGCTAACTTACAAGTCGTAGCATAGAAAAGCCATCCTGTACTTTTATTAAAAGTGAAAGTGATGTTTGTTTTTAGAATTAATAGCTCAACATTCCCCTACTCTCAAATGCGCAAATAAAGATATTTAACTTCATCTATTATGCAAGCCCGCACGGGTTTGAATAACGAGCTACGGGCTTGGTCAGTGAAGTTCGTGGGACTTGTACGGATTTTGAAATCAAAGTACAATTTTGCGATGTACAAGCTTGAGAATGTTTGGCTATTAATCCTCATGCCCCCCATTATGTTCCCCATCATTTACAGTGCTTTGCAGTGCTGGATTGAATATATATTGGCTATTACAATGCTTGGTTTGCGGCCCTTCATCTCCGAACAAGGACCAGCCCGCGGAACTACGGGACGTAATGTAATCCGTAAATAATATATCGGATTTGGGCTGATGTGCAAGCTTGAGAGGGTGTTGCTATTAATCCTCGTGTCCCCCATTATGATGCCTAGCATTTACGGAGCTTTACAGTGCACTCTCGATTTTATATTTGCATTTTCAGTTTTCTGACTTTGCGGACGGAAAACAAGATTTACGGGCGCTGGGAAAAAGCTTCCGGCCGTTTGCATGATATGCGGCCAGCCGGCAGGGGATATCCTTGCGGCTCCGTATAATTTAATTGCAAGGTAAAGGTAGCTCTACACGGGGCCATAAGACGTCCGCAAGGAATCGCAGCCTTGCGGCCGTTTTACGGCCGATAATAGAATGAGGCCCATAGTAATTAAGGTTGAAAAAAGACTTTCAGACCATCAAGTTCAACCTGTTAAGATCTCCTCTGATCTGCAATATGTGGATTAGTTATTAATTAATTTGTTGTTAAATAATTATTAATAGTATAGTATTGGAGGATGAATAAAGAGTTAGTCCATCAAGTTCAACCTTTTTAGATCTCTATTGATCTTTTTAATGTGGACTATTTATTATTAATTGTTAATTGATCCAGGGGAAGGCAAACAGAAAAAAAAAAAACATTGAAGCTTTGCCAATTGTCTCATAAGGGAGAAAAAAAAGCAAAATTCCTTCTGACCCCAGAAACTAGCGATCAAATTTCTCCCTGGATAAATATTCCTTCACTAGTTATCTAGGATAGCCTTGAATGCCCTCTTTATTGAAAAATATATCTAATCCCTTTTTGAAGTTGTCTATCGAATTCGCTGTTACCACCTCCTTTGGTAGAGAATTCCACAGTTTAACCACCCTAACCGTGAAGAACCCTTTTCTTTGTTAAAGGGGAAATCTTTTTTCCTCTAACCTCAAAGGGTGTCCTCTTGTCAGTTGAAAATCTCTTGCTACAAAAAGTTCACTTGACAAAGCCTTATATTGACCCTGGATGTATTTAAATAAGGTAATCATATCCCCTCGTAGACGCCTTTTTTCTAGCGAAAATAAGTTTAGTTTGGTTAGTCTTTCTTCATAACTTAGCCCCTCCATTCCCCTTATTAGTTGTGTAGCCCTTCTCTGTACTTTTTCCAGCTCTAAAATGTCCTTTTTATGAAGTGGTGCCCCAAATTGTACTCCATATTCCAAATGAGGGCTTACTAGGGATTTGTTTAGTGGCAGAATTATATTTGCTTCCCTTTCTTCTATACCCTTCTTAATACATGCTAATATTTTACTTGCCTTTGCAGCTGCTGCTTGGCTTTGAGTGCTGTTACCTGGTTGTCCACTAGTACTCCCAAATCCCTTTCAATATGTGATACCCCTAGATTTGCCCAATTAAGATTATAGATTGCATGGCTATTTTTTCTTCCCAAATGCATAACCTTGCATTTATTTGTATTAAATCTCATCTGCCACTAAGCCGCAGATTTTTCTAATTTATGCAAATCCCTTTGTAGGGAAAGTACATCATTATCTGATTGTATTACCTGATTTTATTATTTTAAACAGGAAAGACTCAGAGATGGACAGTTTATTAGTTGCTGTCAAAAAGGCAAGGTCAAACTTCCAGAAAGAAAACAATTCCCAATATATTTATAAAACATTATGACTGAACCTACTTTACCAAACTACAAAAATTTCAAAACAAACATAAGATCGTACAATAGTGCCATATCCTTTGCATCTATGGGGGCAACATTAGCTGCTAATGTACCAGGACATGGTCCTTACTGCTTTAAAGTTCAAGGCCAAATTTACCATTGTACTTCCCATTTACATCCAGAGGAAGGAGAGCAAAGAAAATTTGCTCAACTATATATCCTAGATACAATGGAAGCTGTTGGCCAACGTATGCAGCTGCAAGAAAATAAAAAATGCTTACCCAGTGTTTTTATAGAGCTAGATAAAATTATGGCCAATAACACTGAAGCTTATAAAAAATTGGCAGAAGTAGAAAAGGAAAAAACAACTTCATGCAGAAAGATATCAAATACCAATCCCAAAGGTCAATATGGTGCTTAAAAGAGATAGACATACTGATAAACGCCGTTATAATTTGCCAACATCAAATGAGGTTGCAAGGGTGTTTCAAAATGATGAAGGAGAACCACCATTTCAAAGAGACATTAGAATATATCCCAAAAATGAGGAGCATTCATTAATTAATATCAGTATCTTAAGAACTAATTTAGATCCAATGACATCCCATTTTTTTCCCACACGGAGAAGCAGGCTGGCAACCAAAATTAACCCTTCCCAGTTACCCAAATGCTAAAGTCCGAATGCGAAATAATATTTCCATGCTTGAATTTGAAGTAGCTCAAATTGCCATTCGAAATACATTTTATCCAATTTTATGTGGTGGAAAACTAACACAACAATGGATTATTGATTCCTATTTGCAAGTTGAGGCAAATAATTTATACTTTATAAAATATCAACAAGATAAACTACGTGTGGAACAGTATTGTGGATTAATGGATTATGTCGCTGAGGTTGCTACAAGCAGACACATGACAGCTGGCAAAGCCATAATTTTACCATCTTCTTTCCAGGGATCTACTCGCAATATGCAAGAAAGATACAATGATGCCATGGCTATTGTCACCAAATTTGGGAAACCCAATTTATTTATTACATTTACATGTAATCCCCAATGGCCAGAAATTACACAAAATTGACTTCTTGCCCAAACTGCTTCCGATAGACCAGATTTAGTAGCCAGAGTTTTCAAAATTAAATTTAATTAATTAATACGTGACATCACTATAAGTCACTTATTTGGCAAATGTCTTGCTTATGTATAAACAATTGAATTTCAAAAGAGAGGCCTTCCACATGCACATCTTCTGATAATCCTTCAAGAAAAAGATAAATTAGATACTGGTGACAAAGCTGATTCAGTCATTGTTGCTGAACTACCAGAACCAGAACTATATGGTAGACTATATGAGATTGTAACTCATCGGATGATTCATGGACCCAGTGGCGATCTCAATCCACAATCACCATGTATGGAAAATAATAAATGTACAAAAGAATTTTCAAAAGATTATAGAGACAAAACGTATGCCAATTGTGATGGCTATCCATTATATAGAAGAAGAGAGGGAGATAGTGCCATTATTCGAGGCAAAAAGGTCAACAATAGGTATGTGGTACCATACAATCCACATTTACTTATGAAGTATAATGCACACATTAATGTAGAAGCCTGCACTTCCATTAAATCCATTAAATATGTCTACAAATATATTTACAAAGGCTATGATGCAGCTACTGTAGTCGTCAAAAGTGCAGACAATACCGAAAGCACTAAGTTAGTACATGATGAACTTGCATCTCATGTAGATGCTCACTATGTCAGTGCGCCAGAAGCTATGTGGCGGCTTTTAAAAATTGAAATGCATGATAGATCACATGCAGTATATAGATTAGCAGTACATTTGCCCCAAAGACATTTAGTGTATTTCCATGCTGGAAATGAAACTAATGCATTGGCCCAAAGTGAGCATCGTCACACTACACTAACTGCATGGTTTCAATTAAATTCTACAGATTCACAGGCAACACAATTCCTATATATTAAAATTTCATATCACTATGTTTTTGTGAATGGATTATGGAGACCAATAAAAACAAGAGGAAATAAAATAATATCAAGAATTTACACTGTCAGTCCAAGAGACCTTGAAAGTTTCTGCTTACGACTACTACTACTTTTAATTTTTTCTGGTGCACAAAGTTTTGAACACTTAAGAACTGTTAATTACATAGTATATGAATCCTTTCATTTAGCTGCCAGACATAGAAACTTACTAGCTGATGATACAGAATGGGAAAGATGGCTAGAAGAAGCAGCACTATGTCAAATGCCATGGCAGATGAGGGAACAATTTGCATTCATTTGTATCTTCTCAAATGCTCCAAATGCATTAGCTTTGTCGGACACATTTAAAAGTAATATGGCTGAAGACTTTATGCAAAGATACAATGAACCCATTGCACACTTAAAAGCATTAATGGAAATCCAAGAAGTATTTTTAACTCATGGATTAAGTTGTGCAAGTTTTAATCTGCCTGATCCAGGTTTTATAGACGACATAAACTTTGAAGACTATGACATTCAACTACAAGTAGAAAGGACACAAGAAAGACTTGCAACTTTAAATACATTACAATTGCAAGCACTTAAAGCCATAAAAAATGAACTAGATGATGACATGGTCAAAGAGCGTTATTTCTATCTTGATGGACCTGGCGGATCAGGAAAAAAACTATCGATATAATTTATTAATGAGTTTTGTACGAGCACAAGGTCAAATAGCACTCGCATTTGCCACCACTGGAATTGCTGCACTTTTGTTAGAAGGTGGAAGAACTGTGCATAGTGGGTTTAAACTGCCAGTGCCTATTTTAGAAACATCAGTGTCAGATATTCGCATGACATCATTACAAGCAAAAAAATGAAAAAAAGTAAATTAATTATAATAGATGAGGCTACAATGATGTCATGCTATGCCCTCCAATGTATTGACCGTTTGCTTCGTGAAGTCATGGATAATACTTTTTCCATTTGGTGGAAAGGTAATGTTGTTAGGTGGCGATTTTAGACAAACATTACCTGTCGTTGTACATGGAAATCGAACCAACGTTATTGAAACCTGTATAAAGTCAAGTGCACTATGGAAACATTTTACCCATCTTCAATTACAACAAAATATGAGATCAGAAGGCCAAAATTATTTCAATGATTGGCTTATAAAAATTCGAGAAGGAAAAACAGAAAAAATACCAAATTTACCTGACAACACTGTGCACATCCCACCTCATATGATTTGTCAGCAAGATCTTATATCCGCTATATTTGAAAGTACAATAAATAACCAGGACTATTCTGAACTTGCCAAATAAGTCATACTAACATGTAAAAATAAGGATGCATTAATCCTCAATAATGAAATATTTAAAAAAATTAATGCACCCCAAATAAATTATCACAGTGCTGATTCTGTACTTGCTGATGACAAAGAAAGTCAGGCAAACGTTTCAACTGAATTCATAAACAGATATGAATGTATGACATAAGCAATTTTCTAGTGCTTAACACTAAATTCAAAAAAAGGGGAAAATAATTTAATAGGAAAAATGTAGGATAATTTAGTGTTCTCCAGGACAAAGCAAGATAAGTAACTACAAAATTAAAAAGCGTCTATCCTGAAATAATGGCTGTAAGTCAAGAAAAATGGGGTGTCTCTGTCACATATACTGTGGGATTAGAAATAAGTGACCACCTTTATTATGACAGATGAAGTGGTATAATATTTAATTTCTAGAGCTCAAAAATACCATTATATATTATACCATTATGATGCTTATTTTTGAGCTCTAGAAATTAAATATTATACCACTTCATCTGTCATAATAAAGGTGGTCACTTATTTCTAATCCCACAGTATTATGGGACAGTGACACCCCATTTTTCTTGACTTACAGCCATTATTTCAGGATAGACGCTTTTTAATTTTGTAGTTACTTATCTTGCTTTATCCCGGAGAACACTAAATTATCCTATTTTTTTCCTATTAAATTATTTCCCCCTTTTTTTGAATTCATAAACTCATAAACTCCTTCTGGAATGACACCACATATTTTGCAGCTAAAGAAAGGTGCAATTGTCATGTTACTGCGAAATATGAACCCAAAAAAAGGCCTATGCAATGGGACAAGATTAATTGTTCAGCAATTAAAGGACCATTTCATAGATGCTGAAATTCTAACTGGTACCCATAAAGGAGAGAGAGTTTTCATTCCAAGGATAGATTTAGAACCAAGTGAAAGTAGCCTCCCTTTTATACGTCAAAGAAGATAATTTCCCATCATTATGGCATTTGCCATGACCATTAATAAATCACAAGGACAAACTTTCAAATCTGTGGGTAGTTTCTTATAACAACCAGTATTTGCACATTTGGCCAATTGTACGTTGCCTTATCACAGTGCAAAAATCCATAGGCTATTAAAGTTTACATTGAAAACAATGAAACAATTTTTACTAAAAACATTTACTATGAAGTACTGTAACCTTCCATCAAACAAACAAATCCATACCAAACTAATTTAAAACCAAACTCAAAAATCTAATAAACCACAATATAACCACAAAAATGTCTTAAAAACAACAGTCCGTTTCTTTTAAAAGGTCATAATCACGCCAAAGAAATTAGGTTAACACCAAAATGATTTTCATATTAAACTACATACAATTGTAAAACACATGTAGAGAACAGGGGGTACACATCGCGGGCCAACTTTAAGGTCTTGCTTTCTCTTTTTAGAGAACCACTTTTCCACAGAGGAAACTCTTTGTGCCATTTAAAACAATTACTACACCAACAAACAAAGGTCAACCATTGAAAACTAGCAATAAATAAATATTTCAGTCATAATTCATGGAAGTACTGTTTATGCATGATTAGCCCTACAAAACACTTGACTTGCATTATTTTAACAAATTCTGTTCAAATGTTAATTAACTATGTTACTGTTTATAACGTTACAAGTTTGACAAAAAGTTCCTTTCAAGTTCCTTACTTAAACAGATAAGAAAGTTCAAGTTTCCCAAAAAATACTTTCAAGTTCCTTACTTAGACATATTACAAAGTTCATGTTAAGAGCAGAAGCAAGTTTTCAGGCGCAATGTAAATGTTGTATTTCATGTTAAACATTAATCCAGGGAGTAATCCGATCGCCAGTTAATGGGGTCAGGAAGGAATTCATTTTTTCCCCGCTTTGATTTAATTGCCTATGTTTCAAAGAGGGTTTTTACTGTTTACCTTCCTCTGTATTCAATGTATATTTAAGTTAACAGTTCTTGAGCTACAAGTTGCATGTTAAAAAAACATTACCTCAAGTTAACAATACTGATTAATATAAAGTTCAACTTTTCTTACATTCAAATGTTAATACTTTTACTACTAAACTCTTTAACAGTTACTCAAGAAGAAAAGAAAATGTTCCAAAAATAAACATGTTTCATATAAGAATTGTACTTATTTTGACATAACTAAAACCTTCCAAGTGTCAAATACGTATATTACTAACTAAACAAATTTGCAAACATACACATCTCATTGCTGTCATTTTTTGACGGGCAAGTCACTAGTCACATATATAGTTGTGAGCATGCGGGTTGTTGCTAACGCTGCAGGCTCGCGTAGTGAGCCTGCAGCAACTGCTGCCCTCGCAAAGCGAGGGCCGCAGTTGCTGGAAAGGAGCGCCAAAGGCGCTCCTTGCGCTGCTGATGAGCACCATAGGTGCTCATCCCTACGACCCACTACGACTTTTGGCCCCCAAATGCGGACCGTCGCGAAGCGAGGGGCCACATTTGCGGAGGTGGAGGCTCCCACATGGGCTGCAATGAAACGCAGGCGGGACTTACACCGGAAAGTTTACGGACTTACCATCCAAAAATATGAGCAGCGGGACTTAGAAAAAAAGCCATTACGAGCTAGCAAAAATACGACCTTAACGCCCGAACCGCGCGCACATTAAACATTAAAAACACAATAAATACACACAACAAATACATAAAAAAGCTCACCCACAGCAAGGGGGAGCACCCAGTACCTCTGCAAGTGAAGTTACACCTCAATTTAAGTACAAATTCAAGAGTTTACACACACGAAAATCCCCTAAGTGAGAGAAAAAATGGCCGCCTAAAAAAACTAAAACGAGGGTACAGGACCCTAACCACGCAAAACACCACGAAGCACATACAGATTTTCCAAAAAAACGGACCAGGTACAAAATACACCATTAGCAAGAACACTACATCATACACAGCCGCCTAGCACATACACATTGGCCACCATTTTCCAACACTAACTTACACAATGCGGAAGTACACAGCTAGCCTAACGGCTTCCCCTCGCGCATGCCGCCTATTTACACTACACACTGCACACATTGCTGACACTTACACCTCAGCTCCACAACAGTGCAAACCTACATTGTATGCTGCAGGAACAGCAAAACAGATTGTCAGCTCTGCAGCACAATGCTTCCTGCATATATTACTTCCAAATAGGTAAAGTATATTAATTTATTAATGTATTAATTATTTCATTACCATACAAAAACAAATAGACACAAAAACAAAAACAAAACACAATAAACACAACACCCATTCACTGCGCGTCTCCACCAAACAACATTACCTGCCTTACATTAATATTGCCGTATTTTTTTGACGGGCAAGTCGCTAGTGTATATATATATATATATATATATATATTGGTGGAAGCACATAAGGTTAATTAAGCCACTAACACATGTAACACATGTAACACGTGTAACATATGCTATCCACTTCATTTGTTTCTAATTTTGTTAATCAAATAAAGAAAATAAAGAATTTAAAGATCAGGATCCTTAGCTTTTTTATTTTTTCTGCTTCAAGAAAATGTAAGTAACAGTTCCCTTTCACTACAGACATAAGAATTGCTGGTGCAGAAAATTAAGGGAAATACATGTTGTTTGGATGATTGGCGAGAAAGTCAGTCTTTAGACAGAGACGTTAGTATAAAGCAATGTAAATACAGAGCAGAGAAGTAAAAGAGAATCTGTTTATATCATGTTTCTTGCATTCAGTCCAGAATGCCCCATAAACCATAATTTTATTAATGTCCTTCTTGTTTATAGGAATTAATTGCAAAGTACGTTTATGTTCACCACAATGCTATAAAATATTTGCTGATGTTTTACACAGGAGAGACATAAAGTACATTCAAGGTCTTCGGCTATGCTGGGGAAATTTGAACAAGCATTTTCTGACTGACATATTCCGTTATCCTTAGAAGAGGAATGTATAAACTATTCAAAAATAAATAGAGATAGTAATTTAAATCTAATGAAGAACAAAATATTAACTTAATTAAAAGGAATATGTATTGAATAGAAACAAAACCAGGTATAAGTATGAATAGAACATAGAAAAAAGCAAGTTTGCTGATAAAATAAAAAAATTATGCAAACACCCAGAAATAGGTTATCTGAGCAGTGCTGATAAAGTTAGAAATACATGGAGTACCTTCCTCTCGAGCATAAATGTAGTATAAAAGTATACTACTGTTATAAAATAGAGCATGAGCTTCCTGGATCTAAGAGCAACACTATTTGGCAACAAGGACCATAAATGGGCGACAGCACATGTACCTGGTTGATACAACCAGTACAATGAGCTGCAAGTATTACCTGCATTTATGATGACTATATGTGCTGCACATACCTTGATTTGCCATTATTTACATATTATTGTTACAGGATATATGCTCTTGCTCTTTTGTTTTTAATTTTGTTTCAATGTGTGCTATTTTTTAGTTTTGTGCAATCCTAGGATTAACAGTTAATGCTTGCATATGAGGCTTTCTAATATTTTCATCTTACACCTATGTAGGTTTTATAGGAGCAATATATCCTTTTGCATATCTAAAGCTATTATCATTTGTGGAGTTTAATACAGTCCAGGTTTCTGCACATAAGAAATTAAGCACTTTTAATATCACAATAGTTGAGATATTTTCCATTTTTTTATATATCCTATTAAAGTTTATTTTATATTCAATAATAGGTGTTAAGCACCAAGGATTTTGATATTTTAGGTTAATATATTTTTTGATATATTCATTGTGCCCCTGATTTCAGCTATCATGGCATCCTTGTCAAACATGTAGAGTGTTTTATTCCAAAAATGGCTAAGGGAAGGAGAGTCACTGGTTTGGGATTTTCTCAAAGCAGCAAGACCATTTATTCTTTGATTTGTGAAGGTCCTTCAGTGAGATTTTGATGACAAGAATAACATTTCGGAATGTGAGTGATATGAGTGAAGGATTATGTTAAAGAGATGGCCGAAAAACAAACCTGCTTGTTACTGGGGGGGGGGGGGGGGGGGGAAGGTAAAGTCTCAGTAATTGGCATGAGTCTTTAGTTAAGGGTAATTTCTAAGTTGATTGAGGTTACATAGTTACACAGTTACATAGTAATTGAGGTTGAAAAAATACTTTCAGCCCATCAAGTTCAACCTTTTAAGATCTCCTCTGATCTGCAATATGCAGATTAGTTGTTAATTAATTGAATCAGAGGAAGGAAAATAGAAAAAACCCAAAAAACGTAGCCAATCGTCTCAAAGAAAAAACAAAAATCCTTCCTGACCCCAGAATTTGTCGATTGGATTTCTCCCTGGATCAATACTATCTGTCTAATTATCCAGGATAACCCTGAATGCCCTTTTTGATTAGAAATAAATCCAGTCCCTTTTTAAAGTTATCTATTGAATCCTTTGTCACCACCTCCTTTGGTAGAGAATTTCTACCCTTACTGTGAAGAACCCTTTTCTTTCTTTAAGGTAGAATCTTTTTACTTCTAACCTCAAAAGCAAATCTCTTGGCACAAAAAGCTAACTTGACAAATCTTTATACTAACCCTGGATGTATTTATATAAAGTAATTATATCTCCTCTTAGACACCTATTTTCTAGAGAAAATAAGCTTAATTTGGTTAGTCTTTCTACATAACTTAGCCCCATAACTTAGCCCCTCCATTCCCCTTTTGTAGTTTTGTAGCCCTTATCCGTACCCTTTCCATCTCTAAAAGGTTCTTTTTATAAAGTGGGCCCAAAATTGTACTCCATATTCCAAATGAGAGCGTACTAGGGATTTGTATAGTGGCAGAATTATATTTGCCTCCCTTGATTCTGTACCCTTCTTAATACATGCTAATATATGTATTTGCCCTTGCAGCTGCTGCTTGGCTTTGAGCACTGTTACCTAGGTGGTTGTCCACAAGTACTCCAAAATCCCTTTCAACACCTGATACCCTATATTTGCTCCATTAAGATTATAAATTGCATGGCTATTTTTCCTTCACAGATGCAGAACTTTACATTTATTCTTATTAAATCTCATCTGCCATTTAGCTGCCCATTCCTCTATTTTATGTAAATCCCTTTGTAGGGAAAGTACATCATTTTCTGATGTAATTACCTTGCATAACTTAGTGTCATCAGCAAAAAAAAGACACTATTTTCCAATCCTACTTCTAAATCATTTTCAAATATGTTAAAAAGGAGAGGACCTAATACTGAACCCTGACGAACCCCACTTACCACCTTAGTCCATTAACCACAACCTTTTGCTTCCTGGCTTTTAGCCAGTTTTCGATCCATGAGCAGATATTTACTCCAATTCCTGTATCCCTTAGTTTGCACAAAAGTCTCCCGTGTGGCACAGTATCAAAAGCCTTTGCAAAATCCAAAAAGACAACATCCACTGAGTTGCCTTGATTCAGGTTCCTACTAACCTCCTCATAGAAACTAATTAAATTTGTTCTTGCTCCCTTCTTAAATATAGGTATCACCTCTTCTTTTCTCTAGTCATTTGGTAGCGACCCAGTGTTGAGTGAATCTTGAAAAATGTAATATAATGGTTTGGCTATTACAGAACCCAGTTCCCTCAGTATCTTTGAATGCCTGGGGCTTTATTAACCATACAGATCATTTATTCATCTAGTCCCTATCCCCACCTACTAGTTTAAAAAGTCCTCCAGCCTTTCTACCATCCTATCCCTTAGCACAAAAGCTCCCTCGTCATGAAAGTGCAATCCATCCCTTCTATAGAGATTGTACCGAAGTGAAAAGTCAGACCAGTGCTCTAAAAACCCAAACTCCTCCGTAGTGCATCACATTTTTAGCCACGCATTAACCTCCCTAAGCTCCTTCTGTCTCCCTGGGCTAGCACGTGACACAGGTAGTATCTTAGAAAATACTACCTTGGAGGTCCTTGCTTTAAGCTTTTTCCCTAGTTCTCTAAAATCATTCTTTAGGACACTCCATCTTCCACTAACTTTGTCATTGGTACCAACATGTAACAAGACTGCCGGTTCATTCCCAGCCCCTCCCAATAATTTATCTACCCGATCCACAACATGCCGAACGCGAGCACCCGGGAGATAGCAAACTGTTCGATTGCTGGGATCTGGGTGACAAATCACTCTGTGTACCTTCCTAATAATAGAGTCCCCTACCACCAAAATCTGTCTGTTGCTCTGCCTATGCTGCCCTCCCACTCCTCCAGCAGAACTGTTCCCCCGGCTGTTAGAGGGAACAGCTCTATCTGGCATTGCCATTCCTGAATGGACATCCCCAACAGTTTCACTCAGTCTTGCAAATCTGTTGGTGTTTGCCAACTCAGAACTGGCCCGCCTCCTCCTCCTGATCCCCCTGCTTCCCCTTTTACTGTAACCCAGCTACCTCCCTGGACATTCTCACTAGCCCCATCTCCACCCTCCATTCTAGGCCCAGCTAATCTGTGCTCCCTTTCAAGTAGAATATCAGTAAGTGCTGCAATTCTCCTCTCCAGTTCTCCAATTTGAGCTTCCAGGGAGGCAACATGCTCACACCTCTCACAGAGGTATGGACCCTGGATCATCTGTTCTAGTAGTGCATAAATATGAGAGGATGTACACTGTGTGAGATTGCCACTTAACTGACTCATAATTATTGTCTACAAAATTTCAGTGGGAAAAATAAACAAACAATAACAATGCTGTTTACAAGTGGATTTACCTTGCAAGTAAAGTCTGATAAACTGCAGAGTGTACTAATTGTGCCCAGGTGAGAGGGTGTGGCTTGACTGTTAAACTTGAATAAAAGGTTTGTGAGCTGGTTTGGGGCCTGTTTACAAGTGGATTTACCTTACAAGTAAAGTCTGATAAACTGCAGAGTGCACGAATTGTGCCCAGGTGAGAGGGGTGTGGCTTGACTGTTTAACTTGTATAAAAGGTTTGTGAGCTGGTTTGGGGCCTGTTAACAAGTGGATTTACCTTTCAAGTAAAGGCTGATAAACTGCAGAGTGCACTAATTGTGCCGAGGTGAGAGGGGTGTGGTTTGACTGTTAAACTTGTATAAAAGGTTTGTGAGCTGGTTTGGGGCCTGTTTACAAGTGGATTTACCTTACAAGTAAAGGCTGATAAACTGCAGAGTGCACTAATTGTGCCCAGGTGAGAGGGGTGTGGCTTGACTGTTAAACTAGGGAAAAAGGTTTGTGAGCTGGTTTGGGGCCTGTTTACAAGTGGATTTACCTTACAAGTAAAGTCTGATAAACTGCAGAGTGCACGAATTGTGCCCAGGTGAGAGGGGTGTGGCTTGACTGTTTAACTTGTATAAAAGGTTTGTGAGCTGGTTTGGGGCCTGTTAACAAGTGGATTTACCTTTCAAGTAAAGGCTGATAAACTGCAGAGTGCACTAATTGTGCCGAGGTGAGAGGGGTGTGGTTTGACTGTTAAACTTGTATAAAAGGTTTGTGAGCTGGTTTGGGGCCTGTTTACAAGTGGATTTACCTTACAAGTAAAGGCTGATAAACTGCAGAGTGCACTAATTGTGCCCAGGTGAGAGGGGTGTGGCTTGACTGTTAAACTAGGGAAAAAGGTTTGTGAGCTGGTTTGGGGCCTGTTTACAAGTGGATTTACCTTACAAGTAAAGGCTGATAAATTGCAGAGTGCACTAATTGTGCCCAGGTGAGAAGGCAGAAGTTAATATAAACAGGAGAAGGGGAACTTGTGAGCTTGCAAACATTTTCAGTATCAAGTGCAATTCTAGTAAAAGCCTAGGAGTATAAATAAAAGGAGGGACTTCGAAGAAAAGGGAGGGCAGATTTATAGTGCAAAGGAGGAAAACTTTATATAAATATATTATTTTATATTCTTTATTTTTCCAACTGAAATTTTGTAGACAATAATAATAATTATGAGTCAGTCCAGTGGCAACCTTATACAGTGTACATCCTGTCATATGTATGCAATACTGGATCAGATGATCCAGGGTCCATACCTCTGTGAGAGGTGTGAGCATGTTGCCTCTCTGGAAGCTCAAATTGGAGATCTGGAGAGGAGAATTGCAGCACTTAGTGATATTGCTCCACTGGAAAGGGGGTTGGTGCTCACTGAGCACAGTTTAGCTGGGCCTAGCATGGAGGGTGGAGCTGGGGCTAGTGAGGATGTCCAGGGAGGCAGCTGGGTTACAGTTACAAGGGGAAGCAGGGGGAACAGGAGGAGGCAGGCCGGTTCTGAGTTGGCAAACACCAACAGATTTGCCAGATTGAGTGAAACTGTTGGGGATGTCCATTCAGGAATGGCAATGCCAGATAGAGCTGTTCCCTCTAACAGCCGGGCGAACAGCTCTACTGGAGGAGAGGGAGGGCAGAATAGGCAGAACAACAGACAGGTTTTGGTTGTAGGGGACTCTATTATTAGGAAGGTAGACAGGGTGATTTGTCACCCAGATCCCAGCAATCGAACAGTTTGCTGTTTCCCGGGTGCTCGGGTTCGTCATGTTGTGGATTGGGTAGACAAATTATTGGGAGGGGCTGGAAATGAACCGGCTGTCTTGGTATATATTGGTACCAATGACAGAGTTAGTGGAAGATGGAGTGTCCTAAAGAATGATTTTAGAGAACTAGGTAATAAGCTGAAGGCAAGGACCTCCAAGGTAGTATTTTCTGAGCTACTACCAGTGCCACGTGCTAGCCCAGGGAGGCAGAAGGAGATTAGGGAGGTTAATGCATGGCTAAAGATGTGGTGCACTAAGGAGGGGTTTGGCTTTTTAGAGCATTGGGCTGACTTCTCACTTCGGTACAATCTCTACAGTAGGGATGGATTGCACCTCAATGATGAGGGAGCTTTTGTACTATGGGATAGGATGGTAGAAAGGCTGGAGGAGTTTTTAAACTAGTAGGTGGGGGGGAGGGACTAGATATAAGTAATGAGGAAGAAATTGTAGAGGGTATAAGGGATGAATTAACAACTCATAGGGGAGGAGATGGGGGATGGGTAGTATTGTCAATAGGGAGGTAGTACTAAGTAATTCAAGTACAGTGGCAGGCACTTCAGAACTACAGACTCATAACATAAGGTGTATGCTTGCTAATACCAGAAGTTTGCCAGGAAAAATGGGAGAGTTAGAATTATTAGCAATTAATGAAAAATGGGATTTAATAGGCATTACCGAAACGTGGTGGGATGAATCTCATGACTGGACTGTTAATCTGGATGGTTATAACCTATTTAGGAAAGATAGAGGCAATGGTAAACGAGGAGGGATTTGTCTGTATGTTAAGCCTGAATTTAAGGCTATAGTCAGAGAAGATATTTATGGTGGACCTAGTGATAAAATTGAATGTTTGTGGGTAGAGTTAAATAGCGGAGCAGCAAATTCCAAAAGAATATTAGTAGGAGTATGCTATAAACCCCAAAATATAGCTGAAAGTGAGGAAATACAATTAGTGTTACAGATTGGAAATGCAGCTAAGCAAGGGCAAATTCTAATAATGGGAGATTTTAATTACCCTGAAATAAACTGGATAAATGAGACCAGCAGTTCAGCTAAGGGGAGCAGGTTCTTGAGTACACTCAGGGATCATTATCTGGCCCAGCTTATACAGGAGCCTACTAGAAACAAAGCTATCTTAGATTTACTCATCATAAATAATATTGATATAGTATCAAATGTTGAAATAGGGCAACCTTTGGGAAACAGTGATCACAACACAGTCTCATTTGAGATTGAATAAAAAAAAACGTTTTAAGGGGCCAACAAAAACTCTTAATTTTAAAAGGGCAGATTTTAACGGTCTAAGGGCAGCAATACAAAGTATAGACTGGGACAGAGAACTGATAGGTAAAAACACTGAACATAAATGGACAACATTTAAATCCTTAATAAATATACATACACATCGGCATATACTGTGTGGGAATAAAAGTAAAAGGAGTAAATCACAACCCATGTGGCTTAACAATGATTTAAAGATCAAGATACAGAGTAAAAAACAGGCATTTAAATTATACAAACAAGAGGGGACAGAGACTGCTTTACGGTAGTACAAGGAAATCAACAAGGCTTGCAAAAGCGCGATTAGACTGGCTAAAATTGAAAATGAAAAATGTATTGCAAAAGAGAGTAAGACTAACCCTAAAATATTTTTTAAGTATATTAATGGGAAGAAGGCAAGGAAGGAAGCTATAGGAACATTAGAATGTGAAACAGGCTGTCTGAAAATTAGTGACCAGGAAAAGGCAGAAGAGCTAAATAGGTTATTTTCTTCGGTATACACAAGGGAGGTACAAGTGGTTGGGACACTGCAACATAATGGGGCTACACTACCCCTGCCAAATAATTGGTTAACACAGGAAGTAATCAAAAAGAGGTTGGAAAAAATAAATGTTAATAAAGCCCCAGGTCCTGATGGAATACATCCAAGGGTACTAAGGGAACTGGGTTCTGTAATAGCCAAACCATTATATTTAATTTTTCAAGATTCACTCAACACAGGGTCTTTGCCAGATGACTGGAGAAAAGCTGATGTGATACCTATATTTAAAAAGGGAGCAAGAGCAAATCCTGGGAATTATAGACTAGTGAGCCTCACTTCTGTAGTGGGGAAGTTTTTAGAAGGGTTCATAAGGGATAATATACAAGAATATGTCTATTTGAACAGGATTATAAGTAGGAGTCAACATGAATTTATGAGGGATAGGTCATGTCAAACAAATCTAATTAGTTTCTATGAGGAGGTTAGTAGGAACCTGGATCAAGGCAACTCAGTGGATGTAGTCTTTTTGAATTTTGCAAAGGCTTTTGATACAGTGCCACATGGGAGACTATTGGGCAAACTAAGGGATACAGGAATTGCAGTAAATATCTGCTCATGGATTGAGAGCTGGCTAAAAGACAGGAAGCAAAGGGTTGTTGTAAATGGAACATACTCCGATTGGACTAATGTGGTAAGTGGGGTTCCTCAGGGTTCAATATTAGGTCCTCTCCTTTTTAACATATTTATTAATGACTTAGAGGTAGGATTGGAGTGTGGGGTCTCCATTTTCGCTGATGACACAAAGATGTGCAAGGTAATTAAATCAGATAATGATGTGCTTTCCCTCCAAGGGGATTTACATAAATTTGAGGAATTGGCATCTAAATGGCAGATGAGATTTAATACGAATAAATGTGAGGTTATGCATCTGGGAAGGAAAAATATCCATGCAATTTATAACCTAATGGAGCAAATCTAGGTGTATCAGATATTGAAAGGGATTTGGGAGTGCTTGTGGACAACCACCTAGGTAACAGTGCTCAAAGCCAAGCCGCAGCTGCAAAGGCAAATAAAATATTAGCATGTATTAGGAAGGGTATAGAAGCCAGGGAAGCAAATATAATTCTGCCACTATACAAATCTCTAGTACGCCCTCATTTGGAATATGGAGTACAGTTTTTGGCACCACTTCATAAAAAGGACATTTTAGAGCTGGAAAGGGTACAGAGGAGGGCAACAAAACTAATAAGGGGAATGGAGGGGCTAAGTTATGAAGAAAGACTAACCAAATTAAACTTATTTTCTCTAGAAAAAAGGCATCTAAGAGGAGATATGATTACCTTATATAATTACATCGATGGTCAGTATAAAGATTTGTCAGGGGAGCTTTTTGTGCCAAGAGGTTTTCAACTGACAAGAGGACATCCCTTGAGGTTAGAAGTAAAAAGATTCCACCTCAAGGAAAGAAAAGGGTTCTTCACAGTAAGGGTGGTTAATCAGTGGAATTCTCTACCAGAGGAGGTGGTGACAGCGGATTTGATAGATATCTTTAAAAGGGGACTACATTTATTTCTAATTAAAAAGGGAATTCAGGGTTATCATGGATAATTAGAGAGACAGTATTGATCCAAATTTTTTACATTTCCCTTTGAGACAATTGGCTAAGTCTTGCTTGTGTTTTTTTTTTTTTTCTATTTGCCTTCCTCTGGACTAATTAATAATTAAAAAACAAAAACAAACATTAAATAATTCATTAATTATTAATTAACAACTAATGAATAAATAGTTAATCCGCATATTGCAGATCAGAGGAGATCTTAAGAGGTTGAACTTGATGGACTGAAAGTTTTTTTTCAACCTTAAATTCTATGTAACTATGTAATAATAACACAGACCAAACCACACCCACTCTCACCTAGACACTGATTACAGACCACAATACAGAAAAACACCTTTTAGTTTCCTTCACTGATTCCCAGAGAGATTCACACAGAACACCAAACAAGTGCACACAAATATACTATTACACAAGCCAAACCACACCCAGTCTCACCTGGAAACTGATTACAGACCACAATACAGAAAAACACCCTTTAGTTTCCTTCACTGAATCCCAGAGAGATTCTGACTGAAGCTTGCTTAGATTTAGCTTGTTGTTTCCTTGTGTTTTGGAACTATCCCTTGTAATCTGACATGCTACTTTTTTAGGTTGCATGTATGACCTTAGTGTGATTTTTATTTTCCATATTTGTATTCATTTTCCATGTTTTTTGGGGTTCAGTATTTCTCAATTATTTTAATTTTTTTTGTCAGAAAAAGGGCAAACCCTTGACAAAGCGAATGGATGTTGTGGGGGTGGAGGCTCGCGGGACTTAGCTGCAATAAGCGCCATCCCAAGGCCCGCTGGACTTAGCTGCAATGAGCGCCAAAGGAGCTCATTGCAGTGGTGGAGATAAATGCCGCCAGTCGCTCATTGCGAGGCTCGCGAGACTTAGCTGCAATGAACGTCAAAGGCGCTCATTGCAGGGGTAGAGATGAGCACCACAGCTGCTCATTGCGAGGCTCACAGTACTTAGGCTGCAATGAGCACCGAAGATGCTCATTGCAGGACTGGCGATGAGCGCTGCACTCATGGCGAGCCCCGTAGGAATTTGCAAAAATTGCGAATTTAACGGCTGAATCACAGACAAAAAAAACCCAACTATGCCTCGAATTAATTTACACATACAGCACAGGAGGAGAGCCAGGGAACCTGTGGTTGAGGTTGCAAGTTAATTTGAGGCATATTCGTCGTTTTTACCAGATCTAAAATTGCCTAATCAAGAAAAAAAGGGCGGCCGAAAAAACTTAACTGGATAAAAATGCGGCCGAAGGCAGTAAAAAAGAGCACAAAGCCAGTAACACTTAAAGCAAGCTAGTAACACTTAACTGTTACTGCTTTGGTTTAAATGTTACTGGCTTGGGTTAACTCAAGGCAGTAACAGTTAACTCAAGGCAGTAAGACTTAACCCAAGACAGTAACACTTAACCCAAGTCAGTAACACTCATTGCGAGGACGCTAAACTACAAGGGGGCAGAGCTTCACATTGTGTGGCCAACAGCATTAGTACACGGGGAAGTGGCTTGCAATGAGCGCCGAGGGTGCTCATTACGAGCCACGCGATGAGCACCGAAGGCACTCAGCTCGAGGCTTGCGATGAGCTGCAAAGGTGCTCAGAGGGGCCATAGCCTTGCATTGTGTGGCAAACAGCATTGCCTGGCCTAAAATTTTATTGCCGTTATTTTTTGACGGGCAAGTCGCTAGTTTTATATATTTAATAACTTGTACGTATTTTTTTATTTTTTAGGTGTAGGGTCATTTTGGCCAGGTAAGTAGACTAGATAACCCTTTCTTTTTACAAGTTTTCATTCTTTATTTTTTTAATAGCGTTTATTATTTTGATGCATTCTTTTTTATTTTGTGTAATTAGTAGCTTATTATTTTTGTAATTAGTGGGGTTTATTATGTTTTTTAATTAGTGGAGTGTTAGGGATTTAATGAGAGTGGTGTTAGGGGTTTATTGGGAAGGTTTATGGGTTAATTAGGGGGGTTAGTTAGTTAATGAAGGTGGTTCATTACATAATGAAGGGGTTTTATTGGTTGGGTTCATTAATTATGGGGTTCACTATTTAATTGGGGTTTGGAGTTTCATAGGGGGTTAGATAGATTAATTAAGGGGGATGGGTAGTTTAGAGGAGGGTTAAATATTTAATTAGATGGGGTAGTTTAATTAATTAGAGGGGGTTAATAGTTAAGTGGGGGACAATTAAATATAGGGGTTAGTAGTTAATTAGCTGGTGATTCAATTAGGTAGTGGGGGGTTAATAGGGTAATATAGGGGTTGATAGGGTAATATAGTTGTTTATTAGGGTAGATTGAGGTTTATTAGGGTAGAGGGGATTTATTAGGGTAGTGTGGGGTTTATTAGGGTAGTGTAGGGGTTATTAAGGTAATGTAGGGGATAAGAGGGTAGAGCGGGTTATTAGCTTAATATAGGGGTTAATAGGGTAATATAAGAGTTTAATAGGATGTTATAGGTGTTAATATGGTAGAGGGGGGTTAATAGCATAATATGGGTGTTAATAGGGTAATATAGGGGTTAAGTATAATAATGGGAAGAAGGCGAGGAAGGAAGCTATAGGAACATTATAATGTGACACAGGCCGTATGAAAATTAGTGACCAGGAAAAGGCAGATGAGCTAAATAGGTTCTTTTCTTTGGTATACACAAGGGATATACCACTGGTTGGGTAACGCAGGAAGAAATCCAAAACAATTGGAAAGAAATAAATGTTAATAAAGCCCCAGGTCCTGATGGAATACATCCAAAGGTACTGAGGAAACTGGGTTCTGTAATAGCCAAACCATTATATTTAATTTTTTAAGATTCACTCAACACAGGGTCGCTACCAGATGACTGGAGAAAAGCAAATGTGATACCTATATTTAAAAAGGTAGCAAGAGTAAATCCAGGGAATTATAGACCAGTGAGACTCACTTCTCTAGTGGGAAAGCTTTTAAAAGGGTTAATAAGAGATAATATACAAGAATATGTCTATTTGAACAGGATTATAAGTAGGAATCAACATGGATTTATGAGGGATAGGTCATGTCAAACAAATTGAATTAGTTTCTATGAGGAGGTTAGCAGGAAGCTGGATCAAGGCAACTCAGTGGATGTAGTCTATTTGGATTTTGCAAAGGCTTTTGATACAGTGCCACATGGGAGATTATTGTGCAAACTAAGGGATACAGGAATTGCAGTAAATATCTGCTCATGGATTGAGAGCTGCCTAAAAGAGAGGAAGCGAAGGGTTGTTGTAAATGTAACATACTCCGATTGGACTAATGTAGTAAGTGGGGTTCCTCAGGGTTCAGTATTCGGTCCTCTCCTTTTTAACATATTTATTAATGACTTAGAGGTGGGACTGGAAAGTAGTGTCTCCATTTTCGCTGATGACACAAAGTTGTGCAAGGTAATTTTATCAGATAATGATGTGCTTTCCCTTCAAAGGGATTTACATAAAATTGAGGAAAGGGCATCTAAATGGCAGATGAGATTTAATACGAATAAATGTAAAGTTATGCATCTGGGAAGGAAAAATAGCTATGCAATTTATAATCATAATGGAGCAAATATAGGTGTATCAGATATTGAAAGGGATTTGGGAGTACTTCTGGACAACCACCTAGGTAACAGTGCTCAAAGCCAAGCAGCAGCTGCAAAGGCAAATAAAATATTAGCATTTATTAGGAAGGGTATAGAAGCAAGGGAAGCAAATATAATTCTGCCACTATACAAATCTCTAGTACGCCCTCATTTGGAATATGGAGTACAATTTTGGGCACCACTTCATAAAATGGACAGTTTAAATCTGGAAAAGGTACAAAACTAATAATGGGAATGGAGGGGCTAAGTTATGAAGAAACACAAAAAATAAACCTATTTTCCCTAAAAAAAAGGCGTCTACGAGGCATTATATAAGGCTTTGTCAAGTGAAATTCTTGTGCCAAGAGATTTTCAACTGACAAGAGGACATCCCTTGAGGTTAGAGGAAAAGATATTTCACCTTAAAGAAAGCAAAGGGTTGGGGTTGTTAAACTGTTGAATTCTCTACCAAAGTAGGTGGTGACAGCGAACTCGATTGATAACTTTAAAAAGGGGTTAGATATATTTTGAAATAAAGATGGCATTTAAGGTAATCCTAGATAACTAGCAAACGAATATTGATCCAGGGAGAAATTTGATCGCCAGTCTCTGGGGTCCGGAAGAAATTTTACTCCCCCCCCCCCCCTAGCATTTTAGATGTGCCTTTACAATGAGCTTATATGAAATTAAAATAACTAACTAACTTTGTTAAATGTTTTAAACACTCTGCTTTTAGCAAACTCTAGAGAGTAGTTATTTGGGGAAATTATGACAGGATCATTTTTTATTTTCTAGTATTTTCAGACAATAAAGTCTTTAACAGGTTTCTTTTGACGTCATTGGATAAATGTATCTGTTTCGACACTGCGCATGTATTTTTACATGTCATGTTTTGTGCTCTTATGAAGTACTTGTGTTGATCAGTATTCTCATGAAATCCATTTTTTGTTATTAGTTAAAACTCTATTACTAGTATTGGCTTCATTATCCTTTTCACTTTACATACAACCTAAATAATAAATAAACAGCTGTATATAGTTGTCAAAATGCACATATAAATAAGCAGACAGGAAACATGTTTAAACAGGTGACTAAAAAAAAATTTTGAAAATGTTTTTGACCTCCTGGGACAGGGAAATGAGTTTGAATTTGCTGATCTTTTGTCAGAAAACCAAAACTGAAAATAGCTGCATTTTAGGATGAAATGCAGCCAATCTTTTAACTGTGTATGAAGGGTATGAAGTATACGCACTTATAAATGTCCTTACACTCTTGTCTCCAATGCAGTGTAGTAATCAAACAGCTACAAGCAATTGTGCTCTACAATCTGACACAGTGTGGAAAAAATAAAATTTGTTCTAGAATGAAGACCACAGGAAAACCATGCATTTCAGAATACATTTTCACATAAAAGATCATCATTTTTAAATCACAATATATTGAACTGTTGTTTATACTGATAATTACTTCTTAAAAGTTATAACACATGAATCATTACAGTGATCTTTTAAGAAATCTTTTGAAGCTATTTAAAGGAAATGATTATTTGGTACGTTGATCAATTTATATCAGTCATAAATATCTATCAAAGGAAACTTCTTTGATGTTTTTTTGTAGGATGTTAAAGGATTACTGAAGCATACATATTTACTAAGGCCCTCATTCAATTGCAATTTGGCCAATTGAATAGGGGTCTAAATAAGCACATAACCTATTTTTTTAAAGAGGTTTTTAGTTAGTAAACATCTATCCAAAAGCAAGGTTTTCACTAACTAAAAACTTATTTTAAAAAAATAGGTTATGTGCTTATTTAGAGCACTATTGAATTGGCCAAATCGTAATTGAATGAGGGCCTATGAGCCTGATTCAGTTGAGCAGTTGTTTCATAGTTACATAGGGCCTCATTCAATTAACGGCCGCAGCCGTTGCGGGGCCGCAAGGACCGGCCGCAAGCTATTCGGCTATTCTATTCCCTTACGGCCGGGGGCTCTGGCAGGCTTGCGGCCGGCGCCTTGCTATCCTTTGCGGCCGCTCGTGCCGGAGGAAAGCCTTTTATCTAAAACGGCCGCAAGAGTTTCGGCCACAAGAAAGCCCCGGTTGCTATTCAATTGCTACGGGAAACCTCTCTGCAAGGCTAAAAGCGAGCCGCAGCTTACTTGCAGGAAAAAGGTCCCGCTAGCACCAATTAAGCACGAAATATAGCCCAAATAAAGCCATCCTGCACTTTGAGAAGGCTATAAAGTGATTGTAGGTGTTAGCAAAAATAGCACAACATTCCCCTACACTCAAATCCGTAATTTTTGTATTTTCAAATTCTTGTCAAATATACGTGAACAAAGACCCGAGGTCTTGGAGCACCTCAGACCCGCAAAGGCTGCGGGATTAGCCTCCGTCAAGTCCGGAAATGGATAAAATAGACCTACGGGTCGTAAAGGGCTAACTTACAAGTCGTAGCATAGAAAAGCCATTCTGTGCTTTTATTAAAAGTGAAAGTGATGTTTGGTTTCAGAATTAATAGCTCAACATTCCCCTACTCTCAAATGCGCAAATAAAGATATTTAACTTCCTCTATCATGCAAGCCCGCACGGGTTTGAATAACGAGCTACGGGCTTGGAGGGCAATCATCCACCAAACCCGTACGTGCTTCACTAAGCCCGTAATCCTGAAATCAAACCTGAAATCAATTAACCAATAGGAAGATGACAATCAAGGGCACAAATAGTTTAAAAGGGAGTGAAATTCGTAAATCTGTGACTGTGTTGTATGCTGTGCAAGTGGACACACAGGTCTTGGAGTTGGAGGTTTTGTGAGAGCAAGAGAGAGAGAGGAGGAGAGATGGATGGAGAAGGCAGCGAAGGGAGAGGTCAGGGAGAGCAGGGCCCCCAGCCACAGGCTGGCCAGCAAGCTGCTGCTGCACGCAAAAGGGTAGCAAACTTTACCAGCCAGGAGATCGAAACACTGGTTAGAGGAGTGCAAGCCCAACACTCCATCCTAACCGGTGGGAGTGAAGTGAGGCCCAGGCAGAGGACAGATGCCTGGAAGGAGATCGCGGCTGAGGTCTCCTCGCTGGGGTATGCGAATCGTACCTGGTAGTCTGTCCAGCACCGGTTCCAAGACTGCCGTATTGCTGTAAAAACTAAGATGGCTGATGAGGCCAAAGCAGCACGTGGAACCGGTGGTGGGCCGCCACAAACGTTCACATACCCCGGTTGGGAGGCCACAGTCCGCGACATGATCCGGCCAGCGTCAGTCGTGGGCCTCCCTAGCCTGGTGGACTCCGGTCAGTCTGAAAGCCTGCAATGTGAGTACCATGTACACCTTAACACCCTCATATGTACGCACATGTACCCCACACAGATAGATAACTGACGTTGAATTGCACTGTAACTTGTGACTACAGATATATGAGGCTACAAACATCATGTAAATCCAGTGTAAAGAAATATACTTGTCAGAATTGTTAGCAATGAAATATATGTCCAATACCTCCTCCCACAACTGATTATGATACCGTTTTGCAAATCTATTGATGTTACTGTTATGTTTGCTGTTGGTTCCCAGTGCATATAAAGCATACATGACAACTCTATTGCAATTGTTTTTTTATTGTCATGAGTTCCCCTGTCACACTCTACTCCATGTTAAACTGGCCCATCCATAGCTGTTTGGCTTAACCCTCCTACTGCTTAGAATTCATGTACATTTTGATTATAGGTATAGCGGATGTATCCTGTTTTATGTGGGCATTTCAGTATGTGCTGGAAGAGTGCCGCCGCCGACTCTAGGGATGCAGCTGCGCTTGCGTCCCCATGTAGCCGTCAAAAATAGTTGGTACACCCAAAGCCCCTAACCCTCTAACCCTAACCCCCTAAACACCACTTTCTAACTCTAACCCATACCCCCTAACTGTAGCCAGAACCCGAAACCCATAACCACTTACCCGGCCTGCTGGGCTGGCGTAGCTAGAGTCGGTGGCGGTGCACTTCCAGAGATGCGCACATATGCGCACATACAACAGGATAGGTCCGGTCTAGCTGGTACATCCCCATGAGAGTACATGTATGGATGTGCACACTGCAGCATATGCGGATACAGACTCTGATGGACTGCAAGTTTGTGTCGTGTAACAGCATAATCTGGACCATGTTACATTAACATGTTAACTCACATTGCTGAGGATTGGTCACAGATTGGTCTGTCTCACACACTGGCCAACAGATTCAGATGAGCACGTGTCCTAATTAACTGCAGTTGGCACACCGCACCAGCATTACATATAGTCATATGAGCCATGGGCCCTTTCCTGTTATCTGACCATGACTGCTGGTATCAGCAGTGAGCAGCCTCTACATGTCCCAGCATTTTCCTGGAGATTATATAATCATGCATATTTAGTGGGTTATGGTGTTGTTAAGGTAAGGGGTTCGGATAAGTGTGAGGGCTAGTGCTTTTGGGCTTCTGTGTAAGCTGAAAATGATGTATATAACAGCGGCAGCACCATCTATCAGCCCCTTGGTCCAACTGCTGCTGCCAGCAGTCGCTGTCACATAACAGGAAAGATCCCAGCCAGGATCCACAATACTAATGATGCAGATCAATTTTGATTAGCGTCAAACATTCACAGCCAATTACAAGTCACTCTGATCTCAGAGATATGGAAACAACAATACTCAAATCAAAATCTTGTCTCATTTCAGTACCATCCAGGCGTCCCCTGCCTCCTCAGGGACCTGCAACATGTGAAGATGCAGGACCACCTGCAGCCACATCCCCTGCAGCAGGCCCATCGTACCAAAGCCCACCTGGGCCATCCACGAGGTGCCATCAATTGCCTCCAGCCAGGATAATGGCACCGCCTGGCTCCCAGCCAATGTGGGCTGGACAAATGTGGGGCTACCCAATGTGGTCCCATCCCAGTTGGGCTCAAGGTATGGATCCAGCATCAATGGTGCCCTGGAGCATGGGCCCCCGGCAGGGCATGTGGCCCCCCCAGCACCAGCAGGCCACTCTGGCCACTCCGGCCCCACAGGCCCCACAGGCCCCGGAGGACCAGCAGGACCAGCAGGCCCATACAGCCACTCTGGCCCCACAGGCCCCACTGGCCCATACAGCCACTCTGGCCCCACAGTCCCCACAGGCCCCGCAGTACCAGCAGGACCAGCAGGCCCATACAGCCACTCTGGCCCCACAGGCCCCACTGGCCCATACAGCCACTCTGGCCCCACAGGCCCCGCAAGACCAGCAGGACCAGCAGGCCCATACAGCCACTCTGGCCCCACAGGCCCCAATTGGCCCATACAGCCACTCTGGCCCCACAGGCCCCACAGGCCCCACAGGCCCCACAGGCCCCACAGGCCCCGCAGGACCAGCAGGCCCATACAGCCACTCTGGCCCCACATGCCCTGCAGGACCAGCAGGCCCAGCCATCCACTCTGGCCCCGCAGGACCAGCAGGCGACTCCGGTGAGGCAGGAGACACCAGTTAGCAGTGCCTCCACTCAGAGGACACAGTGGTCTGGGTCGCTGCCAGTTAGTCCTGCGCTGTCAGCGGCCCAGTGCCAGGATTTCCTGGCTCATCTCCAGCATGAGCGTGAGCAAAATCACCAGTTCATGCTGGAGATGAGACGCCACGAAGACAGGAAGCTGGCCGTGTATTTGAGGAAATTACCCGTCAAAACGAACGGATGTTCCAGGAGGCGAGGCGTCATAATCTCCTAATGGAGGAGTACGCCCGAAGGCCTGAAATGGGCCGAGACGGCCAGCACCAAGACCGGGCTACCCCTTCAAAATCGCCTCCGTCAACATCCCACACCCTGTCCCCAGCATCCAGGCCGGAAGAGCCTCAAAACACCCGAAGAGGTCGAGGCCAGCCTAGAGGACCATCTTCCAAAGGCCAGGAGAGCCAGGAAACACACAAGCGGAAGCGGAAATAGGTGAGAACATGTTCATGTTGCATATAGAAGCAATTGATGTCCCAGATCTATTGACGTTGAGGTGTTGCAGTCAATGCGTATATTGTTCTAATTGATGTCTTGTTCTTATCTCTTTAGGTTCCATTTTATTGATGTTCATGGATTTCTGCCTCCCGTTTTTTTTTTTAAAAAAAATATTTGGGAAAGCAACATAAGATTAAACATTATGTATTGCTCACATTATCATTGTTTGTTTTCGTTTGTACTGTACCATGATTGGTAAACACCACATGAATGCTACACACCAACGTTATTGGATTAGTACATACATCTTCCTTCAATATACCAGCCCTGTGTTAATGTAGGGTTGGGGTAACGGCCACTAGTGCAGCTGAGGGTGGAGGTAATATTCATGAGTTTGATTCCAGTAACGGTGATGCATGATATTCGTGTTCATGACACATGGATAGATTAATTCAGGGGAAATATCAAAAGTGAGTCCACCCCTAAGTGAAATTGGCGATTATTTTGTGTGGCCACCATTATTTTCCTGCACTGACTTAACCCTCATGGGGATGGAGTTCCCCAGAGTTTCACAGGTTGCCACTGGAGTCCTCTTCCACTCCTTCATGATGATATCATGGAGCTGGTGGATGTTAGAGACCTTGCACTCTCTGTAACGGAGTTGGAACACGCAGTCCAATATCTCCGCTGGTATACGGTACAATATCCAAGAAGCCCTACAGTCTCACCATTCCCAACCTCCAATATTTGCCCACACTCAATTGGGAGTCAAATGAATACTGACTTTATTTTGTTGGGCAGAAATATATATATACACATCTCTTACCACAGGCAATACACACATCCCCCATAGTTGGCCACACAATACACATTGAGGGACAACAGGTGGGTCACACCTCCCGGAGACTACCTGGCTACTTTGATACAATCAGACATTGCTTAGATCATCCTTCTTTGTTATGTCTGATAATGCAAACACTTTATACAATAGACTTCCTTATCCTATGCTGAGTCTCTGTACTAGGATTATCTATTATGCCAAGGTCTGCAATAGTCTGGGCTAAGATTTTGCAGAGCAGAAACCAACATACATACAGTATAACAGTATGATCATATTTTAACCATAAAACAGGGTAAAACAGTGATGGGTTCCGTTACACTCCACACCTTCCATTTGAGGAGTACCCCACAGATGCTCAATAGGGTTTAGGTCTGGTGACCTACTTGGCCAGTTCATCAACCTTTGACCTTCAGCTTCTTTAACCAGGCAGTGGTCGGCTTGGAGGTGTGTTTGTGGTCGTTATCATGTTGGAATACTGTCCTGCGGCCCGTTCTCCTATGGGAGGGATCCTGCTCTTTCTCAGTTTGTCACAGTCCATGTTGGCATTCATGGGTTCCCTCAAAGAACTGTAGCTCCTCAGTGCTGGCAGCATGCATGCAGGCCCAGACAAAACATATATGCATGTGTATATATGTTTTCGCTAATATGTAGTGTGGATTCCCCCTATATGCATTCACCTAATGATGTCAGATGGTGCCTCCCCTCTCTCTGCATCACTGTTTCGGTTCAAAATGATGGGTTCATCTCATATCAATGTTTTTGTGTTCGTTGTGACTTATCCATTTATCTCTGGCACTGGGGAGCTACAGTTCATTGAGGGAACCATGAATGCAAACATGTACTGTGACATACTGAAGCAGAACATGATCCCCTCCCTTGGGAGACTGGGCCGCAGGGCAACATAACATAACGACCCTAAACACACCGCCAAGACGACACTGCCTTGCTAAAGAAGGTAAAGGTGATGGACTGGCCAAGCTTGTCGACAGACCGAAACCATATTGAGCATCTGTGGGGCATCCTCAAACTGACGGTGGGGGAGTGCAAGGTCTCTAGCATCAACCAGCTCTGATGTATCATTAAGGAGTGGAAGAGGACTCCAGTGGCAACCTGGAAAGCTCGGGTGAACTCCCTGGCCATGAGGGTTAAGGCAGTTCTGGCAAATAATGGTGGCCACACATAATTGACATTTTGTGTCAATTTCGACATAGAAAATTAGGGGTGTACTCACTTATGTTAGATACTGTGGCTATCATTTAATTGCAATTTGGCCAATTGAATAGGGCTCGAAATAAGCACATAACATATATTCTATGAAAAATGTTTTAGTTAGTGAAAACCTTGATTTTGGATAGATGTTTACTAACTAAAATCTGTTTGACACAATATATGTTCTGTGCTTATTTTGAGCCCCATTCAATTTGCAAAATCGCAATTGAATGAGGCCCTGTATGTTCACTATTAGGATGTGAGCCACTTACGGACACCTGTCTCATTTGTCTGTTTCTGCGTCATATAGATTGTTAATACCAACCTTACCTCATGGTTGAAATCAGTAATGCAAACACACTGTGAGAATTCTATTGACCCCCCTAACTGATGGTGCAGAGCACAGATGTGGAGTCTGAAGGTCGTTTTATTGATGTTCCGTAAATGCTATGGTATCAACATTGACGAGGCAGACACAAACAACATCTCGGATAAATCATATTTAATATTTACAGAAATTAACAAGGCAAGCTTTCCACAAAGCCACAGGTTGACTAATCAACACAGGTATGCAAAGGATCATGGTGGAGGGGGTAGGATACAAAATCAAAGTAACACAGGGAAATAGGGATATGAGAGCAGAATGCAGGCAGGGAAAATTACATAGATATAGATGATCAGGTAATGTACAGTGCATCAACCAACGTTAGGCAATATAATAGATCTCATTATTGTTACGACATATATATAACAGTCAATAAGGAAACACCATAATAATCCAGAATAAGGTGATATACATATGGGGAGAGCAAAATGTATGCTTGTGTGTTAAACGGACACTCTGATGCCACATCAGAAGTATAAGTGCTCAATCAGTGAATGCTATGAGCCCATAACGTCAGTTCTCACGCAACAATAAGCAGCACATAGATAACCTTGGTCAAAAAGATGGTGACCTGACCAGGACCATATCAGTCAGATGTTACTTATTGCAGAGAACTCACAACAAACCAGGCAATATCAAGGATAGTTTGTTCTCTGATTGAGCATCTATACTCACTGTTGTTGCATATGCATAACTGAAGATTAACGTAACCTCCTTAACTGTTAAGTCCCAAGCCTGGATTTACTCTTCCCCATATGCACAGGGAGGGTCACATCAGCACTGAAGAAAAGATCTTGAAGGGTTGGTGCTGCAGGCTTCACAACAGTCCAAGTAGAGGAGAGGATAGAATGTCTAAACCAATAGGTACCTATGAATCGAGATAGACTATATGAGCATACACATGCTGTGGATATACCAGGAACATCAGCTGACAGATGTCACATCACATCTGCATTGTATATTGAAATTGTCTCGTGACACATATCGGCTATTCAGTCAAGGTCATCAGATATCAAACTGGATCCAACAAAGCAATGAAACGGACACATGCACATACATGAGGACATTGACATGGCCACGGAATGTCAGGATGTTCATCGTCATGCCTTGTTCTGACCGTGATCTGGAATACAAACACACAAATAATATATTAGTGGAAACCTTACATATGCCATATGAGCAGCCACCAACAGATGTAGGTATGTCGGCACTCATGTTATGCATTGGGATCTCATACAAGCTAACCATCTGTCCGATGATAATTATGGCCCAGACTAATTTGTCCTGATGTGGGAATATTAGGATTAGTCTAATTCTCATTTATTTGTATTGTGCAAACATATTCCGTGGCGCTGTACAGGGGAGAAAAGCCCGAAAATATACAGTATGTAATATTGCCAACGCAAGAAAATGGAGGGCCCTGTTTGGAGCGTAAAGTCTGTTGATGAATGATTTGTTCCCAAAGGCCCACACAAGATTCGAAAATTACCACTTCCAAGTTAAAGGTAATGGACATGGGGAAGAGTAGATAAGGAATAGCGAGGTTAATAAGTAAGTGAGAGATACATAGGAAGGAGGTTATGTCAAGTAGAAAGATATGCAGTAGTCGGAGAGGAAAGGGATCAGATGTAAAGTGCGATGCACTATTATGTAATAAGGTATCTGCCCCATGTGGACAGATAATGTAATCTGAAAATGGGACAGTCAGGAGACACATAGTTCAACCACAGCTTGAGTAAAATTAGCTGATGGGCGAAGAAAAGGAGAGAGGTGGGCATGAGAGTTGAAATGAAAATGATGCAGACAAAAAGGGGAGAAGTAAAGAAGAGTCTGAGGAAAAGGCAGGGGATGTGAGGAAGAAGACAAGAGAAAACATAGTGTAATGGGTTAATTGGGATAGTTAGCAGAAGACTTGTGTGACTCAATAAATTAAGGGTAAACAGGGGTGGGTGGGATGAGGAGAGAGACAGACAGACAGACAGACAGAGAGAGAGAGAGAGAGAGAGAGAGAGAGACACCAGTGCAGCCTGTAATAGAAAGGGAAGATCACAACTATCACACATTGATACATGTTCGGACATCCACATGTGGTTCTCTACCTTGGATAGATCAAGTGGAGTATTCAACGAAGAGATCTGTTCCCCCAGGACACGTCTGCATGGTCCGATAAACATTTCGGACCGCTTCAGCAATACATAGGGGATGTCTTGGGGAAAAAGAAAGTTAGGCCTACATTAATGTAGTTATTAGTCATTTCCTCTATGGCATACATGCACATGTTTCCCGCAAATACTCACTTACAATGCAGACGCCATTGATGTAGCTGATGTTCTGTTGCTGGCCAGGTCGTTTCCCATGTCTGTGTGGGTAAACAATGTGTTGATACACGGCAACAGTTCTGTAATGGCAATATGATGAGATGAGTCACACAATCCATATGATATATTGCACAATGATTCCTAGTTAACACATCCTTGAGACTATTCATGTTATCTGACTGAGAATGCTTTTACCAGCATTCGCTGACAAAGAACAGGGGACATCCCCTCTTTGCCTCACATGAGGTACATTTATTATGGTTTACAGTATGCTGTTATGTTCATATATCCAGATTGCTAGGAATTGCATTGACCTCCATGGGATGTGGAATAGCATGATCAGACAATGTGAACATTACTGTTCTGGGCAGATGTTTTCAAATACGATTGTGAGGCCTATATACATTGACATTGTGGAATACATCAGACCATCCTTTAGCTTAGCTTCTTGAGGTTGGCAGATATCAATATATATGATGTGTATGGGAATGTGCGCATACTTACCATTAACGGATATCAGAGCAGGCTGAATTTGATCCAGTATGAAGAATGTGTCACGAGACATATGTTACATCACAAAGCTATCCTCTACTGTGGACTGTTGGATATTCTGGAAGACAATGGGGAAGGAGAAAAGAGATGTATTAGTAACCATAAGCCATGTACATTTGAGTTGGTTGTAATTAGTTTCAGACTTACATGGGAAGTACTCACGAATGACGTGGGCACGTAGTTGTGACCCCTGAACGTTATCCCCACCATCAGGAGGTACTGGACGCTCCGCCGGTTCAAGCGGAGCATCATCAATGTTCCACAGACAGTTTGCCTGTGCTGCTATATTGTGCAGAATACAGCAGGCCATGATGATGTGACAAACCTTCCCTGGTGTATACTGTAGCGCCCCGCCAGTGGAATGTAAACATCTGAAGCGCATCTTCAGGAGTCCAAAGGTGCGCTCTATTACATTCCGGGTTCTGGCATGGGCCGCATTGTACCTCTCCTCCCCCTCTGTGCGTGGATTGTTCACAGGGGTCAACAACCACGGCAAACACCTATATCCTGCACCACCTGAAGGAAACAAAAATGGGAGATGTAGATATGAATGGGAGTTTGTGCTGCTCGTTAAAGCATCTGTAAATATACGCAATGATTAATGTGACGTTAGTTTAGGGATCTCTGGCTTGGAACTTCATACTCCTATGACCACGTCACATCGGGTTAGGCACAGTAACAAGCTACGATGCAATGGCTCAGTCGTCACACCTTCTTTATGGCGCAACAATGGAATAACATTACAGTGGAACATTATGTATATTTTAGGGGATCCTTTATGGGTACTCACCCAGTAGCCACCCAGGTGGAGCTTCTCCAGACTCAAAAAAACGATGGGTGGATGACTGACGCAGGATATGGGCATCATGAGTACTTCCCGGGAAGCCGGAAACCACATTTCGTATGCGCATGTCTGCATCACAAACAGCCTGTACATTGATGGAATGATAGTATTTGCGATTTCTGAACAGCGCTTCTTGCTCTCTAGGAGGTATCAATGCTACATGTGTACAATCTATAGCACCGAGCACATTGGGGATACCTCCCATTCAAAAGAAATCCGCTTTCACCTTCAAGATCTCTTCCACAGTTTGGGGGTAATTGATGTATCTGGCGGCTTTCGGAACAATAGCATGGAGGAATGTGCTCAGGCACCTTGAAAGGCTTGCCTGAGACATTCCTCCTACTATGTTAGCACTGTTCTGAAAACTACCAGATGATAGGATGTGTATGGCGGCTAACATCCGTGTCATGCCTGGGATGGCTCTATTGGTCCGTGAGGAAGGCTCCATGTCCTCCCTCAGGACCGCATAGTGCTCCTCCAGGCTGGCACGGGTTAGCCTAAAACGCTCATACACTTCCACATCAGTTAACCCCTCTAATGTGACTCTCTCCCTGTACACCCTGGGTGCACGAATCCTCCTGGCAGGCTCCTGGGCCTGCTCACCCCCCTGTGGGTCTGGCTGTGCAGGAGCCCCTACTTCATGTGCCACACCCTCTAGGGGTCTCTCATCTGGCCCCCCCATCAGCTGATCACCCACATCAAGGTCCTCCTCCCTGTCTGCAGGTGCCCTCATATCCCCCTGTCCCTGTGCCACTGGAGCTCTCTCCCCTAACTGACCCCCCACCATGACCCTAGGCATGTCCTGTGATGAGTCACTTGCCTGGCTTGGTTCCGGACCACCATGGATTGCATCAGCACGCTCACCCACATTCACTCCCAGCCGCCCCTCTCTGTCACGCCTCAGCCACTCCACAGTCGCACGCCTGACAGCCCGGTTTCCACTCTGCAACATTCGAAACAAATATCCATTCCTACGACGCTGCGCTCTCCTCACATACCTATACACTGCACTCAGGTTGCTGCTATCCATGATGGTTCAGACTTGCTAATTCATGGATGATGGTGTGGTTATATAGCTTGCTAATTACCCCAGCTGTGATTATCCGGGTGGATTTCACAAATGGCAAAGCTCACTGGTGTATCTAAGCTTCATCATGTTATGAAGTTCCCTGATTATGGATTTGTTGAGCCATTTTAATTAGTAACCCCTAATATTCTGGCCCACATTTGAATTTGGGCCCATGCTCCATGATCTATGTAATGTGGCGTGGAAATATATACAATATTTGTGTTCAAAAATCTAGATGTGATAAAACAGATGTAAATCAGATAATGTTGATATGTTTAGGGGACACATTCTATCCTTTCTGAGTGCTAAAGGGTTAATTTGGCCGCCATTTTGAGGATGTACATGACACCAAAAAAATCTCTTTTATTAACATATTTGATCATTGTGGATTGTTTTTACAGTAATTCGAATGCCTTTTATTGCTTCCTTTACACTTTTAGGGCCCTTTCAGCCCTGTTTCATTACAATGCCGTAAGTGCATCGTGTGGACTTCAACGGATGCGGCCGTAAATTAAATCTAGCCAGGCGTGAATCGTGGCCTTCCGAATGTAGGAAGGCCGGGACGTTTAGGCGCGCACGCAAGCTGGAAGGGGGAAGGACTAGCCGCGCCCGGCACGAACCATCCAATAGCGGAATCACGCATCGCGCCACAGGTCGCACAGCCAATCACTTACGGGATAGAGCATTTGATTGACAGTGGGAGTGAATAAATAGGAATGACACGCACCCACGCCTCGACTGTGTTGTGATTTCGGACGAAGTAGCACGCGGTTCCAGGAGCTTGGTGGTTGAGAGTAGGTAAGTTGCTTTATTATCAAGTCGCGGTTTAAGTTCTTTTTACGGGAATCCGTTACTACATTTACGGATGCCGATGTAAAGAAGTACAATTGTGTTTTTGGCTTGTTTATAGGTGTTTGGAGGTAGTTTGGAGAGTTTGGGAGTTTATATCCGGCCCATAGGAGTTTGGAGGGAGGTAAGTTGCATTGTACATGCTTTTCATCCTATCAAGCTGTCTTTTATTTGTATGTTTTGCCAATTTCTATATTTACTGAATACACTGGTGAGAGGTACAATTGTGTTTTTTGCTTCTTTATAGGTGTTTTGAGTATTTTTGGTTGTGTGGGAGTTTGGATCCAGCCCATAGGAGTTTGGAGGGAGGTAAGTTGCATTGTACATGCTTTTCATCCTATCAAGCTGTCTTTTATTTGTATGTTTTGCCAATTTCTATATTTACTGAATACACTGGTGAGAGGTACAATTGTGTTTTTTGCTTCTTTATAGGTGTTTTGAGTATTTTTGGTTGTGTGGGAGTTTGGATCCGGCCCATAGGAGTTTGGAGGGAGGTAAGTTGCATTGTACATGCTTTTCATCCTATCAAGCTGTCTTTTATTTGTATGTTTTGCCAATTTCTATATTTACTGAATACACTGGCGAGAAGTACAATTGTGTTTTTTTTGCTGTTGGCCTATAGGTTTGGCGAGTTTGTTTTTGTGGGGAGAGGAGTTTTGTGGAGGGAGGTAAGTTATTTATATTTTTCTGTTTAATATTAGATCTGGATCTCTCTCTCTCAAAATCTCTCTCTATCTCTCTCTATATATATATATAGAGAGAGAGAGAGATTGATTTTGAGTTTGAGTTTGATTGAGTTTGATTTTGAGTTTGAGTTTGATTGAGTTTGAGATTGAGATTGAGTTTGATTGAGTTTGAGTTTGATTGAGTTTGAGTTTGAGATTGAGTTTGATTGAGTTTGAGATTGAGTTTGAGATTGAGTTTGATTGAGTTTTTTGTTTGATTGAGTTTGAGTTTGATTGAGTTTGAGATTGAGTTTGAGATTGAGTTTGATTGAGTTTTTTGTTTGATTGAGTTTGAGTTTGATTGAGTTTGATTGAGTTTGAGATTGAGTTTGATTGAGTTTGAGTTTGAGATTGAGTTTGATTGAGTTTGAGATTGAGTTTGATTAAGTTTGAGATTGAGTTTGATTGAGTTTGATTGAGTTTGATTGAGTTTGATTTTGAGATTGAGTTTGATTGAGTTTGATTGAGTTTGAGATTGAGTTTAATTGAGTTTGAATGAGTTTGATTGAGTTTGATTTTGAGATTGAGTTTGATTGAGTTTGAGATTGAGTTTGATTGAGTTTGAGTTTGAGATTGAGTTTGATTGAGTTTGAGTTTGAGATTGAGTTTGATTGAGTTTGATTGAGTTTGATTTTGAGATTGAGTTTGATTGATTTTGAGATTGAGTTTGAGATTGAGTTTGATTGAGTTTTTTGTTTGATTGAGTTTGAGTTTGATTGAGTTTGAGATTGAGTTTGATTGAGTTTGATTGAGTTTGAGTTTGAGATTGAGTTTGATTGAGTTTGATTGAGTTTGATTTTGAGATTGAGTTTGAGATTGAGTTTGATTGAGTTTTTTGTTTGATTGAGTTTGAGTTTGATTGAGTTTGAGATTGAGTTTGATTGAGTTTGATTGAGTTTGAGTTTGAGATTGAGTTTGATTGAGTTTGATTGAGTTTGATTTTGAGATTGATTGAGTTGTAGATTGAGTTTGAGTGAGATTTCTACACATATTTGCAATACACATAGGTGTTCCAAACTGCTTCTTCAATGGGGCTTGACAATAACTTTTTTTCAGCCTAGAACAGCAGGACCATGTAGTTCCTACTACCTCTGGTACAGAGGATAGCTTCAGGATAGGTACCATGCCCATGAATATGTGCAGAATATAATGCAGATAGGATATTAGTGGCCTCAGACATGGGCCACTCCCCACACATGATAGAAGCACACAGTAAATAGCCGCTTGCCTTGTATATATGCAAACTGTAACTGACCCTTCCACATTGTTTATGAAAGTATTGATCTAGCATGTTTCATCAGCGCCTCTCAGGTCCAGAGTGAGAGGTGCTGTACACCCCTCCCACTGCTGTCACAGGCTCTGTCCACTTAAGGTTGATTACTGCAGTTAGTTCCAACATTGATATCCAAGCAGAAATAGTGTTAGAGGCGATCAGAATGGGGGACGAGCGTGGAGCAGGCGAACCCACTAAAACATTTCTTTATTTCTCTTTCTTTTCTTTTCAGGTGGTGATGGAGGGAGAGGAGCAGAGGGTGGAGGAGTGGCAGGGAGTCCCGGGCGTGGAGGTGGGGAAGAGGAGGGTAGGAGTGAGGAGGAGGTAATAGTTGAGGAGGGGGAGGTAGTGGAGGAGGAAGTAGTGGAGGAGGAGGTAGTGGAGGAAGAGGTAGTGGAGGAGGGAGGAGAGGAGGAGGGAGGAGAGGAGGAGGAGGAAGGAGGAGGAGGGAGGGAGGAGAGGAGGAGGGAGGAGAGGAGGAGGGAGGAGAGGAGGAGAAGGAGGGAGGAGAGGAGGAGAAGGAGGGAGGAGAGGAGAGGAGGGAGAAGGGAGGAGAGTAGAGGGAAAAGGGAGGAGAGGAGAGGAGGAGGGAGAAGGGAGGAGAGTAGAGGAAGGAGGGAGGAGAGGAGAGGAGGAGGGAGAAGGGAGGAGAGTAGAGGAAGGAGGGAGGAGAGGAGGAGGAGGGAGAGAGGAGAGGAGAGGAAGGAGGGAGGAGAGGAGGAGGGAGGAGAGGAGGAGGAGGAAGGAGGAGGAAGGAGGGAGGAGAGGAGGAGGGAGGAGAGGAGGAGGGAGGAGAGGAGGAGAAGGAGGGAGGAGAGGAGGAGAAGGAGGGAGGAGAGGAGAGGAGGGAGAAGGGAGGAGAGTAGAGGAAAAAGGGAGGAGAGGAGAGGAGGAGGGAGAAGGGAGGAGAGTAGAGGAAGGAGGGAGGAGAGGAGAGGAGGAGGGAGAAAGGAGGAGAGTAGAGGAAGGAGGGAGGAGAGGAGAGGAGGAGGAGGGAGAGAGGAGAGGAGAGGAAGGAGGGAGGAGAGGAGAGTAGGAGGAGGAAGGAGGAGGAGGAGGGAGAGTGGAGAGGGTCCTCATCCCCAGGCAGAAGAGCAAGAGGCTGGCGGCAGGTCCAGGGCCCACAATTATAGCCGGGAGGAGAACAGGGTCCTCCTGGAGGCCATCCGTGCCCGCCCCGTCATCACCTCGGGGGGTAGGGAAGTAAAGGCTGGGTCCCGTGCTACTGCTTGGCAGCAGGTGGTGGATCTGGTCAACGGTGTGGCGGGCCGTGGACGGAGTCTGCGGTCCATTAAACACTGGTTTGACGACATCAGGGCCGCGGTGAGGAAGAAGATGGTGCAGGAGGCCGAGGGGCGGAGGGTCAAGTACCTTGCCCATGAAGGGATTGCAAGGGCCATGCTTGCACCCTCCGACGCAGCTGGAGCATCAGGCCCGGTGGAGCAGCAGGACCCAGCCTCCATGGCAGGTGAATATGACATACAGCAACATGCCACCACATGTGCATCACACACACTACACATGGCCATGACAATGACATGTCAGCTCCATGAAATAACAAGGGATAGATGGATGCATCCTTAAATTCATGAAGCTTACAAATCACTGTCATTCCTGGTCACCACAACAGTAATCAAGCAATAGAGCAGGTGTGTCCAAACTCGGTCCTGGTGGGCCACACACATGGCTGGATTTGATAACCCTGCTGCGCACAGGTGAGTCAATCGCTTCTTCATTCATCCTGATTGACTCAACAGTGCACAGAAAGGATATCTTCCAATCCGGGAAAGAGTTTGGACACCCCTGTAATACAGAGTCCATGTATTGGTGTGCCCGTTTAGCCTATGCAGTTACAGACAGCAGCCGTAATACAGATAGAGTTGTGAGCCGAGAACCATCCAGAACAGAAACCTAAGAATAGATAACAGCTAGTATAAGATAGCTAATCAGAGAATCATCCATATTCAAGGCTAGATGTCAGATAATTAGAAATGAACACATCAATGCGCTAATCAACATACTAATGACATGTACCTTTCTTCTCTATCTCTCAGCATCCAGGAGGAGCTCTGGTTCCTGTGACCATAGCGAGGAGGCGGGGCCATCAGCCCCGTACCAGGATCCTCCAGCACAGGGGGAGGAGGAAGGAAGATCAGAGGGCTCTGGGTCAGAGGATGGGCTGGTCATTGACCTTGCGGGGTCACCTGCCACAAGCCCTGGGCCTATGCCCATCCTCGAAAGGCTTGCTCTGGTGCCCTCATCCCCCCAAGGGACAGCACCTCCTTCCCCACAAAGTGTCGCTGGCCTGGTCACCACCGGGCACATTCTCCCCACCGGCTCCAGCTGTGGACCTCCCCGCATCACCTCACCACGCCCACCCAGCGGTGTCGTCGCCGCAGAGCCAGGCTGTGCAGGTGGAGACACTGGCCGTCCTGAAGGAGCTGCTGGCCAGCAGCCAGAGGATCGAGGCCAACCAGCTCCGGATGGATGCCAGCATGTCTGCCCTCAGGTCACAGATGACCCACAGCCTGGCCAGGCTGTCCAGGGAGGTGAGGAGGCACCACATGACCATTGAACACCTTCAGGTCAGGCTGCTCAGACAGGCCATGGTCCCCAGCCCAGCATCAACGGGGATCTCCCAATCCCCCAGCCAAGAGCAGCCTGGCCCCTCCTCTCCTCCCATGTGTCCGCCACCGCCCAGACCACCGCTGCCTGGCACCGCCCGCCCATTCCCCGCCCTCCCCCCCCACCATCACCACCAGAGGGGAGACGGAGGATGGGCACAGGTGATGTGGGTCCTGGGCCCAAGCGGAGGAGGACATAGGGCCTCATTCAATTGCAATGTGGCCAATTGCTAAGGGATCAATTTGAGCACAGAGCATATTTTCTACAGATGTTTGTAGTTAGTGAACTTCTCTCCAAAAGCAAGGTCTTCACTAACTACAAACGTCTGTAAATAAATATATGCTCTGTGCTTATATAGAGCCCTTTTCAATCGTCCATATCGCAATTGAATGACGCCCATAGGGTCTGCAGACATGTTTTAGCCTTCTCAACAGCACTCCTCAGTGACCATCAATTGGTCACAGGTTAAACAGAACACAAAGGGCCTCATTCAAATGTGATTTGGGCAATTGAATAGGGCTCTATATAAGCACATAGCATATTGGTTTTACAGAAGTTTTTAGTTAGTGAAGACCTGGCTTTTGCATAGAAGTTCCCTAACTAAAAACTTGCTTTCAAAAAGATGCTGTGTGCTTATATAGAGCCCTATTCAATTTGTTATATAGCAATTTAATGAGGCTGTTAATTAGTAGTGTGACCAATACATTGTCACTAAGGAGTGCTGTTGAGAAGAGATGCTGCAGGCCCTATGATGTTTTCAGGCCTTATTTGTTAGGTTTTGTCTTTTTTTTATTTTTTTTATTTTAGGTCCATGAAGGCATCTCCTACATCTGCAAGCATTGTGGAGGAATTATGAGGTGGAGGGTTTTCCCAGTGCCTCTCAGGTAGACATGCCTTCAATGGCAGCCCCCTTAACATGTAGCTCCCACAATCTTAAAGCCAGATATCATAGTTACATAGTTACATAGTTACATAGGCCCTCATTCAATTGCATTTTGCCCAATTGAATAGGGCTCTAAATAAGCACATAACATATTTTTTTTAAGAAGTTTTTAGTTAGTGAACATCTATCCAAAAGCAAGTTTTTCAGTAACTAAAAACTTCTTTAAAAAAATATGCTATGCGCTTATTTAGAGCCCTATTCATTTGGCCAAAATGCAATTGAATGAGGGCCATAGTAATTAAGGTTGAAAAAAGACTTTCAGTCCATCAAGGTTAAGATCTCCTCTGATCTGCAATATGCGGATTAGTTATTAATTAAATTATTGATTAAATAATTATTAATAGTATAGTATTGGAGAATGAATAAAGAGTTAGTCCATCAAGTTCAACCTTTTTAGATCTCTATTGATCTTTTTAATTTGGACTATTTATTATTATTGTTAATTGTTAATTATCGTTAATTGATCCAGAGGAAGGCAAACATTAAAAAAAAAAAAAAACATTGAAACTTTGCCAATTGTCTCATAAGGGGAAAAAAAAAGCAAAATTCCTTCCTGACCCCAGAAACTGGCGATCAAATTTCTCCCTGGATCAATATTCCTTGCTAGTTATCTAGGATAGCCTTGAATGCCCTCTTTATTCAGAAATATATCTAACCCCTTTTTGAAGTTGTCTATCGAATTCGCTGTCACCACCTCCTTTGGTAGAGAATTCCACAGTTTAACCACCCTAACTGTGAAGAACCCTTTTCTTTGTTTAAGGTGAAATATTTTTTCCTCTAACCTCAACGGATGTCCTCTTGTCAGTTGAAAATCTCTTGCTACAAAAAGTTCACTTGACAAGGCCTTATATTGACCCTGGATGTATTTAAATAACGTAATCATATCTCCTCTTAGACGCCTTTTTTCTAGCGAAAATAAGTTTAATTTTGCTAGTCTTTCTTCATAACTTAGCCCCTCCATTCCCCTTATTAGTTTTGTAGCCCTTCTCTGTACTTTTTCCAGCTCTAAAATGTCTTTTTTGTGAGGTGGTGCCCAAAATTGTACTCCATATTCCAAATGAGGGCGTACTAGAGATTTGTATAGTGGCAGAATTATATCTTCTTCCCTGGCTTCTATACCCTTCCTAATACATGCTAATATTTTATTTGCCTTTGCAGCCGCTGCTTGGCTTTGAGCACTGTTACCTAGGTGGTTGTCCACTAGTACTCCCAAATCCCTTTCAATATCTGATACCCCTAGATTTGCTCCATTAAGATTATAGATTACTTGGCTATTGTTCCTTCCCAAATGCATAACCTTACATTTATTTGTATTAAATCTCATCTGCCATTTAGCCGCCCATTTCTCTAATTTATGCAAATCCTTTTGTAGGGAAAGTACATCATTATCTGATTTTATTACCTTGCACAACTTAGTGTCATCAGCAAAAATGGAGACACTACATTCGAGTCCTACTTCAATGTCATTAATAAATATGTTAAAAAGGAGAGGACCCAATACTGAGCCCTGAGGAACCCCACTTATCACATTAGACCAATCGGAGTATGTTCCATTTACAACAACCCTTTGCTTCCTGTCTTTTAGCCAGCTCTCGATCCATGAGCAGATATTTACTGCAATTCCTGTATCCCTTAGTTTGCTCACTAGTCTTCCATGTGGCACTGTATCAAATGCCTTTGAAAAATCTAAAAAGACTACATCCACTGAGTTGCCCTGATCCAAGTTCCTACTAACCTCCTCATAAAAACTAATTAGATTGGTCTGACACGACCTTTCCTTCATAAATCCATGTTGACTGCTACCTATGATCCTGTTCAAATAGACATATTCTTGTATTCTGTCCCTTATTAACCCTTCTAAAAGCTTCCCAACTACAGAAGTGAGGCTCACTGGTCTATAATTCCCCGGATTTGCTCTAGATCCCTTCTTAAATATAGGTATCACCTCTGCTTTTCTCCAGTCATCTGGTAGAGACCCTGTAGTGAGCGAGTCTTTAAAGATTAGATATAATGGTTTGGCTATTACAGAACCCAGCTCCCTCAGTACCCTTGGATGTATTCCATCAGGACCTGGGGCTTTATTAACATTTATTTTCTCCAACCTCTTTTGTATTTCTTCCTGCGTTAACCAATTATTTAGTGAAGGTAGTGTAGCCCCATTATGTTGCAGTGTCCCAACCACTGGTACCTCCCTTGTGTAAACCGACGAAAAGAACCTATTTAGCTCATCTGCCTTTTCCTGGTCACTAATTATCAGATGGCCTGTGTCACATTGTAATGGTCCTATCGATTCCTTCCTGGCCTTCTTCCCATTAATATATTTATAAAATATTTTAGGGTTAGTCTTACTTTCCATTGCAACTGACTTCTCATTTTCTATTTTAGCCAGTCTAATAGCCCTTTTGCAAGCCTTGTTGATTTCCTTATAGTCACATAAAGATGCCTCTGTTCCCTCCTTCTTGTATAATTTAAATGCATATTTCTTTTTCCTCATCATGATCTTTAAGTCATTGTTAAGCCACATGGGATGTGATTTACTCCTATTTATTTTATTTCCACATGGTACATGCTGATGAGTATGTTTATTTAGTAAGGATTTGAATGTTGTCCATTTATTTTCAGTATTCTTCCCTGTAAGTTCTTTGTCCCAGTCTATATGTTGTATTGCTGCCCGTAGCCCATTAAAGTTAGCCCTTTTAAAATTTAGAGTTTTTGTTGGCCCCTTACAACTTTGTTTTTTGTATTCAATCTCAAATGAGACTGTGTTGTGATCACTGTTCCCCAAGGGTTCCCCTATTTTTACATTTGATATTATATCAATATTACTTGTGATGACTAAATCCAAGATGGCCCCATTTCTAGTAGGTTCTTGTATTACCTGGGCTAGATAATGATCCCTGAGTGTACTCAAGAACCTGCTCCCCTTAGCTGAGCTGCTGGTCTCGTTTATCCAGTTTATATCAGGGTAATTAAAGTCTCCCATTATTAGAACTTGCCCATGCTTAGCTGCATTTCCAATCTGTAACAATAATTGTATTTCCTCACTTTCAGCTATATTTGGGGGTTTATAGCATACTCCCACCAATATGCATTTAGAATTAGCTCCTCCACTATTTAGCTCAACCCACAAGGATTCAATGATGCCGTTAGTGCCAGCATAAATATCTTCTCTAACTATAGGCTTAAATTCAGGCTTAACATAAAGACAGATCCCTCCTCCTCTTTTACCATTTCCCCTATCTTTCCTAAATAGGTTATAACCATCCAGATTAACAGTCCAGTCATGAGATTCATCCCACCATGTTTCCGTAATGCCTATTAAGCCCCATTTTTCTTGTACTGCTAATATTTCTAGCTCATTCATTTTCCCAGGCAAACTTCTTGCGCTTGCAATCATACACTTTATGTTGCTATGGCTCTGTTGATGTGAAGTGCCTGCCACTGTATTTGAGGCCCCTAATAATATCTCCCTACTTTCTATTGTAACCCTCCCCCCTTCTCCTCCCCCATGGGTAAATAATTCATCCCTTTCCCTCTCTACCCTATTTACCCCAATACTTCTATATAGTCCCTCCCCCCCACCTACAAGTTTAAAAACTCCCCCAGCCATTCTACCATCCTATTCCCTAGCACAAAAGCGCCCTCATCATTAAGGTGCAATCCATCCCTGCTATAGAGATTGTACCCAAGTGAGAAGTCAGCCCAGTGCTCTAAAAACCCAAAACCCTCTGCACTGCACCACTTTTTTAGCCACGCATTAACCTCCCTAAGCTCCTTCTGCCTCCCTGGGCTAGCACGTGGCACTGGTAGTATCTCAGAAAATACTACCTTGGAGGTCCTTGCTTTAAGCTTATTCCCTAATTCTCTAAAATCATTCTTTAGGACGCTCCATCTTCCACTAACTTTGTCATTGGTACCAATGTGTACCAAGACCGCCGGTTCATTACCAGCCCCTCCCAATAATTTATCCACCCGATCCACAACATGCCGAACCCGAGCACCCGGGAGACAGCAAACTGTTCGATTGCTGGGATCTGGGTGACAAATTACCCTGTCTACCTTCCTAATAATAGAGTCCCCTACCACCAAAACATGTCTGTTGCTCTGCCTATTCTGCCCTCCCTCTTCTCCAGTAGAGCTGTTCGCCCGGCTGTTAGAGGGAACAGCTCTATCTGGCATTGCCATTCCTGAATGGACATCGCCAACAGTTTCACTCAATCTGGCAAATCTGTTGTTGTTTGCCAACTCAGAACTGGCCTGCCTCCTCCTGTACCCTCTGATTCCCCTTCTAACTGTAACCCAGCTACCTCCCTGGCCATCCTCACTAGCCCCAGCTCCTCCCTCCATACTAGGCCCAGCTAAACTGTGCTCCGTGAGCACCAACTCCCTTTCCAGTGGAGCAATATCAAAGTGCTGCAATTCTCCTCTCCAGATCTTCAATTTGAGCTTCCAAAGAGGCAACATGCTCACACCTGTCACAGAGGTAAGGACCCTGGATCATCTGTTCCAGTAGTGCATACATTTGACAGGATGTACACTGAATAAGGTTGCCACTGGACTGACTCATAATTATTATTATTGTCTACGAAATTTCAGTGGGAAAAATAAAGAATATAATATAATATATTTATATAAAGTTTTCCTCCTTTGCACTATAAATCTGCCCTCCCTTTTCTTTGAAGGCCCTCCTTTTATTTAAACTCCTAGGCTTTTACTAGAATTGCACTTGTTACTGAAAATGTTCGCAAGCTCACAAGTTCCCCTTCTCCGGTTTCTATTAACTTCTGCCTTTTCGCCTGGGCACAATTAGTGCACTCTGCAATTTATCAGCCTTTACTTGTAAGGTAAATCCACTTGTAAACAGGCCCCAAACCAGCTCACAAACCTTTTATACAAGTTTAACAGTCAAGCCACACCCCTCTCACCTGGGCACACTTAGTGCACTCTGCAATTTATCAGCCTTTACTTGTAAGGTAAATCCACTTGTAAACAGGCCCCAAACCAGCTCACAAACCTTTTATACAAGTTTAACAGTCAAGCCACACCCCTCTCACCTGGGCACAATTAGTGCACTCTGCAGTTTATCAGCCTTTACTTTTTAAGGTAAATCCACTTGTAAACAGACCCCAAACCAGCTCACAAACCTTTTATACAAGTTTAACAGTCAAGCCACACCCCTCTCACCTGAGCACAATTAGTGCACTCTGCAGTTTATTAGCCTTTACTTTTTAAGGTAAATCCACTTGTAAACAGACCCCAAACCAGCTCACAACCCTTTTATACAAGTTTAACAGTCAAGCCACACCCCTCTCACCTGGCACAATTAGTGCACTCTGCAGTTTATCAGCCTTTACTTTTTAAGGTAAATCCACTTGTAAACAGACCCCAAACCAGCTCACAAACCTTTTATACAAGTTTAACAGTCAAGCCACACCCCTCTCACCTGGGCACAATTAGTGCACTCTGTAGTTTATTAGCCTTTACTTTTTAAGGTAAATCCACTTGTAAACAGAACCCAAACCAGCTCACAAACCTTTTATACAAGTTTAACAGTCAAGCCACACCCCTCTCACCTGAGCACAATTAGTGCACTCTGCAGTTTATCAGCCTTTACTTTTTAAGGTAAATCCACTTGTAAACAGACCCCAAACCAGCTCACAAACCTTTTATACAAGTTTAACAGTCAAGCCACACCCCTCTCACCTGGGCACACTTAGTGCACTCTGCAATTTATCAGCCTTTACTTGTAAGGTAAATCCACTTGTAAACAGGCCCCAAACCAGCTCACAAACCTTTTATACAAGTTTAACAGTCAAGCCACACCCCTCTCACCTGGGCACAATTAGTGCACTCTGCAGTTTATCAGCCTTTACTTTTTAAGGTAAATCCACATGTTTGTTGGTAGCTTAAATGTAGACTAATACCGCTATGGCGGTGGACTTGCAAAGTCTCACAATGGCATGTTAATAACAGCCAGCATTAATATATGCACTAGTGACGCATGTGATCCTGACCTCAATAGCAGTCTGAGAACAGATCTTTGGGTCTGATGTAAGAAAAAGTGAATCTGGCTGCTGACCTTTGTGTCCTCTCCATAATAATGGCTATTTGCTCATATTTCTGATTATCCACAGACCTAGCTAATGGTTAGTAAAGCTTGCAGATGGGAATCAGGTGAGTTGGTATATTGGTACAGTATTTAGAACTGTACTGTACATACATCGTGATTCTAAATTGTTTTCGATCCTCCTCTGCATTTTTTGATTTGAACACTTATTTCAGATTTTTGTTTGTTCAACACACTGTATGTGTGAAACTGGATTGGATTACACAGTCCAAAGGTTGAATCATCTGTTTAATTGAGCAGATCTAGTTACAAGTTGTAAGTGCTATGCACATAAATGGTTTCTTCAGTTAAATGAAGAGATTTCTGGTTCCGGTTGCAGCATGTGACCCTGGTAGGTGCTATGCATCAAGCTTATTCAAGACTATTAGATTGACCCCTGTAGGTTTCCCCTTTTTTCCAGCCTCTTGCTCTTCAAGGACCCGCCCACACCACACCCATGATATTAATGCAGTTTTGACAACTGCTGATTGTGGTCTGTGTATCAAATAAAGCTTTGTTATACTGTTATGTGAATGCACAATCTTGACCACTGCTGATTGTGGTCTGTCTATCAAATAAAGCTTTGTTATACTGTTATGTGAATGCACAATCTTGACCACTGCTGATTGTGGTCTGTCTATCAAATAAAGCTTTGTTATACTGTTATGTGAATGCACAATCTTGACCACTGCTGATTGTGGTCTGTGTAAAAAATAAAGCTTTGTTAGACCTTTCTGACTGCGTCCATGTGTTATGAATATGTTTGGTTCAGGGAAATCCACATGCATTACATTAGTGTCACATTCCTCTAAATGTAAACTGATGAGCCATAGTTAACATGCAATAGATCAATACATGTAAAACTGTTGAGGAGTCAGAATAGCTTGAGATATCATCTGATCCCAAATATCATATCTACTACTAATATAGGGTTAATACCCTTGACAAGTCTGATTAGCGATACTGGGGAGTAGGAACATTCCCCTGAGGGCCTACAATGAATAGGACAGGTGACACTGGAGTGCTTTTCCAGTTCCTTCTCTAGTTGATTGGGATTAGTCTGACCTCTCTGATAAGACGTACCCCCCTACACTGGCCCGATGTAGGCTAGCTCACAGCTTCATTGAAGTACACAAACTCCTTCACCCACATCAGTTAGCATATGTGTGAATACAGTTAGTTGCCCAATAATGAACATGCATTGGCTAAATATCCTTTGGTTATCATATGTTGTAATGGTCATGCACATGCCAATCTGACAAACCATGCTGCAACATGCATAATATGATTAAAGCCACACTACCCAATTCAATAGCAAGAGTAAAACATGAGTCAGGTCATATGAACCCTTTTGCCACGCACATGAGCTCTATTGGGATCCCTTAAATCTCTATCTAATTGCATATACATCTAGCTCATCACATCTACATTAGAGAATACAAATAGTGGCCAAATCAGACCGCCACTTGGCATATATCAAGTACCAGGGAAATATTTCATTATATGTGGTTAAGTTCTTCAGTTGTGTCCGACTCTGCGTGACCCTATGGACTGCAGCACATTCAGCTAGGTCTCTGCCTGTGCTGTTCTCCAAAGTTTGAAGGCCAAAGAGATTGGAGTGGGTTGTCAGTTCCTTCTCAAGTGGATTGGACCTTGTCTGATCTCTCTGCTATGACCTGCCCACCTACAGTAGCTTCCAGCTTCATTCAGGTAAACAAGCCCCTTCACACCACTTAGCAATGCTGAAGGGGACCAGGGTAACATGCACCACACATATCTATTCTGACCCATCAGGAAGGGCCGCAAGCTCTGGGATCGACAGCAAACTCACCGCCATCAGGCATAATCTCTGCTACGCCCATCCTGGTGGGAGCCATGTGCCAGGTGTCTAGTTATTCCCATTTGGTGAACTTCCAAACTGTTCTGCTATTTATCAATTTACATGGGTGAGGGTTGCTAAGTGGTGGTGGTGGTGAAGCAGCTTGTGTACCTGAATGAGGCTGTGAGCTACTGTAGGTGGGCAGGTCATAGCAGAGAGATCAGACAAATCCCAATCCACTAGAGGAGGAACTGACAACCCACTCCAATCTCTTTGGCCTTCAAACTTTGGAGAACAGCACAGGCAGAGACCTAGCTGAATGTGCTGCAGTCCATAGGGTCACGGAGAGTCGGACACAACTGAAGAACTTAAGCACATATAATGAAATATTCCCCTGGTACTTGATATATGCCAAGTGGCGGTCTGATTTGGCCACTATTTGTATTCTCTAATGTAGATGTGATGAGCGAGATGTGTATTCTATCGTTGATCTACCATATAGCGTGCATCGAATGTGCGCTGTCATCTGCGCACCGACACATGCACGCATCAACAACAGCAGGCCCGACAGGAGGCTAGCGGATCTCATGATTAGGATTAGGCGGTGGGGTGTAAGGGTTAGGATTAGGCTGCGGCTACAAGGGTTAGAAGGGTTTATGGCATTAGGTCATATCACTTGCGCCCTTTCATCGACGCGCAACAGTCAAAAATATTAGAACTGCGCAATGATGTGGGACCGCTCATGTCAGCTGCATGTTGTCAAAACACATTTGCTGTGCGCGCCAATATTGGGGTGACATATTCTATTATGGGGCTGTTTTAGAGGCTACAATGGAACCTGTATGTGTGCTGACCAATCAAACATATGAGGAATATTAAACTAATTTGAAGTCTTGTTAATTTGGAGGCTGTAATGCTTGGGCCTCCATTTTAGGGTTACAGGCTTAAACCATGCAGACTGCAAAAACCGTAACAAAATGGATACCTTTAACCTCCAAGCACGTACAGCCTTTAAAAACGAGCTGCGGGCTTGGAGGACAGCCCGCACGGGCTTGAATACGGAGCTACGGGCTTGGTCAGTGAAGTCCGTGGGACTTGTACGGATTTTAAAATCAAAGTACAATTTGGCGATGTGCAAGCTTGAGAATGTTTGGCTAGTAATCCTCATGCCCCCCCCCCGTTATGTTCCCCATCATTTACAGTGCTTTGCAGTGCTGGATTGAATATATATTGGCTATCACAATGCTTGGTTTGCGGCCCTCCATCTCCAAACCCGTACGGGTTTGAACAAGGACCAGCCCGCGGAACTACGGGCCGTAAAGTAATCCGTAAATAATATATCAGATTTGGGCTGATGTGCAAGCTTGAGAGGGTGTTGCTATTAATCCTCGTGTCCCCCATTATGATGCCTAACATTTACGGAGCTTTTAGCTTTTCTCGATTTTATATTTGCATTTTCAGTTTAAGGACTTTGCGGCCGGAAAACAAGATTTACGGGCGCTGGGAAAAAGCTTCCGGCCGTTTGCATGATATGCGGCCGGCCGGAAGGGGATATCCTAGCGGCGCCGTATAATTGAATTGCAAGGTAAAAGTAGCTCTACACTGGGCCGTAAGACGGGCGCAAGGAATCGCAGCTTTGCGGCCGTTTTACGGCCGATAATTGAATGAGGCCCCTAGTAATTTAGGTTGAAAAAATACTTTTAGTCCATCAAGTTTAACCTTTTTAGATCTCCTCTGATTTGCAATATGCTGATTAATTGTTAATTGATCCAGAGGAAGGCAAGTTGTAAATTACTGGAGCCCGTAAGTGAGGCCATAAGTTAATTTGCTATTCAACTGGTTTCTTTTTGCGGGCCCCAAACAATTTACAGGTCACGGCTTTGAAAACAATGTGGTTGTTAAACCCGGAACTTACAGCCTCTCGAAGCCTTTGATCTTTCCTGTCCACAAGAGTTACGAGCACTAAAATTTCAAATCGCTATTCAATTGCTACAATTCCCCAAGCAAGCAAATGTTTTCCCACCCGTAAACTCCTATGAGTACTAGAGAGGACCCGCAAGGGGGTTTAACCCCTGTTCGTAGAACTGTAAATGCAAATAAAATGGGGAAAGCAATGAAAGACATTAGAACTAATTGCACGACAGACTCAAGCTCGCACATTTTTATTTGTATTTTGTCATTTCGGAGTTATATTGATCTCGGGAATCAATGAGTTAATACATATCAAGCCACCCACATGGACTAGAACAGTATCAGCAATTATTTTTATTATTTTGTATTTTGCAGTTTTGCAAGTCTAATTGCATATCGGACCCCCAAACGCTAATTGATTGGCATGTAACATCCATGTTTTACTTCCGTAATGATGGCGGCCTCCTTTACTATTGGCTGTATCGAAATGGGTGGTTATGGCCTTGCTTAATCGATCATGTTCCTGCCCTGAACTGCTAGCTACTACAAGTGCATGGTTTACGGTTTCGACGTTCGACATGTAACTTGCGGGCTTGTTTAATTGTATAGCACCGGAATTGGAGCAGAGTTCAAGCTTGCAGCATGCCCGCAGACATATGGCCTGTATACTACGAGATGCAGGCTTCTAATTGAACCAGGCTCTATATTTTCTCCTTTGAACTTAAGTTGATAACAGACACAACATATTGTCCAAGGCTAACCCATCTATCTCAATTACGGGTGGTTTAGTAACAAAAGAAATCATACCTAGCTATGCTATTCCCCTATCCCGTAAACAGTGTAAGAGAACTGCTACGAGTGACTGCAGCATGACAAAGCCAAAAAGCATGGTACAAATTTCCATTGATTTTTGGAGGGCTAAAAGATTAAGAGTTAGTCTGTTAGACTTTTACATGATTCCCTATGCTAATTTAGATTTTAAGGTCACTTTCAAAACTGGGCAGTGCCGTGAGTGCAAAAAGTTGAAGGAAATATTATGTGTACCAAAGACCACTTGCAAATGGTTTTAAAACCATTGCTGAGTGCTGAAGCAGCAGTTAAAAGATATAGTATAGCACTAAAAAAAATGTAAATTGATGAAATTCCAACATTTATTGACACTTAACGGTCCACTATAAACATATGTATAATAAAAAAATATGATATTGTATTACTATACACCGCTTTACACTACCCCGAATAACGCTATTTCACTATAGCAAGGTTTTTGATTCAATTCCCTGCTTAGCACTAAATCTCGCAATTATGCCACAAAATCACATTCATTTTTTTTTATATCCCCGCTTAGCGCTTTTTTTTCCCACTATAGCATTGTTTCAGCACTATGGCTTTAAAATGCCACGTTTAGTGCTGATTCACATAGCGCTTGTGCATGTAGGAACGCATGCACAGCTCTAAACAGTGTATTCCTGTAATTCACAGTACAGTGCTGCTAGATCAGCTGTAATCCAGAATAATGCTGGTAATGTGTTTTTCGACTTGGTTACTAGTAAAGTCCTATATAGTCTTACTAACCAAACAAAGACATAGCTATCAATAAAAAACAATGCTCTATTGGTAGAGTTGCTTCACAACCATGCATGTTTTCCCAAACTACATGATCCTTTATAGCTTGATATGGTAAACTGAAAATAAAATATTGTAATTGAACTTTTTCCCGCTGTATTGACTTTAAGGGATGTTCACAATGCTCCTTGACTAATGGTGCTAGATGATCCAAGTTAGATTTTTATAGATCTATTTTGGAATATCTTATTGTCATTCAATCCACATTACTTCATGAGCACCTACAATATAAGTACACTTGATATATAAGATTGGATTTATTGGTGCCACCTTTGAACCCATAGATTTTTGCTGTTGTTGAAAATCATTATAACAACAAAATAATGTATAACTCTTTTTATCAAAAATATCTATAATTCCCAAGGATAATAATAATTTTGAATTAAATATTTACTATATTTGCTTCTGAGGAAGGAAATTAGATTCAGTTAAGGCAGTATTTCTTATAGCATGAATTTATGTGAAGACTCATGCAGAGAGAGGTTACTTCTCAAGAGGTTGCAGGAAAAGAAATATATTGTGACAAGTTGCTAGACAAAACATCAATTGTGCCAGAGACATTTCAGATTGGAGAATGTCCTGAGATCCACAGATATCTGAGAATGATCAGCTTAATAGATGTGCTGTTTGTGAAAAAATATCTTTGAGATTTTGCTAAATTTAGAAGTTAGAGTTCATCTTTTTATTCTGAAGTTCATGCTGTGCTCCAGTTGAGCCACCCACTTTTTATTTCTTGTGGAAGTATGTAAAATTAGGTTTTAAAAAATGCAATGTTTTTTGGCATATTATGAAGTATTTTATTAGTTGTATGGTACTTCACAAATACTGATATTCTACTGACTCACATAGTAAAATGCAAATATATTTAAAGTCTTACTTAAATATTCACTATGTGTCATTATTTAAGATATATTTTAAGCATGTTATTTTTTTTAACACAGCTTATTGATTTTAATATTTGCTTGGTGCAGTGGCACTTTAAACAGAAAAAAATGCATGAAATGAGATCATGAAGAAAAAAATTATCATATTAAATAGCAACAATGCAATACCACAGCTCTATTATGTCCTCCAAAAGGGTAGGAGCTTACATGAGCTGCAAACTTGAACGGGATTACATTCCACCCTACCTGCTTGAGAAAACATTTTGGTATACAGAAGCTTCTATATTCTGTTTCAATATGTAAACCTATGTTGATATTATATTCATCTTGTTTGTTTAAAAAATGATTGTATTTTAGATTGTGTTTGTTTAGCTAACATTGACAACATCAAGTCACATACATGATATTATATTTATCCTTCGCTCTGCCCATCTGAACTTGACAAGGTCCTTGCCAACATCAAGAAATGGGTAACTTTTGTATTTTGCTTGCATAGAAATGTTGTTGCTTTTTGTTGAAACATATGGGACACTCCATACCGTAAAAAACTAAAATGATTCCAAAAACCATCATTCCCTAGGCACAGCCATGCAATTTGTTTCTGCTTGTTTGCATTTTTGGCATTGTGCCAAAGTGGTGATGCCCAACTTAGAGATATTTTGGTTGGCATATTAGGAAGGTGTGTAATTTTGTAGTGTACCTTGTGGAAATATGCCGCTGGAGAGTTACACATTTTTCTTTAAAAAATGGGCATGGCATCACCCAGAAAGGGTAGGGATGTTCAGTTACTCAGCCTGCTGGTTTGCTGTTCAAAGTCTATTTTCGGCCTTATTTTATATATGAAGGATGTTCCAAATAGCTTTCCAATATCTTTTTCTGTAACTGAATCCAAGATATTATTGTCTAGCTGGGGTAAGATAATTGGTTTAAATGAGTTGTGGTAATGAAATATTTGAAAATATAAGAATCACAAAGGCATATAGTATTTCTCAGTTAATTCTGGAATGTAAAAATGTCTTGCATTATTGGGTTGATACCCTTGAGCTTGCAGATCTTGAATGTCATATCTGCTTGTGCATTTTGAAAATGTATTTTTTTTTGTAGTTGTAAGAATACTGAGTGTTTGTAATTGCCAAACATGTGTGTTCTGACTCTCTGCCACTCGTGGGCTGTAGAGTAAATTAGTGGATTTATTTTGTAGTATTGCAGAGGGGCATGTAATAAGTGCACTAAGTCCCCCATTCAATTCCAAGCCCTTAATTACCTTAATATTGGCCGCAAATTTGTTACAATTCTGGCTGTATTCGATTGACTCAAGCCCGCAATTACAGGGCTAAAGCCTAAAACTGTAAACCATGAACCCGTACGTAGCAATTCAGTAGCAAGTTACAATTTAGACAGAGCCAATAGTAAGTGAGACCGTCATCATGACGTCAGTAAAACATGGAGTTTAAACTATAATCAGTTAGTGTTTAGAAGTCTGATATGTGATGGTACTCACAATCCAGAAATGTAAAAATCAATAAAAATGAATGAATAAACTGTGCTAGTTCATGTGGGTGGCCTGATATGTATTAACTCCTTGATTCTCGGGATTGAAATAACAAGGCAATAAAACTTAAAAAAAAAAATTATTGCAGCTTTAGGAGCTTGAGTGCAATTCATTCTAATGCCTTTCATTACTTTCCCAGTATTTTAAAGTAAAGTAGAGTATTTATACTTGCTTTTACAGTGTTACAAACAGGTGTTTAACCCACTTGCAAGTCCTATCTACAGGGAGTGCAGAATTATTAGGCAAATTAGTATTTTGACCACAAAATCCTCTTTATGCATGTTGTCTTACTCCAAGCTGTATAGGCTCGAAAGCCTACTACCAATTAAGCATATTAGGTGATGTGCATCTCTGTAATGAGAAGGGGTGTGGTCTAATGACATCAACACCCTATATCAGGTGTGCATAATTATTAGGCAACTTCCTTTCCTTTGGCAAAATGGGTCAAAAGAAGGACTTGACAGGCTCAGAAAAGTCAAAAATAGTGAGATATCTTGCAGAGGGATGCAGCACTCTTAAAATTGCAAAGCTTCTGAAGCGTGATCATCGAACAATCAAGCGTTTCATTCAAAATAGTCAACAGGGTCGCAAGAAGCGTGTGGAAAAACCAAGGCGCAAAATAACTGCCCATGAACTGAGAAAAGTCAAGCGTGCAGCTGCCACGATGCCACTTGCCACCAGTTTGGCCATATTTCAGAGCTGCAACATCACTGGAGTGCCCAAAAGCACAAGGTGTGCAATACTCAGAGACATGGCCAAGGTAAGAAAGGCTGAAAGACGACCACCACTGAACAAGACACACAAGCTGAAACGTCAAGACTGGGCCAAGAAATATCTCAAGACTGATTTTTCTAAGGTTTTATGGACTGATGAAATGAGAGTGAGTCTTGATGGGCCAGATGGATGGGCCCGTGGCTGGATTGGTAAAGGGCAGAGAGCTCCAGTCCGACTCAGACGCCAGCAAGGTGGAGGTGGAGTACTGGTTTGGGCTGGTATCATCAAATTGAGCTTGTGGGGCCTTTTCGGGTTGAGGATGGAGTTAAGCTCAACTCCCAGTCCTACTGCCAGTTCCTGGAAGACACCTTCTTCAAGCAGTGGTACAGGAAGAAGTCTGCATCCTTCAAGAAAAACATGATTTTCATGCAGGACAATGCTCCATCACACGCGTCCAAGTACTCCACAGCGTGGCTGGCAAGAAAGGGTATAAAAGAAGAAAATCTAATGACATGGCCTCCTTGTTCACCTGATCTGAACCCCATTGAGAACCTGTGGTCCATCATCAAATGTGAGATTTACAAGGAGGGAAAACAGTACACCTCTCTGAACAGTGTCTGGGAGGCTGTGGTTGCTGCTGCACGCAATGTTGATGGTGAACAGATCAAAACACTGACAGAATCCATGAATGGCAGGCTTTTGAGTGTCCTTGCAAAGAAAGGTGGCTATATTGGTCACTGATTTGTTTTTGTTTTGTTTTTGAATGTCAGAAATGTATATTTGTGAATGTTGAGATGTTATATTGGTTTCACTGGTAAAAATAAATAATTGAAATGGGTATATATTTGTTTTTTGTTAAGTTGCCTAATAATTATGCACAGTAATAGTCACCTGCACACACAGATATCCCCCTAAAATAGCTAAAACTAAAAACAAACTAAAAACTACTTCCAAAAATATTCAGCTTTCATATTGATTAGTTTTTTGGGTTCATTGAGAACATGGTTGTTGTTCAATAATAAATTAATCCTCAAAAATACAACTAGCCTAATAATTCTGCACTCCCTGTAGTAGGAAAGTTACGATTTTTACAACTACAGTGATTTTGTGCCTGTAACTCGCAAATGGATTGGAGTAGCGAAATGTAGCCAATTGAATATCAGTAACTTTTATGGGCTACATTACGAGGCTCCAGTACAATTTGGCCAATTGAATGGGGGCCTACGTTTATTGAAGGGATGAATTTTTGTTGCTTATGAAGTAAACACATCTGTATATTGAATCAAACCTTGGCAAATTGCAGCAGGCTTGCACAGTTTTATAATTTAACACTGGGCAGATTTAAGTAGCCATTTTGTCTTGGTTGCTGTAATTTATGAAGTGCTAGCTTTGCTATTTTGTGTTTCCATAATAACAACTGGAATTATCTATGTATTATATGTATTCTTTTTTATATCTTGACTAAGATAACATCTGTAACTGGTATAACATTTTGGGGAATGTCATCATCATTATAAGTTAAACAATTTCCACAAAAGTAAGTGATAAATCTTTCCAATTCCTTATGTCTACATAAATGTTACCTATATATTTAGTAAGGTTATCTTTATACAGAGTTTCAATAATTGAAGGTTGTGACCTTTTGGTAGACAAAGGTAGACATACTGTAGTTTCTGCTGAAAATCTGTGCTTTGTGTTAAGGATAGATGTTCTGATTTTTCTAAGATTATTACAAATTCAGACACTCAACTGAATGCTTTTAAGATCTTAATAATAGTCGGTGTAGATTATTTTGGGTTAATTGTATATAGTAAAAAATCATCACTGAATGCCAACATTTTTATCTTTCTTGCCTCTACCAATCCCTCTAAATGATTACAGTTTAGTTAGGTGTTGAATCAATGGATCTAATACAAGATTGAAACTGGGGATTAAGGACATCTTTGGCATTTGCCCTTTCCAAATCAAAACATGAGGAGTTATGTCCATTAGGTTTCATAATTACAGATAATATTCATGTGGTTTAAGAAGTTCAGGGCAACATTTTCTCTGTCGTGCACATCAAAAAGAAATGCCTTTGATACCCTATGAAATGCATCATCAGTGTCCAGATTTATAATCATATTAGAGTTATATGGAATATGTCTATATTTAAATGGCCATTTATCTCACTGTAAGGTCTCTTTATGGTGTGAAAAAGCACAAGGCTGTATGTTAAAATGATCTATTGTTTAACTACACTAATAACAGCTACGAAATCTAAAGTTTTAAGTATGTTCACATAACAAAGTGTAACCTGCTTACTGATTGTTTTGCTATTAATAACACTAATAACTTTTTTTTTAATCTCAAGTCAAAATAGGTGAAAAGTATTTTTTGTGCTCAATACAAATATATTTTTATACTTTCTCTATCACGTAAGGATTTTGAGAGACAGTGATTTTAAGTTTACAGCATCACATATATAATTGTGAGCATGTGAGCCGTTGCTCACGCTTGCGGGCTCGCACAGCGAGCCTGCGGCCCTTGCAAAGCGAGGGCCTCGGTTGCTGGCATCGAGCGCCGACGGCGCTCCATGCCAGCAACTGAGGCTCTAGCGAAGCAAAAATCGGCCGCAACCCGCGGACATGAAAAAATGAAAAACACAATAAATACACACAACACATACATAAAAAGCTTACCTAGGGGGAGCATCCAGGACCTCAAAAAATTAAGTTACACCTCAATTTAACGCAAAATAAAAGAGTTTAGACACTAAAAAATTCTCTAAGCGAGAGAAAAAATGGCCGCCGAAATGAGGCTACAGCAGTCTAAAGACGCAAAACAGCACCAAACACCTATGGAATTGCCGAAAACCACATACGAGATTAGAAAACAAGGACTCAACCCGCGCGACCCCAAACACATTACAAACACAATAAATACACACAACAAACATATAAAAAGCTTACCCACAGCAAGGTGGTGCACCTAGAACCTCTGCAAGTAAAGTTACACTGCTATTTAAGTCCAAATTTCAGAGTTTAAACACCCGAAAATCACCTAAGCGAGAGAAAAAATGGCCGCCGAACAAAACGAAAACGAGGCTACAGGACTCTAAACACGCAAAACATCACCACAAACACGCAAAACACCACAAAACAGCTACGGATATTCCACCACAGCCGCATACCGCACATTAGCCGCCATTTTAGAACAATAACTTATACAATGCGGAAGTACACAGCTACGCTAACGGATTTGCCTCGCGCATGCACACTATTACACTGCACACATTTATCACGCTTACACAGCAGCTCAACAGCACAAGAGATTGCCAGCTCTTCAACACAATGCTTCCTGCATATATTACTTCAAAATAGGTCAAGTATATTCATTTATTAATGTATTATTTATTTGATTATTATACACCAAACAGCATTAGCTCACTTAAAATTTCATTGCCGTCATTTTTTGACGGGCAATACCCTAGTTACATATATTTACAATATGTACATAGTAAAAGACTAACTCCCCTAAAAGGTAGAAGTATAGGATTTTCTCCTGTATTTTTTCTGAACAACCCTCTTAAGTAACAGAAATCAGCAAGCATTGCTGGACTTCACCTGCCCTGGTGCCGCTTTTCTATTTTGGAAATGTCCTGGTGAATTAATTCACCATGTTCATCGCTGACTTCCCCAAGATTTGCTAGGAAGGAATCCAGATGTGATTACAATAAATGGATTTTCAAAGACATGTTACATCCCATAGTCTTGTAAGATTGCAAAATATCATCCACTGTTTTTTTGCAGTTGACTGCCTTATGATTCCCTAAGAAGTTCTGGCAAACACTCTTGAAAGCTGGTTCAACTGACTATCAAAGTTCTCATCTTTAATCAGTTGTCTTATATGAGGTCCTACAAAGATCCCCTCTTTGATCTTTGCATCACTGATCCTTGGGAATTTTTTCTTAAATAGGTAAATCCAGGTCCACTTTGCTCCATCGCTTTGACAAGGTTCTTCATAAGACCAAGCTTTATATGGAGTCAAGGTAGATACACCTTTTCTGGATCAACGAGTGGTGTATTGACAGCATTCCTCAATCCCGGAATTAGTTATGTTCGTTTTGCCCTTGTTTCTGTGTAATAATTTATTTAATCTCTGCTGTCCCACTCACAAAGAAAACAGCTGTACTTTGTGTGATCCCCTTGTAGTCCAAGCAATATAGCAACTACTTTCAAGTCACCACATGTATTCCATTTGTATTCTTCCTATTTGATTTTTTTCAAACATGAGTTTCATGCTCTCATAAGTTTTTTTGATATTAGCAGCATGAGCTAGTGGCACTGATGGAAACTTATTTCCTTTGTGGAGAAGCACAGCTTTAAAGCTAGCTTTAGAAGAATCGATAAATATATGCCAATCCTCTGTTTTGTTTTTAATAATGCTTAATGCTGTATAAATGTGTTATATAGCACAATGTTTTATATTAAAGAGGACATAACTTTAATACTATGGGTGATAGAACAATTCTGAGACAATTTAATTTTTTCTTATTTTTTTCCAGATTTTATTAAGTATTGTCAATTTACAAACCTCCAAAAAAAGAACATTAGACAACTTGACAAATCACAATGCTTACATAACAAATAAAATTATTTAAAAAAATTACACATTATTGATAGATTGCTTCTATCACGGTGTGTATTTTACTGACCTCAAGGTCCCTTTCTTTAAGAAAATACAATCATTTTCAAACACATTACGCTAGTTAAAACTTGAAATGAGCATTTGGGGCCGCAATGCCACGGGTAAGGAGTCGATTTATATTAAGCTTTTTCAATGAAAGCGAAGTAGTGATAGAAAGAGCTGCAGTTAAGGGCCTTTATAGAATTCATCGCAAGTCTTCCATTTCTACCAACAGATTTTTACTAAGTCCGAGCGAGCTAGGCCCCTTTCCCTATCACTAGTCTGAATAATTCCTCCTGAACATCTTTCCAAACCAGGTTACAGTGATGTTTCCAATTAGAGGCTATGTACCATTTTCAAAATCAGTGGCATAAATTATGTATGACATGACCCTTATTTGCTCTGAGACAAAATCTTTGTTGACCACTAATAGATGCAGATACTGGCAATCCTCCCTGGATCAATACTCCATATCTAATTTTCCATGATAACCCTGAATGCCCTTTTTATTCGATAATATATTCGAAATATATCCCACCACTTTTTAAAGTTATCTATTGAATCTGTTGTCACCACCTCCTTTAACCACCCTTTCTGTCATATGCCCTTTTCTTTCTTTTTGATAGAATCTTGTTTCTTCTGACCTCAAGGGATGTCCTCTTGTCAGTTGAAAACCTGTTGGCACAAAAAGTACACTTGACAAATTCCTATATTGACCCTGGATGTATTTATATAAGGTTGTCATATCCCCTCTTAGATGCCTTTTTTTCTAGAGAAAATACATTTAATTTGGTTAGTCTTTCTTCATAACTTAGTCCCTCTATACCACTTATTAGTTTTGTTTCCCATCCCTGTACTTTTTCCAGCTCTAAAATGTCCTTTTTATGAAGCAACGTCCAAAATTGTACTACATGTTCTAAATTAGGGCGTACTATAGATTTGAATAGTGGCAGAATTATATCTGTTTGCTTTGCTTCTATACCCTTATTAATGCATGCTAATATTTTACTTGCCTTTGCAGATGCTGCTTGGCATTGAGCACTGTTACCTAGGTGGTTGTCCACAAGTACTCCAAAATCCCTTTCTATATATGATATCCATAGAACTGCTCCATTAAGATTACAAATTGCATGGCTATTTTTCCTTCTCAAATACATAACTTTATATTTATTTGTATTAAATCTCATCTGCCATTTAGTTGCCCATCCCTCTAATTTACGCAAATCCCTTTGGAGGGAAAGTACATCATTTTCTGATTTAATTACCTTGCATAACTTAGTGTCATCAGCACAAATTGAGACAAAACTTCCGAGTCTTACTTCTAAGTAATTAATACATATGTTAAAACAGGTGAGGACCTATAATGAGCTCTGAGGAACCCCACTTACAACATTACTCCAATCTGAGTATGTTCCATTTACAACAGCCCTTTGCTTCCTGTCTTTTAGTCAGCTCTCAATCCATGAGCATATATTTACTGCAATTCCTGTATCTCTTAGATTGTACAATAGTCTCCCATGTGGCACTGTATCAAAAGCCTTTGCAAAATCCAAAAAGAATACATCCACTGATCCAAGTTCCTCTTAACCTCCTCATAGGAACAAATTAATTTTCTTTGATATGACCTATACCTCATAAATCCTTGTTGACTCCTTCTATTTAAATAAACATATTCTTGTATACTAGCCCTTATTAACCCTTTTAAAAGCTTCCCAACTACAGATGTGAGGCTTACAGGTCTATAATTCATTAGATTTGCTCTTGCTCTATTCTTAAATATAGTTATCTCTTCTTCTTTTCTCCAGTCATCTGACAAAGACCCTGTGGTGACAGAGTGTTGAAAAATTAGACCTGGGGCTTTATTAAAAAAAAAAAATTCAAAACTCTTTTGGATTTCTTCCGGCATTAACCAATGATTTGGTGAAGGTAGTGTGGCCCCATTTTGTTCCATTGTCCCAACCACTGGTACCTCTCTTGTGTATACTGAAGAAAATAACTTATTTAGCTTATCTGCCCTTTCCTGGTCACAATTTATCAGTTTGTCTGTCTTACATTGCAATGGTCCTATAGCTTTCTTCCTGGCCTTCTTCCCATTAATATATTCAGGGTTAGTCTTACTCTCCTTTGCAACTATCCTTTCATTTTCTATTTTAGCCAGTCTGATAGCTCTTTTGAAAGACTTGTTGATTAACTTGTACTCACATAAAGCAGTCTCTGTCGCTCTTTCTTGTATAATTTAAATGCCTACTTTTTGTTCCTGATCATGATCTTTGAATCATTGTTAAGCCACATGGGATGTTATTTACTCCTGTTCCTTTTATCTGCACACGCTGTATGCCGATGTGTATGTATATTTAGTAATTATTTGAATGTTGTCCATTTATTTTCAGTATTTTTATCGGTAAGTTTGTTATCCCAGTCTGTATGTTGCATTGCTGTCCTTAGCCCATTAAAATTTGCTCTTTTAAAATTAAACGTTTTTTGTTGGTTCCTTACAACTTTGTTACATAGTTACATAGTAATTGACGGTGAAAAAGAGACTTTCAGTCCATCAAGTTCATCCTTTTAAGATCTCCTCTGATCTGCAATATGCAGATCAGTTGTTAATTGATCTAGAGGAAGGCAAACCGAAAAAAACAAAAACAATTGAAACTTAGCCAATCATCTCAAAAGTGAAAACAATTTAATGCTTTCCTGATGCCAGATACTGGTGATCGTACTCCTCCTTGGATGAATACTCTCTCTCTAAATAACCAGGATAACCCTGAATATCCTTTTTATTCAAAAATATATCCAGAACCCTTTTAAAGTTATCTATCGAATCCGCTGTCACTAACTCCTTTGATAGAAAATACCACAGATTAACCACCCTTACTGTTAAGAACCCTTTTCTTTCTTTAAGGTGGAATCTTTTTACTTCTAACCTCAACGGATGTCCTCCTGTCAGTTGAAAACCTCTTGGCACAAGAAGCTCACTTGACAAAGCTTTATACTGACCCTGGATGTATTATATAAAGATATAGCCTTCTTAATACATGCTAATATTGTATTTGCCTTTGCAGCTGCTGCTTGGCATTGAGCACTGTTACCTAGGTGGTTGTTCACAAGTACTCCCATCAGGACCCGGGGCTTTATTGACATTCATTTTTTTCCAACCTCTTTTGGATTTCTTCCTGCATTAACCAATTATTTGGTGAAGGTAGTCTATCCCCATTATGATGCAGTGACCCAACCACTGGTACCTCCTTTGTATATACAGAAGATAAGAACCTATTTAGCTCTTCTGCCTTTTCCTGGTTAATAATTGTTAGACGGCCTGTTACACATTGTATTGCTCCTATAGCTTCCATCCTGGCCCTCTTCCCATTTATATACTTAAAATGTTTTAGGGTTAGTCTTACGCTCTTTTGTAACTCATTTTTCATTTTCTATTTTAGCCAGTCTAAAAGCCCTTTTGCAAACCTTGTTGATTTCCTTGTACTCCCGTAAAGCAGTCTCTGTCCTCTCTTTTTTGTATAATTTAAATGCATGTTTTTTACTCTGTATCTTGATCTTTAAATTGATTTATACTTCAATAAATTGGGACCTTTCCTATTATCTGACTGTAACTGCTGGTGGCAACATACTCGGTCACATAACAGGAAAGATACATTCTTTGCATCCCATACTAAACATTAATTATCGTTTCATATATGCTGGTATGTTGATATTTCCAGATTGCTATTAATTGCATTGACCACTAGTGATGTCCCGAACAGTTCGCCGGCGGACTATCCGCGGCGATTTTTGCATGTTCGCGTTCGCAGCAAACGGCGAACACATGCGCTTTTGGGTTTGCCCCCTATTCTTTATCATTGAGGAAACTTTGACCCTGCACCTCACAGTCAGCAGACCCATTCCAGCCAATCAGCAGCATACACTCCCTTCCAGAGCCTTCCATCTGAAGGACAGCAACCCAAAAAGCCCTCTTTAGGGCTAGAACATCATTTATTTTATTTTATAATTTTTTTCTGTGTAATCTAATTGCATATGCCTGCCTGCAAGTGTGTGTGTGTGTGACAGGCTAACACCTAACAGCTTATATTGTGCTCAGTGAAATAAAACAACACTTTTTTGACTGTAATAGATTGAATAGCAATTGCCTGCCTACAGGCGTGTGTGTGAAACCTATTGCATCTACTCTGCCAACTTTTGCCAGTGCACAGTGACACTCATATCTGGTGGCACCTTAGATTGCACGCGCAGTGCCCCAAATTTGAAGTGGTAGGACCGACCAAGCATCTTTTTTCATCTCCCGCTTCCAAAAATCCATGCCATATACACGTCCCCTGATAGTGGACGTAACAGGGATTAAACCGATAGGAATAGTACTACTTAACAGTACACACCTTATAATAATGCAGACAGAGGCAACGCGTATAATTTTCCATGCTGTGCAGTGGAAGCCCCCAGACTCTGACCTGTGTATAATATTCCATGCTGGGCAGTTGAAGCCCTTAGACTCTGACCTGTGTATAATATTCCATGCTGTGCAGTGGAAGCCCCCAGACTCTGACCTGTGTATAATATTCCATGCTGTGCAGTGGAAGCCCCCAGACTCTGACCTGTGTATAATATTCCATGCTGTGCAGTGGAAGCCCCCAGACTCTGACCTATGTATAATATTCCATGCTGGGCAGCGGAAGCCCCCAGACTCTGACCTGTGTATAATATTCCATGCTGGGCAGTGGAAGCCCCCAGACTCTGACCTGTGTGTAATATTCCATGCTGGGCAGTGGAAGCCCCCAGACTCTGGGAGTCTGAAGAAGAGGAGTCAGAGGAGGAAGGTGGCTTTGAGGAGGTGGAAGACCAAACACAGCAGGCGTCCCAGGGGGCTTGTTGTCACCTTTCGGGGACCTTGGTGGCTGGGTGGAGGAAGAGACCTTCAATGACATCAGTGAGGACAAGGAATGGGACATGGCTAGCTTGGTATGCAACCTTGTGCAAATGGGGAGTTTGCGGTTGTGCAAAGGGACTGTTTGCGGTTGTTTGCGGTGCATTAAACGGGGAGATTGGTCTGTTACTGTGAAGCGGGTGTACCCCTTACACTACCTGATCGATACAACATCATACCTGATGTTTTAAAGCATGTTATTCCAAACAATTTAGGAATGTCAGGTGATTTATGCCCTTTATAGCTTAAAACCAGACTCTGCATCAACTATGTGATTTTCCGTGGGAGTTTTGCCATGGATCTCCTCCGGCATGCCACAGTCCAGGTGTTAGTCCCCTTGAAACAACTTTCCCATCACTATTGTGGCCAGAAAAAGTCCCTGTGGGTTTTGAAATTCGCCTGGCCATTGAAGTCTATGAAAGTTCGCCGATGTTCGCCTGTTCACGAACATTTGATGAAGTTCGTGTTCGCTGTTCGCGAACCCAAAATTTGATGTTCGCGACATCACTATTGACCACTATCAGATGTGGATTAGCATGATCAGACAATGTGAACATTACTGTTCTGTACTGTGAAGATGTTTTCAACTCAGATTGTGGGGCCTATATAAATTGACATTGTGGAATATATAATACCGACCATTAAGCGTAGTTTCTGAAGGTTTGCAGATATCAGTACATATGATGTGTATGGCAATGTGTGCATACTTACCATTACCGGATAACATAGCAGATTCTAGTTGATCCAGTGTTAATCAATAATGCATCATGAGACATATATCAAATCAGGAAGATCTTCTCTACTGTGGACTTTAGAATATTCTGTATGAGAAGGTGGACAGAGATTTTTTTTTTATTTGTTAAGCATAATCAAAGTACATTATAGTTGGTTGTTATTTGTTTTGTACTTACATGTGAAGCACTCACGAATGATGCAGGCACATTGTTGTGACTCCTGAACTTTATTCACAACAGGGGGAGGTAGAGGCTCTTCCTCCTGAAGGAGCTGAGCCTCATCAATGTCCCCCAAACAGTTGGCCTGTACTACTGTTTTGTGCAGACAACAGCATGCCATAATGATCTGACAATCCTTATCAGGTGTATATTGTAGCGCCCCTCCAGTGGAATGTAAACATCTGAAGCGCATCTTAAGCATACCAAAAGTGCGCTCTTTGTACCCCTCCTCTACCTGTGTTTGCTGTGGTTGTTGACCCCTGTGAACAATCCACAAACACCCATATCCTGCATCACCTGAAGTAAACAAAATGGAAGATGTAGATATTAATGTGATGTTGTGATGTTTGTTAAAGTGTTTGAACGTATACAGAATGATTCATGTGATGTTAGTTTATGATATTGGGGTGTAAACTTGATACTCCTATGACCGCATCACACAGGGTTTTTGCACAGCAACAAGCAATGATGCAGTGGCTTGGGCAGTGTTACTCCCTTAGTCACATGTGACCATCAGAGCAATACAGTGGAAAAATATTTTTATGTTAGGGTAATCTCTCTTGGTTACATATGCTTGGCTGGGATCATTTATTACTTACCCAGGTGGATGTTGACCAGACTGGAAGTAGTCATAGGTGGATGATTGACGCAGGATATGGGCATTGTGAACACTTCCAGGAAAGCCTGCAAACACACTTTGTATGAACATGTTTGCATCACAAACAACCTGTACATTGATTGAATGATAATGTTTGCGATTTCTGAACGGCACTTTTTGCTCTCTAGGCGGTATCAATGCAACATGTGTGCAATCAATAGCACCTAGCACATTAGGGACACCTCCTATTCGAAGAAAATCATCTTTCACCTTCAAGATCTCTTCCACAGTGTTGAAGAAACTGGTGTAGCTTGTAGCTTTCAAAACAATAGCATGGAGGAATGTGCTCAGACACCTTGAACAGCTTGCCTGAGGTATTCTTCCTACTGTACTAACAGTGTTTTGAAAACTACCAGACGCAAGGAAAAATATTGTGGCTAACATCCGTGTCATCCCTGGGATGGCTCTATTGGTCCATGAGGAAGGCTCAAGGTCCTCCCTCAGGAGTGCATAGAGCTCCTCAAGACTGGCACAAGTTAGCCTAAAATGCTCATACACTTCCCCATTAAGCCCTCTAATGTGACTCTCTCCCTGTATACTTTGGGTGCATGGACCCTCCTTGCAGGATCCTGGGCCTACTCACCTCCCTGTGGCTGTTGTTGTGCTGGTGCCAGCATTTCCAAATCTGCCTCTCCCAGTACATCATCTGCTTGGTTATGTGGTTCTGGACCCCCCTGAAGCTGTTCACCCACATCAAGGTCATCCTCCCTGTCTGCAGGTGCCCCTATATCCCCCAGTCCCTGTGCCACTAGAGTTTTTCCCCCTAGATGCCCCCCCCCCAACATGATCCTAGGCATATCCTGTGGTAATTCACATGCCTGGCTTTGTTCTGGACCACTATGGATCACATTAGCACCCTCACCCACATTCACTCCATGTGTATTTGAGACTTATCTGGCATTAAGGCTGATTTAGGTTCTGGCTATGGGAATCTGGATCATGTTAATCTAATGAACTAATTATGGCAAAAAGAAAGAGGAAAGTACACCTTTAATTCCAATGATATTGTTTACCCTCATGAAATGATCCCACATATATGATGGAAAAATCAAAAAAAAATACCTTATTTTAAAATATAATTTTATTAATGTACACAATATACAAAAGACAATAAATATATTAAAATCACGGTAGTCCGGCCATCTACAGAATTAAGTTACATTTATGCAGAACCAATATATTCATATTCCAATAACTATTAAATCACTCTAACTGTATACCAAAAGAATGAGCCCATTGATATGGTAAATATGATCAAAAGCAAATCAATACAGATTAAATCAACAATGGGCTGGTCAGTACCAGTCTGTATTGTTAGTTAAATATTCTCACAATTAGAGATTGATTATCATGTTCATTTAATATATGAGTTGCATACATATAGATTACTATACAAATGCTCAGCGATCCCTGTTGAAGCTGGCGCGAATCACGCTTGTCGGATCACTTCCGGTTCCGGCAGTGTACTTCCGGTTTTGGATTCCATGCTGGCGTACCACCGTCTGTGTAGGATCTTGGTTCAGCTGCTGTTTTTAGCTGTGCCTACAGTCCACAGAGGTCATTCTGGAGTGGGTAAGTGGGCAGGTGGTGGGCATAGTCCCAGAATAGATAGCATAGACCTAGTTTGTATAGGTAGTAAGGGAGGTAAATAGCGGGCCTCCATATGTCAAATCTGCTATTGTATTTACAGAGAGGGCCACAGAGGTACAACTGTAGTCTCCCCTACCTGCCTATACACTCCCCACTACAGAATGAAGGTGGCACTTGTTGAGCATTTGTATAGTAATCTACATGTATGCAACTCATATATTAAATGCACATGATAATCAATCTCTAATTGTATGAATATTTAACAAACAATACAGACTGGTACTGACCAGCCCATTGTTGATTTAATCTATATTGATTTGCTTTTGATCCTATTTACCATATCAATGGGTTCATTCTTTTGGTATACAGTTAGAGTGATTTAATAATTATTGGAATATATTGGTTCTGCATTAATTTAACTTAATTCTATAGATGGCCGGACTACCGTGATTTTAATATATTTATTGTCTTTTGTATATTGTGTACATTAATAAAATTATATTTTAAAATAAGGTATTTGATTTAGATTTTTCCATCATATATGTGGGATCATTTCATGAGGGTAAACAATATCATTGGAATTAAAGGTGTACTGTCCTCTTTCTTTTTGCTTTAATTATGAATTTTTACACTGCCAATGATATTTTCTTAGTAGCGAGATAACTTACTTGATTATTAAGATATGTGAACATATCCAATTATTATAATTATTTCTACGAGATACCCTGGATAATTACTCTTTATCTTGTCTTTTTTCAAACAAATCTAATGAACTACCCTGCTTTTGTGTAGTTTTTTGCTAGTCCTATTTGTAACCCCTAATGTTTTGGTGTACATTACTTTTTGTTCCCTTGGTACTTGATATATGCCATGTAGCAGTGTCATTCGTCCACTATTTGTTGTCCCAATGTAGATGTGATGAGTGGAATGTATATAAGATGACCTTTGTATTTTAGGGTCTACATGAGAGTCTCTGTGTGTGAAAGGGTTAATATCTCAGCCATTTGCATGTATTTATGCTACAATTTAAGGTATTTAATAACTTTCAGCATGTTGCAGCATGGCTTTCCATATTGGCTTATGCATGATCATTACAACCTATGAGGAAAATAAAATGTTGTTGTTTGCTATATTTGATATTTGAGAGTTGTTCTGCATGTAATTGTAATTCCTTCCATTGCTTTCCCCATGTTTTAAAGTGTATTGGTGTCTTTATATTATCATTTGCAGTGTTACAAACTAGTTTGTAAACCATTTGCGGGTCCTATTTGAAACTCATAAGCTTTGGGCCGCCATTTGGCATTTGCGGGCTTGAGTGATTTTTGTAATTAAGTAGCGATTTGCGATTTTAGCGAACGGAAGTCTTGCGGCCGTGAAAGATTAAAGGCTTCGGGGAGGCTGTAAGTTACTGGTTTAACCATCGCCATTTTTTCAAGACTGTAACTCGGAACCCATTTGAAGCCAGCAAAAAGATGCCAATTGAATAGCAAATTAACTTGCGCCCTCAATTACGGGCTACATGATCGAGCGAAAGCTCAATTGAATGAGGCCCATGTTCACTCTATCACCAATAAGGTGATATAAGCTCAGCAAAAAGAGTAGAGGTGTTCATATGAGAGCTCAACCTAGTGAAATCAGCAAAAATGGAGACAATACTTTCTAGTCCTATTTCTAAGTCATTAATGTTAAAAAGGAGAGGACCTATTACTAAATCCTGAGGAATCCCACTTGCCACATTAGCCCAATCTGAGTATGTTCCATTTACAACAACAACCCTTTGCTTCCTGTCTTTTAGCCAGCTCTTGATCCATGAGCAGATATTTTCTGCAATAACTGTATCCCTTAATTTGCACAATAGTCTTCCATGTGGCACTGTATCAAAAGCCTTTGCAAAATCCAAAAAGACTAAATCCACAAAGTTGCCTCAATCCAAGTTGCTACTAACCTTCTCATAGAAACGAATTAGATTTGTTTGACATGACCTATTCCTCATAAATCCATGTAGACTCCTATGTATAATCCTGTTCAAATAGACATGTTCTTGTATATTATTTCTTATTAAGCCATCTAAAGATTTTCTACTAAACAAGTGAGGCTTACTGGTCTATAATTCACCGGATGTGATCTTGCTCCCTTCTTAAATATAGGTGTTACGTCCGCTTTTCTCCAGTTATCTGGTAGAGACCCTGTGTTAAATGAATCTTGAAAAAATATTTATAATGGTTTGGCTATTACAGAACCCAGTTCCCTCACTCTATTAACATTTATTTTTCCCAACCTCAGTTGGATTCCTTCCTGCGTTAAACAATTATTTGGTGAATGTAGTGTAGCCCCATTTTCTTGCATTGTCCCAACCATAAGGAATATGGTCCTAATTATTTAAGTATGGATTTAAATGTTGTCCATTTATGTTTAGCACTTTACCTGCCAGTTCTTTGTCCCAGTCTATACTTTGTATTGCTGCCCTTAACCAGTTAAAATGTGTCCTTTTAAGATTAAGAGTGTTTGTTGAAACTGAGGCAAATTAAGGAAGAACATATCAGTTCAAGAATATGAGTGTCATAAAAAGGGATCTATTTATCTCCACTAAATACTTATACTTACCTGCTAGCTTCACTTGATTGTTCAACTTCAAGTATATGAATCACAGTAAACTGACAATAAATACATCTCAATAAATTATTAAAATCAGCATCTTAGGAATTTAAGAATTAGTCCTGTTGACTAAACATGAACAATGACTAACTGAGTTATAAACAAGTGTGCACATTGGTCGATAAAGAGACTCACATAGAATTAACATATGGGTTGGATACAATAGTATGGAAAAATCAAACTTTATTTAACTTGGTGATAAGAGTCCGGTGGTTGACTCGTCAACCGTGAAGAACAAAGGAAATACATATTTGTCGATTACAACAACATATAAGTGTTGCAGTATTGATAACAAGGATTGGACATTTCTTCACTCTAAGACACTATTAGGGGTCGTCTTCTCAACCGCGGCATAGTTATAGAACAATATCGCTCTGGCTATGTGGCCATTACAGTCCCTCACTTGAATGTCAAGTAATGGATACAGTACACTATCCTCTACATACCTGTAGGCCAATATTGGTTAGTGAATTTTATATTGCAGGACACACTTTCATAATCCGTTACAATATTACATTGTTAACAAGATTTTTTCTCTGGTTTGTTGATATAGTGGGAATATTGGTATTACCCCATTTTGCAGCCAGAGCTCCAGACAAATCTGTAAATACTGTGTTTTTTGTCTAGTATATTCTCTCAGTCTCAGGTACTGATAAAGTCATTGGAAGTCACAAATTGATCCCATAACCCTCCCTTTTTTTTATTTGTTATACTCTGATTTTGTGATTTAATCTTAATGTGGAATTAATTCAAGTTTACTGGTTTTATTGTGGAAATAATTAGGCTTAGAGTCTATTGGTGGGAAGGAGCTGCATTTTTTTTAGAATCCCTCTTCACTTTAAGAAACATTAAGATTACTCTGTTCATGGGAATTTAAATTTCCAATTTTTTTAGGCTATCTGAGTAAAATACAATTAGTATTGGCATTGGGGCCTGGTTTAGAGGACAATAGTCAGATTTTATAAAAGGCCTTGGAAAAGAATATTGTTTTGTCCCATAATATATGAACAATTTGAGGTTATTTGCGATCCCCTACAATAAGTATTTTGTGGTGGGAATATTATGTGTCCAAATTGTGTAGTTTAATGCCTGCACTAATCCCAAATAGGCCTAAATGCCAACTGATTCTACTATCCAACTATACTAATATCATTCCAATTATTCACTGTGGCGTTGTTTACCAAAATTAATAAAGTTGTAGACAATTTTCTGTTTTAGAGTGTTTTCCAGGCTAAATAGTTCATCATGATGTCATACCTTATGCATATTTTAGGTGTTGGGTGCACCAATATGTGATATGATGTTAAATTATGATGATCATAACATCATATTTAACATTGAAATCACCTGGCCATAACAACAATATGTTCTAGTTATCATAACATTATTGACATGGAAACATAATAGTACAGTAATCAAATGCATAAAGACATAGAGGTGTCTATACATATTTTACCATCAACCATTATAGAAATATACAAATGATTATGCTGTTATCCATACTGTATTAATCTCTTCATGCAGACGATTTCTGAATATATGATTTATACACATCCACTATACATTAACACGGGATGCGTATACTGAAATATAATATGGATAGACATATCAGATCATTACATAAATGTAATGTATGTTAATGTCACAAATCAATAACCATTAGAAACACACAGACACATGGATTACAGTATAATAAGTATATACATTTATTATACTCACAGAGCACAGTCTTAAATGTAGAAGATAGTCCATTAATATTATTGGTATGATGCAGGTTAAACCCAAGAGGACAAAAGGCTGTTTAAAATGACATCAAATGATGGCTTAAAGGTAATACTGTAAAATAATAATAATAATAATGTGGCATAAAATCTAACAATAATTAGATGAATATAAATCTCATCATGCCTTCATACTATAGAAAAACCAGTAACGTGCATAACACTTACATTGTGCCTTTATTTGCTTAATTAAACAGATGCAATAACTCCTGGATTATATAATCCAGACTAATTACTCACATACAGGGTGCTTTAAAAAAAAATGATATAGCTCTGAAATGATCTGTGTATGGTCATATCCTAAAAAACTGAGGAGGAAAATAAACTAGCAAGACATGCATATGCTGTAAAGTGCTTTCTACTGTTACTGTAACCATAATATGACTTACCCTATGTTCATCTGCAAGCCACACTGCGCTGCTGGTACACTAATGTCCATCCAGTCGATAAACCAGACAAACCTTTGTTAATCAGAAGAGGTACAATTTAAGTAATGTCATGCAAATTGAAGCAGTTTCTGACAATGAACCTTTGTCAGCATGGGTGCAGTGACCAGCTGTTTGCACTGGAACCCTGTATGCAGCAGGGTTCGCTTTACACATGTCTGGTAGCCCCCCGGTTTGTTTGGATGGTGAGTTGCTCAACTGTAGCATGTTGCTTAGCCCTCACACACCTTTGCAGCCGATTTTCACCTCTTACATCAATGGCACTTGATGCTCCACAGTTTCGACTCAGTTCACAATGGTGATGTTTTCCAATCATGGTACATATCTATCTATCTATCTATCTATCTATCTATCTATCTATCTATCTATCTATCTATCTATCTATCTATCTATCTCTAATAATATATATTTATTAAGTTGTGGGAGGAGCCTTCTCACAACATAACTCCTACTCCCAGACACCATCTACATCTATGTATTATTCTTTAGTGGTGCACATCACTGTTGTGATCTTTTGCCTTTTTTCTGTGCTTAGTCCATTTCAGCCATGCTTCCCTGTTTCTGGCTACCAGGTTCATTACATTCATTCGTGCCTCTCCTCTAATTTTTTTCCCAGTTCCTTTATCCTTCACCTGCCCTTCTTCTTTCTCCCCTGCTCTGGCTCCTTTTCTCCCGTCTCTTTGCTTACTCCCCTGTCAATCCTGCTTGCCACCAGTCTGTAGCCACCTCACCATCTCTCTTCAACCCACTTCTGTTTCCTTCTTTTCTCCCCATATGCACCTGTCATTCACCAGAGCACCTCTCACTTGTTCCTTTGCTCCTCAACTCCCTCATCGGCTCCCATCCCTTCTTCTCATATGTAGCTTTGCTTGTTCCTACATGCATCTTTCTCCTTTTGCCGATGTTTGTGCTAGGTTTTTTTAATCAGATCCTTGTTTTACCCCGCTGCCTCTCTTGCTCCTGCTGCCATATATGCTGGGCGTCTTCTGATTGCTAAGCAACTTCTTGGTGCCTTGGTCATGTCTCCACCCCCACTCCCTTCACAGTCTCTTTTTGTAATTCATGTATCTTGGCTGCTGCTTTACTTAGGTGCTGGATCCTTTTTGTCGTTCCATCCATTGTTTGCTTTTCTTTTCATTTGTTATGCCACCAGTCCCTATTGTGATAAATCTTTAGTGCTGCTGCAGTATGCGTGGCCATTTCAGGAGGGTATACCTGCAAGTAACTGTGATAGACTGTCTGATGTTTATATTTTGCAATGTTCCTCATTCAGTTTCATCTATTTACTCCTTAGTTTAGTTTATTTTTAGTTCAGTTGCTATCTTTCATTTTACCTCATGCTTTCCTGGTTTTCATCAGTCCTATTACATTCATTTCCCTGGGCATGGGGTGCAGTTATATTTCAGGCCCCACCTAAGTGCTTTTGCTGCCACATCTCACTGTCCTTGTTATGCCCCCAGTGTGTTTCTTTGAGACTCCTTTGGATGCTGGTCCCGGGCTTCTTGCTAGTTGGTCGCATAACCATTTTTAGTTATTATTGCCGGTTTCCCTGGGGTTCGTGGAGTTGCATTTCTAATTTGCCCTGTTCCTTTCCAATGCCAGGGGGCGTCTTTCCCTGCCTTCGCCTTCTTATTCCCCTTTGGCTGTTACATTGTTCATGTTCCCTCAATTCAATTTTTTTTCCTTTTCCATGATGTTTTTGGCCTTTTTTTCATACCATTATTTTTATTTATATAATCATTATCCAAAAAAAAACATAAAATAGTCTTCCCATGCCTGTAACCTAGCAGGCGAATTGTGAATCATATCCACAGCTGTTCACCCTACAATTGGATCTTTAAGTCCGGGTCTCTCTATCATTTGACACAGCTAGCTTATGGGACATAGCTTTCCATTTCTCATGAATTAATAGCCACTATCCCCATGTGAATACTTCAGTTGCATGCCAACCATAAACATTTAATCTTATCTTAGCCTAATAGCACACCAAGCATTTAATCCATAGCCTATTCTTCCACATAGGGGCTTCTAGCATGTCTGTCTAAACATCCATTACCAGGCTTGTTCAGAATGCCTACTATGACATTTTGCTAATTTGAAAGTCACTCATTGATCAAACATTTTGAATGGATCACAGTTGCATTGATCAAGACATCATCGGGTCTGCTGACTTCTCACCCAAAGCCTTCAATGTGGCCATGCTACACATAGAAGCTCTTAGTCGCTACCTACCTATTTAATACACTTTTCTCCTTCTTTAGGCATTTTCGATTATAATGGCCATCCAGGCATTATCAAATGCAAAGAGTCTACCATCACAGTCTACATCCAATCCTGCTTGTCCTCCATCATTAGCAGGTAGCAGGCAACATCTCTTCATATCACTTATGGACTGTTCCGAGAATAATCCAAAAACATAATGACACAGGGATACCATAGCGCCCGACCACAAGGAAGGCTAAATTATATAGCACACTTAAAGTGGTCAGAACCAACTACCAGCAAACATGTCTCCAAATAACCAACTGACTCAATAACAGAGTGTTAACAGATATTGTGTCCTCAAACAACTGTCTAGAAGGTCACATGAAATGGTTAGAGAACCCTCTTATTCCAGATCCAAATACACCACCTCAAAGAGCTCCCACATGCTCAGTTGAGCCATCATCCATACCACCAGCTATCATGCTGTCCCACTTCATTCCTGCCCACATTAGGACTTTGTTGTTTGTTAACGTAATCATGCTATTGATTCCATCACATGATGGTTCAGAGAATAAAACAATCACATTTCAACAGATGCTCCACATTTGTACATTGTGTCACAAGACTCATTCCAAGTTCATTTGGTCTCAGATAATGCCCTCATAATGAATAACAGTCATCAATCTGTCTCACACAATATCTTAGACATAACCATTCACCTTTATATATGTCTTATCCCTTATAAGTTTCCGTTCTGGTTTCAACTCTGGAGTCACTATATTGCCTCAAGTATCTTTTGTTTAATAGTGCTATGGTTATTATTAAATGTATATATTGTTTAAAATTTTAATAATATGGGGAAACCAAGAAATCAAAGAAAATTGGAATGTATGAATCGATTATCGAAGGTAATTATGAAGGGAACAGTATCACATATATAATTGTGAGCATGCGGGCCGTTGCTAACGCTGCGGACTCGCGAAGCGAGGGCCGCAGTTGCTGGCAAGGAGCGCCGAAGGAGCTCCTTGCCAGCAACTGCAGCCCTCGCAACCGGGCACACCAGGCTCGCGATAAGCTCAAGGTGAGGCCCGCACATCTCCCCCCTGCCCCACTGATGAAGGAAGAACAACCAGCAGGAGTTCTGAGAGAGGAGCGGCCGCTTCACAGACAGGACAGGGCTGGCCTCTTCCAGCACCTAACTGCCCTCCTAAATTGCCTCTGATATGGGTGCCAGCCAGAAGATGCTCAAAAGGGACATCACTTCCCTTGCCAGAGTGCTGACGGGACGCAGAGGCCGGGCAACTTCCCTGCCAAGCCCGCAGTGCTTACAGGATGCAGACGCCGGCCCCTTCTCAAAGCTGATTTCCCCTCCTAGAGCATGCCCCCTGCCTGCACACACTGGAGACGTGCTGGGGAGGCCGGAGCTCCAGGGCCCACATCTCTCTGGCCCTGCTCATCCACACCACGCTCATGCACACCCTGTCTGAGTTCCACTGGAACCAGCTGGACATCATTTCCCCTGCCAAGCCCCCGCCTATCCCGGCCCTCCTGCTCCACCTCCCAGATGGATTTCAATGACATCAGCGGGATCTCCCCCAAACACAGGGCAGAGGGAAGCGTGAGGAGTGAGGTAAAGGTAAGAGACTGAGGACCTGGGCCAGGAGAGGGGTTGGCAGATATACAGCCGTGGTGGGAGATACCAGGGTACAGGTAAGAACTGGGGATACTATATTGGGGTGAGGGGCCTGGCAGCACACATACCACATAGGTACACACACAGCCCAGCAGGGTACACACCTCCACCACAGAGAGTGTCAGGCCCACAACAGACACTGACAGTGGAGATAGAGAGGGGGCAAAAAATTACAGGAGAGGGAGAGAGGGGTCAAAGAGAGACAGGGGATGGAGAGAGGGGGAAAGAGAGACAGGGGAGGGAGAGAGGGGTCAAAAAGAGACAGGGGAGGGAAAGAGGGGTCAAAGAGAGACAGGGGAGGGAGAGAGGGGGAAAGAGAGACAGGGTAGGGAGAGAGGGGGAAAGAGAGACAGGGGAGGGAGAGAGGGTTAGAGAGACGGGGAGGGAGAGTGGAGACAAAGAGAGACAGGGGAGGGGAAGAGACACAGGGGAGGGGAGCAGAGATGCCAAGGGGAGAGACACAGGGGAGGGGGGAGAGACACAAGGGAGGGAGAGGGGGAAGAAACACAGGGGAGGGGAGACACAGGGGAGTAAGAGGAAGGGAGAGACACAGGGGGAAGACACAGGGGAGGGAGGGAGAGACACAGGGGGAGAGGAGGTGACACATGAGAAGGAGGAGGGGAAGACACAGGGGAGGGAGAGGAGGGGAAGGAGACACAGGAGAGAGGAGGGGAAGAGACACAGGGGGGAGGAGGAGAAGAAGCACGGGAGGATGAGGGGGAAGAGACACAGGGGAAAGGAGGGGGAAGAGACACAGGGGGAAAGTCACAGGGGGATAGGAGGGGGAAGGGTCACGGGGGGAGAGGAGGGGGAAGGGTCACAGGGGGGGAGAGGAGGGGGAAGGGTCACAGGGGGGGAGAGGAGGGGAAAGTCAAAGGGGGGGAGGAGGGGAAAGAGTCACAGGGTGGAGAGGAGGGTAAAGAGTCACGGGGAGAGGAGTGGAAAGACTCACAGGGCGGGGAGAGGAGTGGAAAGAGTCACAGGGTGGGGAGAGGAGTGGAAAGAGTCACAGGGTGGGGAGAGGAGTGGAAAGAGTCACAGGGTGGGGAGAGGAGTGGAAAGAGACACAGGGGGGGAGAGGAGTGGAAAGAGACACAGGGGTGGAGAGGAGGGAAAGAGACACAGGGGGGAGACGAGGGGAAAGAGACGCAGAGGAGGGAGAGGGGAGAGGAGGGGAAAGATACGCACAGGAGGGAGAGGGGGAGGGGAGTCGAAAGAGACACAGGGGGGGAGAAGAGGGGAAAGAGACACAGGGGGAGAAGAGGGGAAAGAAACCCAGGGGGAGAGGAGGGGAAAGAAACGCAGGGGGGAGAGGTGGGTAATGAGATGCAGAGGAGGGAGAGGGGGAGAGGAGGTTAAAGAGACGCAGAGGAGGGAGAGGAGGGGAAAAAGACACAGAGGAGGGAGAGGGGGAGAGGAGGGGAAAGAGACGCAGAGGAGGGAGAGGGGGAGAGGAGGGGAAAGAGACGTAGAGGAGGGAGAGGGGGAGAGGATGGGAAAGAGACACAGGGGGGAGAAGAGGGGAAAGAGAGACAGGGGGGAGAGGAGGGGAAAGAGACACAGGGGGAAGAGGTGGGGAAAGAGACACAGGGGGAGAGGAGGGGAAAGAGACACAGGGGGGAGAGGAGGGGAAAGAGATGCAGAGGAGGAGAGGAGGGGAAAGAGACACAGGGGGGAGAAGAGGGGAAAGAGTCACAGGGGGGGAGAGGAGGGGAAAGACGCAGAGGAGGGAGAGGGGGAAAGGAGGGGAAAGAGACGCAGAGGAGGGAGAGGAGGGAGAGGAGGGGAAAGAGACACAGGGGGGAGAGGAGGGGAAAGAGACGCAGAGGAGGGAGAGGGGGAGAGGAGGGGAAAGAGACGCAGAGGAGGGAGAGGGGGAGAGGAGGGGAAAGAGACACAGGGGGGAAGAGGGGAAAGAGACACAGGGGGTAAAAGGAGGGGAAAGAGACACAGGGGGTAGAGGAGGGGAAAGAGACGCAGAGGAGGGAGAGGGGGAGAGGAGCAAAACACCACCAAACAGCTACGGATATTCCGAAAAAGTAGCACAACATAGAAAACGAAGGACGCTAAATCAGCCACATTTTATACACCAAACACCATTAACTCATTTACAATTTCATTGCGTCATCTTTTGATGGGCAATTCGCTAGTTTTATATATAATAAGATAAGAAAAGCAAATATATATGATAAAATAATTATCACATATATGAATAAAAAAGTAGAATATGAATTATTTTGAGTGACAATCAATAAATAATTAATTCATTAATGAAGCAAAATGAATGTAATAACTGATGAGGATGTAAAACCAGAAAATAACATAAAGTGATGCTAAAACTAAATGAATTAAATACATATCTTAATATTATATATATACTAGCGACTTGCCCGTCAAAAAATGACGGCAATGTTATGTATATGTTTGTCAAGTTGTTTAGTTATTAACATATATTTTTGACACTTGTAAGTATTTTAATATGAACGTGTATTTTTGTAAAATGTTGATGTAATGGTTTTTTAAAATGTAATTAGTATCTGAAGAATTGTTAACTTGAATATACATTGAATGAATAGGAAAGCCAAAAGTAAAAAGCCTTTTTTAAACGTTGCAAATTTTAACATGAAGTTTAAAATATATGTAAGCAATAACCATCAAAGTATATATTTTTAAACTTGAACTTTATTTTTTATGTAAGTTTAGAAGTTGACAAAACATTGGTATAATTTTGAACATTATAAACAGGAACATAGTGAATACATTTTGTAAAGTAATTTTTTATTAAAAGTATTAACATTTGAATGTAAAAACAATTGACATTTAAATTAATCAGTATTAAAATTCAATTTCTATCACAATAATTGTTAACTTGAATATACATTGAATGTAGAGGAAGGCATACAGTCAAACTCTTCTTAAAACGTACGTAATTAAACTAATTTATTACTGAGCACATAAATTGGCGATAAACATTAATGTAGGTAGTAATCTTAAGATAACAGACAATATTTACATTGTGACTTAAAAGGTGCTTGACCTCTTAACATCCACTTTGTAATATGTTGAATGAAATAACTTCAAAATATATTTTTTAAACTTGTAACATTAGAAACATTAACATAGTGACTTAACATTTTAACATAATTTTTACTAACAATGCAAGGCAAGTATTTTGTGAGGCGAATCATTCATAAACATGACTTCCATTAATTATGACTGAATTAAACAACCAATTGTTATGTATTTTGCAATGCTTTTAAAAAATCTTGGCACCTTTAATTAGTATCCTTCAAAGTTATAGTACTTCATAGTAGACAATGTTTTTAGTAAAAATACGTCCATCTTCTAATAAATCACCTTGACTTTCATTGTTTTCAATGTAAACTTTAATTGCCTGTGGATTTTTGCACCTTGACAACGCAACGTACAATTGACCATGTGCAAAAACTGGTTCTTCCAAGAAAATACCCACAGATTTGAAAGTTTGACCTTGTGATTTATTAATGGTCATGGCAAATGCCATAATAATGGGAAATTGTCTTCTTTGAAGTATAAAAGGGAGACTACTTTCACTTGGTGCTAAATCTATTCTTGGTATGAAAACTCTCTCTCCTCTATGGGTCCCAGTTAAAATTTCAGCATCTATAAAATGGTCCTTTAATTGTTGAACAATTAATCTTGTGCCATTGCATAGGCCTTTTTTGGGATTCATATTTCGCAGTAACATGATAATTGCACCTTTCTTTAGCTGCAAAATATGTGGTGGCATTCCAGAAGGAGTTAAAGAGTTTATGAATTCAGTGGAAAAGTTAGCCTGACTTTCATTGTCATCAGCAAGTACAGAATCAGCACTGTGATAATTTCTTTGTGGTGCATAAATTTTTTTTAAGATTTTATTATTGAGGATTAATGCATCTTTATTTTTACACGTCAGTATGACTTGGTTGGCAAGCTCGGAATATTCTTCGTTATTTATGCTCCCTTCAAATATAGCCGATATAATATCTTGTTGACAAATCATATGAGGTGGGATCTCTACAGTGTCGTCAGGTAAATTTAGTATTTTTTCTGTTCTGCCTTCTCCAATTTTAATAAGCCAATCATTGAAATCAGTTTGGCCTTCTGATCTCATATTTTGTTGCAGTTGAAGATGGGTAAAATGTTTCCATACTGTACTTGACTTTATACATGTTTCGATAATGTCAGTTCGATTTCCATGTACAACAACAGGTAATGTTTGTCTAAAATCGCCACCCAACAACATTACCTTTCCACCAAATGGAAAAATATTATCCATGACTTCACGAAGCAAACGGTCAATACATTGGAGGGCATAGCATGACATCATTGTGGCCTCATCTATTATAATTAATTTACATTTCTTCAATTTTTTTGCTTGTAAGGATGTCATGCGAATATCTGACACCGAATTTTCTAAAATAGGCACTGGCAGTTTAAATCCACTATGAACAGTTCTTCCACCTTCTAATAAAAGTGCAGCAATTCCAGTAGTGGCAAACGCCATTGCTATTTTTCCTTGTGCTCGTACTGAACTCATTAATAAATTGTACAAATATGTTTTTCCTGATCCGCCAGGTCCATCAAGATAGAAATAACGCTCTGTCACCATGTCATCATCTATAGCATTTTTAATGGCATGAAATGCTTGCAATGGTAGTGTATTTAAAGTTGCAAGTCTTTCTTCTGTTCTTTCTGCTTGTAGTTGAATGTCATAGTCTTCAAAGTTAATGTCATCTATAAGACCTGGATCAGGCAAATTAAAACTTGCACAACTTAATCCATGAGTTAAAAAGACTTCTTGGATTTCCATTAACGCTTTTAAGTGTGCAATGGGTTCATTGTATCGTCGCATAAAGTCTTCAGCCATATTACTTTTAAAAGTCTCCCACAAAGCTAATGCATTTGGAGCATTTGAGAAGATACAAATAAAAGCAAATTGTTCTCTCATCTGTCGTGGCATTTGACATTGTGCTGCTTCTTCTAAGCATCTTTCCCACTCTGTATCATCAGCGAGTAAGTTTCTATGTCTTGCAGCTAAATGGAAGGATTCATATACAATGTCATTAACAGTTCTTAAGTGTTCAAAACTTTGTGCTCCAGGAACATTTAAAAGTAATATCCGTAAGCAAAAACGTTCAACATCTCTTGGACTGACTGTGTAAATTCTTGGAATAATTTTATTGCCTCTGGTTTTTCTTGGTCTCCATAATCCATTCACAAAAACATAGTGATATGGAATTTCAATATATAAGTATTGTGTTGCTTCAGCATCAGTGGAATTTAATGCAAACAATGCAGTTAGTGTAGTGTGACGATCTTCACTTTGGGCCAATGCATTCATTTCATTTCCAGCATGGAAATAGACTAAATGTCGTTGTGGCAAATGTACTGCTAACCTATATACTGCATGTGATCTATCATGCATTTCAAATTTTAAAAGCCGCCACATAGCTTCTGGCGCACTGACATAGCGAGCATCTACATGAGATGCAAGTTCATCATGTACTAACTCACTACTTTCAGGGTTGTCTGCACTTTTGACGACTACAGTAGCTGCATCGTAACCTTTGTAAATATATTTGTAGACATATTTAATGGATTTGGTGGAAGTGCAGGCTTCTACGTTGATGTGGGCGTTGTACTTCATGAGTAAATGTGGATTGTAGGGTACTACATATCTATTGTCCACTTTTTTCCCACGAATAATGGCACTATCTCCTTCTCTTCTTTTATAAAGTGGATATCCATCACAATTGGCATAGGTTTTGTCTCTATAATCTTTGGGAAATTCTTTGGAACATTTATTATTTTCCATACATGGTGATTGTGGATTAAGGTCACCACAGGGTCCATGAATCATGCGATGAGTAACAATCTCATATAGTCTACCATATAGTTCTGGATCTGGTAGTTCAGCAACAATGACTGCATCCACTTTGTCTGAAGTATCTAATTTATCTTTTTCTTGAAGTATTATTAGAAGATGTGCATGTGGAAGGCCTCTTTTTTGAAATTCAATGGTATATACATAAGCAAGACATTTGCCAAATAACTGATTTATAGTGAAGTCACGTATTAATTCATTTAATTTAATCTTAAAAACTCTGGCTACTAAATCTGGTCGATCTGAAGCAGTTTGTCCAAGAAGTAGATTTAGTGTAATTTCTGGCCATTGTGGATTACATGTAAATGTCACAAATAAATCGGGTTTGCCAAATTTTGTCACAATAGCCATAGCATCATTGTATCTTTCTCTCATATTCCGAGGAGATCCTTGAAAGGAAGATGGTAAAATGATGGCTTTGCCAGCTGTCATGTCTCTGCTTGTAGCCACGTCAGCAACATAGTCCATGAGTCCAGAATATTGTTCTACACGTAGTTTATCTTGTTGATATTTGATAAAGTTTAAATTATTTGCCTCAACTTGCAAATATGAATCAATAATCCATTGTTGTGTTAGTTTCCCACCACATAAAATTGGATTAAATACATTGCGAATGGCAATTTGAGCTACTTTAAATTCAAGCATAGAAACATTATTTCGGATTCTGGCTTTAGCATTTGGGTAACTGGGAAGAGTTAATTTTGGTTGCCAACCTGCTTCTCCGTGTGGGAAAAAGATGGGATATGTCATTGGATCTAAATTTGGACTTAAGATACTCATATTAATAAACGGTTGGTCCTCATTTCTAGGATATATTCGTATGTCTCTTTGAAATGGTGGTTCTCCTTCATCATTGTGAAACACCATTGCAACCTCATTTGTTGTTGGCAAGTTATAACGACGTTTATCAGTATGTCTGTCTCTTTTAAGCACCATATTAACCTTCGGCATTGGTAATTGATGTGTTTGTGAATGAAGTAGTTGTTCATTTTCTACTTCTGCCAATTTTTTATAAGCTTTACTGTAGGGATTGTTGTCCATAATGTTATTTAGCTCTATGAAAACAGTGGGTAAGCATTTTTTATTTTCTTCCATCTGCATACGTTGGTCAACAGCTTCCATTGTATCTAGGACATATAGTTGAGCGAATTTTCTTTTATTTCCTTCCTCTGGATGTAAATGGGAAGTGCGATGATAAATTTGTCCTTGGACTTTAAAACAGTAAGGACCATGTCCTGGTACATTAGCAGCTAATGTTGCCCCCATGGATGCAAAGGATATGGCACTATTGTAGGATCTTATGTTTGTCTTAAAATTTTTGTAGTTTGGAAAAGTAGGTTCAGTCATAATATTTTGTAAATAAATTGGAAATTCTTTCCTTTCTGGAAGTTTGAACTTGCCTTTTTGACAACAACTAATAAATTGTCCATCTCTGGGTCTCTCCTGTTTAAAATAATAAGCCTCACAAAACTGACATTGAGTAGTCATGTCCCCACAACTATGAACCTCTACTGCTAAAGACTTGAGTAGAGGACAATTTGCAAAGCATATAGGATTTTGCCTTTCATATTCATCAGGTGAAATGTCATATAATGTTTCAACAACAGGTTCTAAATGTTTTGTTTTTTTCGTTGCTTTTCTTGGTATGTGTTGTATTGTTTGAGGTAAAATGTCATCTAATGTTTCATGAAACGGTTCTAAATGCTTTGTTTTCTTTGTTGCTTTTTTTGGTATCTCTTGTCTTTTTTCTGGCAAAATGTCATCTGATGTTTGAGCAACAGGTTGTAAATGCTTTATTTTCTTTGTAGTTTTTTTTGACATATCTTTAATTTCTGCAAGTGACAGTCTTTTGCTTGCAATTCTTTTGCGTTCTTTTTCTCGTCGAATTTCCTTCTTCTCCGGTGTCTGCTGGCTGTCTGCTCTCTGTCGTCGTTCTCTAGCTTGGCGTCTTTTCTTTTCTTGTTTACTCTCATTATCAGCCATGTTAATCTGTAAAAATAAAATAATGTACCATTAGTTTATTTTGAGATGTTAAGTTGTTTTTCATGACATATAGTTATCAATAGTGTGTTAACATTTTATAGTTAATCAATTTCAATGCGTTCAATTGAATAAAAGTCTAAATAAGGGCATGAGATAATTATTTAAAGACATTTTTATTTATTAAACATGTATCCAAAAGCAAGTGTTTCAGTAACTAAAAAGGTATTTTAAAAAAGATGTTATGTCCTTATTTACAGCACTATTCAATTTGTCAAATGGCAATTAAATTAGGGTTTAGGACTGGAATGTTACAATGACAAATTGCATAGATTCTGTGTTTTTAGACTTTTTTGGACTATGCCAATTTATTTTTTAAGTTTACATTGAAGTTTGTATTTATTGTTAAAGATTATTGGCCCTAAAAGACAAATAAGAGATAGATGATAGATATTACTTTTTATACTGTACCTTGGTTGAAGTTTGATTTCAAGCAAAATTCTTTGTTGGTGCTGTGTTGAAAGCCTTCGTCCGATGGTCTGGTCCTGTGTTGGAAGTCCTCGTCCGATGGTGTAGTCCTCTGTTGAAAGTCCTCGTCCTCTGGTGTGGTCCTCAGTTCCAACTCCTGTTCCGATGTTCTTGATGCAGTATCTGTTATAAAATAAAAATGAAAATGTTATGTTATTTGAATGTCTTTGTATTAAAGAAAAAATTGCATTATTTCTGTGTTTTTCTACAATCCTTTTTGGTGCGCCACAATTTTGGTATGCTTCTGTAGGCTATTTTCTAAGGCTTATAGGTGGTTAAACATTAAAGAAGAATATTAATTAATTTTTCTCTTTTTTTACTTGTTATACTGTACCTTGGTTGAAGTTTGATTTGAAGCAGAATCTTTGTTCGTCCTGTGTTGAAAGCCTTCGTCTGATGGTCTGGTCCTGTGTTGAAAGTCCTCGTCCAATCGTCTGGTCCTCTGTTGAAAGTCCTCGTCCGATGGTGTAGTCCTCTGTTGAAAGTCCTCGTCCAATGGTCTGGTCCTCTGTTGAAAGTCCTCGTCCGCTGGTGTGGTTCTCAGTTGAAACTCCTGTTCCGATGTTCTTGACGCAGTATCTGATATAAAATAAAAATGAAAATGTAATATTATTTTAATGTATTTGTATGAACTAAAAAATGACATTATTTCTTTGTTTTTCTACAATCCCGTTTGGTGTCCACCACTTTTGGTATGCTTATTTAGGCCTTTTTCTAAGGCTTATAGATTGTTAAACATAAAATAAGTATGTAAATGTACTTTGGTATGTGTTTGTGTGAGTTTTCATACTATCCTGTTTGGTGCGCAGCACTGTTGGTATGCTTATTTAGGCTTCTTTCTAAGGCTTATAGGTTGTTAAACATAAAATAAGAATGTAAATGTAGTTTGCTATGTGTTTGTGTGAGTTTTCATACAATCCTGTTTGGTGCGCACCACTGTTGGTATGCTTATTTAGGCTTCTTTGTAAGGCTTATAGGTTGTTAAACATAAAATAAGAATGTAAATGTAGTTTGCTATGTGTTTGTGTGAGTTTTCATACAATCCTGTTTGGTGCGCACCACTGTTGGTATGCTTATTTAGGCTTCTTTGTAAGGCTTATAGGTTGTTAAACATTAAATAAGAATCTAAATGTAGTTTGCTATGTGTTTGTGTGAGTTTTCATACAATCCTGTTTGGTGCACACCACTGTTGGTATGCTTATTTAGGCTTCTTTCTAAGGCTTATAGGTTGTTAAACATAAAATAAGAATGTAAATGTAGTTTGCTATGTGTTTGTGTGAGTTTTCATACAATCCTGTTTGGTGCGCACCACTGTTGGTATACTTATTTAGGCTTCTTTCTAAGGCTTATAGGTTGTTAAACATTAAATAAGAATCTAAATGTAGTTTGCTATGTGTTTGTGTGAGTTTTTATACAATCCTGTTTGGTGCGCACCACTGTTGGTATGCTTATTTAGGCTTCTTTCTAAGGCTTATAGGTTGTTAAACATAAAATAAGAATGTAAATGTAGTTTGCTATGTGTTTGTGTGAGTTTTCATACAATCCTGTTTGGTGCGCACCACTGTTGGTATACTTATTTAGGCTTCTTTCTAAGGCTTATAGGTTGTTAAACATTAAATAAGAATCTAAATGTAGTTTGCTATGTGTTTGTGTGAGTTTTCATTCAATCCTGTTTGGTGCGCACCACTGTTGGTATGCTTATTTAGGCTTCTTTCTAAGGCTTATAGGTTGTTAAACATAAAATAAGAATGTAAATGTAGTTTGCTATGTGTTTGTGTGAGTTTTCATACAATCCTGTTTGGTGCACACCACTGTTGGTATACTTATTTAGGCTTCTTTCTAAGGCTTATAGGTTGTTAAACATAAAATAAGAATGTAAATGTAGTTTGCTATGTGTTTGTGTGAGTTTTCATACAATCCTGTTTGATGCGCACCACTGTTGGTATGCTTATTTAGGCTTCTTTCTAAGGCTTATAGGTTGTTAAACATTAAATAAGAATCTAAATGTAGTTTGCTATGTGTTTGTGTGAGTTTTCATACAATCCTGTTTGGTGGGCACCAATGTTGGTATGCTTATTTAGGCTTCTTTCTAAGGCTTATAGGTTGTTAAACATTAAATAAGAATCTAAATGTAGTTTGCTATGTGTTTGTGTGAGTTTTCATACAATCCTGTTTGATGCGCACCACTGTTGGTATGCTTATTAATGTAGTTTTGTAATGCTAATAGGTTGTTAAACATAAAATAAGAATGTCAATGTAGTTTGTTATGTGTTTGTGTGAGTTTTCATACAATCCTGTTTGGTGGGCACCAATGTTGGTATGCTTATTTAGGCTTCTTTCTAAGGCTTATAGGTTGTTAAACATTAAAATAAGAATGTAAATGTAAATCCTGTTTGATGGGCACCACTTTTGTTATACTTATGTAGTGTTTTTTCTAATGGTTATACATTGTTAAACAATCACATTTGAATGAGGCCCTCGGCCATTAAACATATTTAGGTCCTGAATCAATTGCGTTTTGACCAATTGAATAGGGCTCTATATAAGCACATAAAATATTTTTTGACAGAAGTTTTTAGTTAGTGAAGACCTATTATGTGCTTATATAAAGCCCTATTCAATTAGCCAACTCACAATTGAATAAGGCTCATGGTTCGGTTCTTTTTTATACTTAAATACTTTACCTTGATTGAAGTGTGGAATGACAGAGGGTCCCCTCCTGCCAATCTTAATCCGCCGGTCTTCTTGTAGTGTCTGTTTGAAAAATAAAGTGAAATAGTGAATTATAGAATTTTTTATTTGTATTTAACAAACCATGGCCTTTTCAGCATTTAAAGTATTTTTGTATCTTACCTCTTGTTCTTTGTTGGTGTTCTTTAAAAGGGATTGTGCTTCACAGTGCACAGTGCAAATTGTTGAGAGACGCTGTTGATGCAGAGTCTGTTTGAATATTTAAAAAAGTAGAAAGATTGAGTTTTAGGTGATCTATTGAATTGCAGTAAATTAATTTCATTGAATTATACTTCTGTAATTAATTTGAATTAACATTATTTTTTGGTGGGTGCTACACACATATGTCACATACATGAAGCACATTTCCATAGTTGAAAGTAATTTTTTTGTGTGAGTGTGACATATCAGTATACATGAATCATATTTTAATTGTTAAATTAGCCTTATTTTTATTTTTGGCCAACATACATAAATGTGTGTGTGACATGTGACTATAGATGATACACATATATGTGCGTGTCACATATCAGTATACATGACTCATATTTTAATAGTATTTTAATAGTTCCAACTTATTTTTTTTTAATGTAATTTAAATGTAGTTGTTTAATTAGTTTGTTGCAGGGGCAATACACATAAATGTGCGTGTCACATGTCACTATACATTATACGCATAAATGTGCGTGTCACTTGTCAGTATACATTATACGCATAATGTATACTGACAAGTGACACGCACATTTATGCGTGTCACTTGTCAGTATACATTATACGCATAAATGTGCGTGTCACTTGTCACTATACATTATACGCATAAATGTGCGTGTCACTTGTCAATATACATTATACGCATATATGTGCGTGTCACTTGTCAGTATACATAAACCTCTTTGTCTTGTTTAATTTTTTTTTTTGATGTCCTGTCTTGAAAATAAGTAATATATTATAGCTTACCTCTCAGTTGTAATTTGCACAATGTAAAGTAGTAAATTAGGAAAGAATTATCTTCTCAAGTTTTAGCAGCAGTTATCTTCGAAGTCACTCTGTTCATCACCTGAGGAGAAATGTATTTTTCTCTGTCAAATAGACAGTATTTATAAACTTGTAGAACATTCTGGAAAGTTAGACCGTTAGAACGTAATACGCATGCGCTATTTGCGTTCCAGCTTACAATTTGCGTTCCATCCGCCATTTTGTGCGTAGTAGTGGTTAAAATGGTGTTTAATATGAGTGTGATCCGTTCCGCATAGTATGTGTTTCATTATTGCGAGTAAGTGTAGTGTAGTTACGTCTGGAGCCTCGTTTTCGTTTTGTTCGGCGGCCATTTTTTCTCTCGCTTAGCCGATTTTCGTTCGTTTAAACTCTTTGTTTTGACTTAAATGGACGTGTAAATGAACTTTTGGAGGTGCCGGATGCCCCCCCGTGCTGTAAGTAAGCTTTTTATGTGTTTGTTGTGTTTATTTCTTGTGTTTGTGATGTTTTGATGCGCGGCGGTTGGAATGGGTCTTTCGCGGCCGTATTTTTTTCCGATGCGGCCGTATTTTGTTGCGATGTTGCCGTATTTTTTTGCGATATACGCAGTTAGCTTTTACGTGTACGACGCAGTGTATTTGTTTCTAAGTCGTGCGTATGTGTGTTAAAAGCGTGTGAAGGGCCTTTTTTACTGTTTTTTTGTTAAGTCTTGCGTCTGTGTGTCTGGGTGTAAGCGTGTGAGGCGACTTTGAGTTTTTTTTTGTTATGAAGTTGTGTGTGTGTGTATGTGTGTGTTAACACAGCCGATGTTGGGATGCTCCCACCACCGCAAATGCGGACCCTCGCTTCGCGAGGATCCGCATTTGCGGGGACGTTGTTGGGTTTTTGTTGGCTGGGCGGTTGGGTTTATTCTGTTAAAAAAGTCGTGTGTGTGTATGTGTGTGTTAACACAGCCGACGTTGAGCCTCCACAACCGCAAATGCGGGCCCTCGCTTCGCGTGAGCAACGACTCGTACGCTCACAACTATATATGTGATATATATATATATATATATATATATATATATATATATATATATATATATATATATTAATGAGTTTAGTTAGTTATTATAAATGGAATATATTAATATGGTATGAAAAAAGTAAAGTGGAATTTATAAAGTTGAAGCATTAGGGATTTGCTTTATATATGTTAAAATAAGATGGTTCTCATTCTGATTTTAGTATATGTATGTTTTTGTTTTAGTGAGTATGTATGATAAATCTGTGATAGTCTGAATAAAATTGAAGATGATTTTAAAGTGACAGAAAGGAGGCATAAATATCAAAGCTGAGTATGAAAAGTTATTCTAAGTTGGGCTTGATTTGAAATAAATAGGAGTATATTTAAGCAAGAAGTATACTAATGATTTAGTGAATTGATAGATCGTTATAGGAAGTGAATTTAGGAGTAGGGAGAGGATAATCGCAAGTATGACACCGAGTTATGTTAAGAGTTATAGGTTGGTAGAAAGCAGAGTAAAAGTACATAGTTCCATAGGAAATTAAGTCAGTAGAGAGTAGGGACAGGAAGTGTTTTTGGTAAGAACTTTTATAGCATGAGCCTGTAAAATTATATTTTGAAAGATAGACAATGATATGATAAGAATTGGATAGTGTTGAAAACAGAAATGTGATAGGATTTGCATAAACTGAATTATGTAATAATTAAGATAGTTTAGTATTGAAAATGAGTACCAAACATGATTAGTACCAAATAAGCTTTCCCATAAGGATCAATGTAAATTGAAATAATCTGTTCTTAACCCCAGACTTTTCATTTTTTAATTTTAACTGACAGTGTTTTTTTTATACAAAACCTTAAAACTAAACAGGCATAAATAATAAAAAAAAACATAATTAAATTAAATGAAATAGAATTTAATTTAACTTTACCTGTACTGAGAGGACTTGAGGCTCCAATGGGATGGTATTGATGAAGAGGAGTAGACGAAGAATAAAGAGGAGAGAGGTTATTGCTTTGAAGGGGAGTCACTTTCCATTAGAACATCAGACACATTCACAGGGGATCATTCTCTTTTCTGTCTTTTAACACAACTGAACCCTGCTGGAGATTCTGATGTAAGGAGTTTCACTAGAAAAGTATAAAGAAAAAACATTATTTCACTTCCATTCAAGAAAGGGGTTGCAGCTTATTTCTGCTTGTGCCTGATATGCCTTGGGAAATGTTTTTCTAATAAAGTCTCTAGTTTGAGGTTTAGTGCAGGTTTCTGTTGCACTCCTAATGAGACTATGAGTATTTTGCATTTAGAGAATATTAGTTGAGTTTCCTGCACAGAAAAAAATTACACAGTTAAATAGAAAATAAATATGTGCTGGTGATTCACTTCTATATTTCTTGGCAAGGCTGATCATGCTTCCCTACATTGCTCAATTTTAAAGCTACTTGAGAAAGCTACTTTATAGAAATGTATTATTGTTCAAGGCTTCCAAATGCATAGAATCTCTCCCTAAGATGTAGCTTGTTTTCAAAAGAAAAATTGCTTCAGTTTAGATGTCTTTCAAATCAGTATTTCTCTATAGCACACTACCACTTTTGTTTCCTACCATATAAAAAAATGTCTACAATACTCTTATATTCACAGTGTCTCCAATATCTTAACTCATGAGTCTGTCACTCTTTGCAGAGATAAAAATTCCAGAATGGTCGCAAATGGTTCCCATAAGATTTCCAAAAGGTTCTATATAAAAGAGAGTAGAAGAACCCCCCAAACTTTACAGTAAAATAAATTATTTATTAACAGAAAAGTAAATAATACTCACAAAAATGTGAATATAAATTAAGCTTCAATGAAAATCCAATACTTTTCATTGATCACAAAATGCCAACTTGACTAAGGAGGTAAACAAAATGTGTTTACCTCCCTGATTTTTTTATGGATTCTGAATTTGTATACTTTTTGTGAGAAGTATTTTGCTATTATTTTAATAAATAATTTGTTTACTACACAATTTGGGGGTTTCTTTTTCTGCAATCTGAAATTTACATTGTTTGTGTTTTATACCTCATCAATGATGAGGGAGCTTGTGTGCTGGGGGAGCAGATGGGAGAAAGGCTTGGGAAATTTTTAAACTGGTGGGTGGGAAGGAGGGACCAGATGAAAGTAAAAGGGTAGAAAATGTAAAAGGGGAAAGGGATAAATTAAAAACCCATGGAGCAGGAGAAGGAGGGAAGGTTACTATAGACAATAGGGAGTTATTGCTAAGTAACTCAAATACAGTGGCAAGCACTTCAGAACTACAGAATCATAGCAACATAAGGTGTATGGTTTCTAATGCCAGAAGCTTATCAGGGAAAATAGGCGAGCTAGAATTATTAGTAAGTACATGAAAAATGGCACTTGATAGGTATTACTGAAACATGGTGGGATGAATCTCATGACTGGACGGTTAATTTGAATGGTTATCACCTATTTAGGAAAGATAGAGGTAATGATAGAAGAGGAGGAGGGATTTGTCTGTATGTTAAGCCTGATTTAAGCCTATAGTTAGAGAATATATTTATATTGGAGCTAGCGATAATGTTGAATTCTTGTGGATAGAGTTAAATAGTGGAGGTACACATCCTAAAAAAACTATTGGTAGGAATATGCTATAAATTCCCAAATATAATTGAAGGTGAGAAATTGCAATTATTGCTGCAGATTGAAAATGCAGCTAAGCATGGTCAAGTTATAATAATGGGAGGTTTTAACTATCCTGAAATTAACTGGATGAGTGTGACCAGCAGTTCAGCTAAGGGGAGCAGATTCTTGAGTGCACTCAGGCATTATTATTTGTCCCAGCTTATACAAGAACCTACTAGAAATGTGACTATCATGCATTTAGTCTTCACAAATAATAGTGATATATACAAAATTGAAATAGGGGAAATAGTGATCACAACACAGTCTTATCTAAGATTGAATTAATAATAAAATTAATAATTCTGTAATTGCCAAACAATTATATTAAAATTTTCAAGATTCACTAACCAAAGGCTCGCTACCAGATGACTGTCGAAAAGAAGGGAGCAAGAGCAAAAACCCAGGGAATTATAGACCAGTGAGACTCACTTCTGTGGCGGGAGAGCTTTTAGAAGGGATAATAAGGGATAATATACAGGAACAGGTCTATTTGAACAGGATTATAAGTAAGAGTCAACATGGATTTATGAGGGATAGGTCATGTCAAACAAATCTATGAGGAGGTTAGTGTGAACCTGGATCAAGGCAACTCAGTGGATGTAGTCTTTTTGGGTTTTGCAAAGGCTTTTGAAAGGCATTTTAAGATCTTAATGGAGCAAACTTTTACTTCTATTTACTTCCCCCCACGCCTAGACCTGTGTGTTGACTTTCTTAGCTACAGCATAGTCAAAGAATTATGGTTTTCACCGTCTTTTAAACCGGTTCCCACGGCTTTGATTGGCGTCCTCCTCTTCCTAATGGTTAATTGACCTGTTACAGGATCTGAACTTACATTCCTTGACTGATTTTGGCTTCATCATATCGGATACCCAGGAGCATTACAGGTGAAAACAGGCTTTACGGGCTTGAGGCTTTAGCACGTAACTTGCGCTATTGCTCAATTGAATAGCATCGTAATCAGAGACAAACATACCCTCAGACATCCGGCCTACAATGATCGAGTTGCGGGCTTGCAATTGGATTGGGCTCATGGACTCCTTGCTCACTGTGCCTTAGGGAGTACAACTGCACCTCACTGACAAGGTCCACAGAGGCCAAAATGTATGTCTGGAGTTTGCTGTTTCTCTTGTTCAGGGTAGAATTGCCTGATATTTTGGGGCTGGGTCGCCACTCTTGAGTGAGACCAGATGGATATATTAAAGGATATTTCTCCCTGTAAAGGGCACAAGTGAGCTAAAAGAGGCTGCTCTCTGAGTAGGTAAACAGATCTATAGAGCAAATCTACTTACGGTAGGTATTGTCTGTTCTCACATGAGCACCTCTACTCTTTTACTAAGTTGTGCAAATTAATTAAATAAGAAAATTATGTACTTTCCCTCCAGAGGGATGTGCATAAATTAGAGAAATGAGTAACTACATTTCAGATGAAAATGGTGTCTCCATTTTCGCTGATGACACGAAGTTGTGCAAGGTAATTAAATCAGATAGTGATGTGCTTTCCCTCCAAAGGGATTTACATAAAATTTGAGGAATGGGCATCTAAATGGCAGATGAGATTTAATATGAATAAATGTAAAGTTATGCCTCTGGGAAGGAAAAATAGCCATACAATTTATAATCTTAATGGAGCAAATCTAGGTGTATCAGATATTGAAAGGGATTTGGGAGTGCTTGTGGACAACCACCTAGGTAGCAGTGCTCAATGCCAAGCAGCAGCTGCAAAGGCAAATAAAATATTAGCATGTATTAGAAAGGGCATAGAAGCAAGGGAAGCAAATATAATTCTGTCACTATACAAATCTCTAGTATGCCCTCATTTGGAATATGGAGTACAATTTTGGGCACCACTTCATAAAAAGGACATTTTAGAGCTGGAAAAGAAACAGAGGAGGGCAACAAAACTAATAAGGGGAATGGAGGGGCTAAGTTATGAAGAAAGACTAACCAAATTAAACTTATTTTCTCTAGAAAAAAGGTGTCTAAGAGGCGATATGATTACCTTATATAAATACATCCAGGGTCAGTATAAAGATTTGTCAAGGGAACTATTTGTGCCAAGAGGTTTTCAACTGACAAGAGGACATCCCTTGAGGTTAGAAGTAAAAAGATTCCACCTTAAAGAAAGAAAAGGGTTCTTCACAGTAAGGGTGGTTAATCTGTGGAATTCTCTACCAGAGGAGGTGTTGACAGCGGATTCTATAGATAACTTTAAAAGGGGACTAGATTTATTTCTAATTAAAAAGGGAATTCAGGGTTATCATGGATAATTAAAGAGGCAGTATTGATCCAGGGAGAAGTCCGGTCGCCGGTGTCTAAGATCAGGAGGGATTTTTTTTATTTTTATACAACTAATTAATTAATAGTTAATCCGCATATTGCAGATCGGAGGAGATCTTGAAAGGTTAAACTTGATGGACTGAAGGTCTTTTTTCAACCTTAAATACTATTTAATATGTAACTATGTAACTAGATGAGATATAAAGTTATGCATTTGGCAATGAAACATAGCCATGCAATGTATAATCTTAATGGAAGAAATCTAGGGGTATCAGATATTGAAAGGGATTTGGAAGTGCTTGTGGACAACCACCTAGGTAACAGTGCTCAAAGCCAAGCAGCAGCTGCAAAGGCAAATGCAATATTAGCATGTATTAAGAAGGGCATAAAAGCAAGGGAAGCAAATATAATGTTACTATACGAATCCCTAGTACGCCCTCTTTTGGAATATGGAATACAATTTTGAGCACCACTTCATAAAAAGGACATTTTAGAGCCAGAAAAAGTACAGAGAAGGGCAGCAACTAATTGCACCTAGAGGTTTTCAAATGACAAGGGGACATAGTTAGAATTAAAAAGATTCCACCTTAAAGGAAAGGGTTCTTCACAGAAAGGGTGGTAGAAAAATTGAATTATCTACCAAAGGAGGTGGTGACAGTAGATTTGATAGATAACTTTAAAAAGGGATTGTATATATTTTTTTAATAAAAAGGGCATTCAGGGTTATCCTGCATAATTAGAGAGGGAATACTGATCCAGTATCTGGAGTCAGGAAGGAATTTCCTTTCCTTTTTTGAGACAATTTGCAGAGTTTTGCTGGGGGGTGGGGGTTACTTTTCTGTTTGCTTTCCTCTGGATCAGTTAACACTTAATTCACACATTGCAGATCAGAGGAGATCTAAAAAGGTTGAACTTGTCTTTCCTCAGATAGAGGATTTATAAATCCTGATTAGTTACTATGCCTGTAAATCACTTTCAATATATACTCAGAGCGATGTAAATACTGACCATAATCCTCAAAGAATAACTTAGTCATTGTGAAATCCAACAATTAGGGCTGTCTAGCACTGGAAATCAGACCACGCTCAAAGCTGTCAAATCAGTGGTACAAACTAAACAATCTAGCAAAATATGCCCTGCTATCGCCCTACTTAAAGCTAGCCAGTATCATTGGCCACTGATGTAGTGCAGAGCAACTATACTGTATGAGAAGGCAAGTTAAGTTGTGTACTTCATAAAAGACAGAAAGATGGGGCGGACAGGTAAGTCTAGGGGTAAGCAGAGATTAATAAATCGATCTCTGTCTAACTTCTATCTTTAAATACTTCTATCTTTAAATCTTTAAATACTATCTCTAAATTTAAAATATTATTTCTCAGTTTGAGATCAATTTTAAGTGATATTGATTGTAGACTTACTGCTCTCAGAGAGAACTGTTTTCTTACACTTGAAATATATAATTCTGGTCAGTTATCATGCCTTCAAACTCTTGCAAGATCTGCTTGAGTTTATACAGACACTGAAAATACTAGTCAATTAACAATTGGTATAACTTATTTCACAATATACTAACTAATACTCAGAATACGAAACTTATGACAATGACGGTGAACAAATTGACAGATGTCTGAAAAAAACAGGTCTAAAAAACAGAGAGACCCCTTTACTAGTCAAGAAGTCAATTTTCTCTTAGACCTTCCACCAATCCCATCTACTTCTTTTTTAGAGACAGGTCAAAGACATTTTCCACAAAGACAATTACGGGTAAATGAGACGAATGTATCAATAGTGAACAACACTAAGATGCAAATAATAAATCTATCAAAATTTTAATTGAAACATTATTCTCTCTTACATAAAGGGCTATCCTTCTCCCCAATAACACATTCTAAGGCATCTGACTGGGTGAAGGATATTAATCTCTTTGCCCTGAAATTGAGTCTATACAAACATTTTAAAAAAGAAGCTGCCAGACAGGCTGACAATTTAAATTTGAATTCAGAAGAAATAAGATTTCTAAATGAATTCTCTGGGATTTTGGGATTTACATAGTTACATAGTAATTAAGGTTGAAAAAAGACTTTCAGTCCATCAAGTTCAACCTGTTAAGATCTCCTCTGATCTGCAATATGCGGATTAGTTATTAATTAAATTATTGATTAAATAATTATTAATAGTATAGTATTGGAGAATGAATAAAGAGTTAGTCCATCAAGTTCAACCTTTTTAGATCTCTATTGATCTTTTTAATTTGGACTATTTATTATTATTGTTAATTGTTAATTATTGTTAATTTATGTTATAAAGAAGGATAGAACAGGGCCCTTCACGAATCTTAAAACAAAAAGTTGTTGTTACAAGAGACTTATTAAATACTAATGAACATGAGCTGTCTATGGATAACTTGACTATATCGGAGAGACAAGCATTACAAGAGTTAAGGGATAATCAAAAGATATCAGAACATTATCATATCAGGTTACTAAATGACCACTCTTGTTATCAGAAGCTGATTTTAGACCCCAACAAGAAATATCTAGCAGAACTATACAAAATTCTAGAGAAAGAATTTGATAGATCATTAATATCCAAGACAGAATACAAATACCTCAAGATTAAACATCCAACAACAGCAACATTCTATTCATTACCCAAAGTTCATAAACAGCTGAAGTCTCCACCAGGGAGGCCGATCATCTCTGGCAATAATAACATCAACGAACATGTGAGCTATTATGTAGATCAGATTTTGAGACTTTTTGTCACAAGTCTCACGTCTTGCACTAGAGATACAAAACATGGGCTCCAAAGATTGGATAATAATCACACTTGAAAGAAGTTCTTTCTTGGCCAGTCGGGAATGTGGAATGCACCAGACCGGCATTGCAGGTGTCAGATACTTTTTCAGCAGCAGCACTCGTTGTAACCAATATCAATCCCATAATAAATTTACTTTAGATTTGCTAGAATACGTTCTTACTCACAATTTCTTTTTATTCAGCAAACAATTGTATAAACAAGTGAGAGGAAAAGCTATAGGCACACTGTGTGCTCGGTCCTTTGCAGTATGATCTTTGTATCATCACTAATAAGATAACCCTCTGGATGAGATACATTGAAGACATTTTTTTACTCATCTGGAGAGGCTCTACTGAGGACTTCAAGTTGCTTGTGAACAGACTAAATAACAATAACAAAGGTCTCAAATTGACTCACGTCATTGATACAAAACTTTTGGAAATGTTGGACTTGGATATTATGGTGAACAAAGACATGAAAATACAGACTAAAACTTTTTTCGTGAAAGTACTGCAACAAATAGCCTTTTATTTTAAAGCAGGTATCATCCAGCGAACTTAGAGAACAGTATGGCCTAGGGAAAATACCCCCGAACAAAGAGAAACTGCACCATACTTGAGATTCAAGGAAAGGGAATACAGCCATAACGATTTGAAAACAGTGTTTAAAAAAGCAACCGTCAAACCAAGAAATTAATTGCTGAGTGACACAGAGAAGGCTGGACTAAATTCAAAAACTATTCGAGTCATTGATACTTACAACAGCCAGTGACAAAGGATTAAACATATCCTCAATCAACACTGGCATCTATTACTGATGGACCCTGATGTCGTGAAATTCATAGATAAAAAGATCATATCTTTATGATCTACAATCTACGATCAATATTAACGCATTTTATCTCAAACTGAGAAACATTACCAAATCATTTAAAGATAGAAGTGAAATAGTGGGTACTTTATTAATCTCTACTTACCCGCCAGACTTACCTGTCAGAGCTACCTTTCTGTCTGTTATGAAGAACACAGCTTAACTTGACTTCTTATAGTTGCTCTGCACTACAACTGTGTCCAGCGATACTGGCAGATTTTATCCACAGTGGTAGCAGGGCATATTTTGCCAGATGGTTTCGTTTGTACCACTGATTTGAAAGTTTTGAGTATGGTCTAATTTCCAGTGCTGGACATCCCTAATTGTTGGTTTTCACAATGGCTATGTTATTTTTTGATTGAGAATTATTGCCGGTATTTACATCTGAGTATATCTTGAAAGAGATTTACAGGCAAATGAACTCAGGATTTATAAATCCTCAGTGTGAGGAAATAGTTATTCCTAAAATCAGTAAGTCAGTAATTATTGAAACTAAGTCCAATTAAGGAAGAATATAGCAGTTCAAGGATAGGAGTAAGATAGAAAGGAATCTATCACCACTAAATCCTTATAATTACAGTACCTACTAGCTTCACTTGATTGTTCAGTATGAAGTATATGAATTGCAGTAAACTGACAATAAGTACAATTATACTCAAACGCTGTGTTTTGGTTTTAATGTGAAATTAATATGTGTACTGGTTTATTGTGAAAATAATAAAAGTTATGTTTTAATTCAAGTACAGTGTCTATTGGTGGGAGGGGGTGCATCTCTTTGCAAATCCCTCTTATCTTTACGACATGACAATACTAATCTCTTTAGGATAATAGTGTACCACACCTCAGGTGTGTGTACTATATTTGTTGTTCTTGCTAGTCCTAATATATAAGACAGAGGCAAATTCTTTCAAACAGTCCGGTTGGTTGTAGGTGAGTTTATTATCTGCATAAACAAGGCCCATAAAGGCCGAAACGAGTCTGGGGTTTGCTGTTTCTCCTGTTCAAGGTAGAATTGCCTGTATTTCGGGGCTGGGTCACACTTTTGGGTGGGACCAGACTGATATACTACAGGATATTTCTCCCTGTGAAAGGCACAAGTGAGCTAAAAAAGGTTGCTCTCAGAGTGGCTTATCATGGCCATAGAACTAACCTATAAAGGTTGGTTCCTTCTCTGATGAGCGCCTCTGACATAGTGTTTTTGAGTTTATTATCTGGTCAGTATTAATCCCAAGCTCTTCCTCAGTACTTCTGGTCTGGTATGTTATGGTAAAAAAGACAAGAGGGATGCGGGAAGAGACAGCGCACACAGCCTACTGCAGGTCACTTATGATCATCCAATTAAATATCAACGTGGACTCTCACCTCTCACAACCTCAGATAATTATGAGGTATGTAAATCGCTCAAGGGAAGAGAATCTTGAATCGCTCAAGGGAAGAGAATCCTGAACCGTCTAATCCATTGGTGACTTCACAAATTTGTTGCTTAGTTTGTAAAAGCGAGGGTTAAAGAATGTGTGTGCGGGATAAATACAACCAGGTGTATGGAGGTACGCACACCTGGGAACTATACCACCATACACACCAAGAATACCATGTATTCGTATATTAGGAAGAATATAAATATTATTTTTTTCCTTGTGTGATTAAAAATGAATAATAAAGTGGATATAAAAAGTTTACACACCACTGTTAAAATGTCAGTTTTCTGTCCTGTAAAAAAATGAGACAAAGATAAATCATTTCAGAAGTGTTTCCACGTTTAAAGTGACCTATAAACTGTACAACTCAATTGAAAAACAAACTGAAATCTTTTAGGTGGAGGGAAGAAAAAAAAAATAATAATAATATGGTTGCATAAGTCTGCACACCCTCTTATAACTGGGGATGCATCTGTGTTCAGAATTAAGCACTCACATTCCAAATCGTGTTAAATAGGAGTCAGCATATACCTGCCATCATTTAACGTGCCTCTGATTAACCCCAAATAAAGTTCAGCTGCTCTAGTTGGTCTTTCCTGAAATTTTCTTAGTCGCATCCCACAGCAAAAGCCATGGTCCACAGAGAGCTTCCAAAGAATCAGAGGGATCTCATTGTTAAAAGGTATCAGTCAGGAGAAGGGTACAAAAGAATTTCCAAGGCATTAGATATACAATGGAACACAGTGAAGACAGTCATCATCAAGTGGAGAAAATATGGCACAACAGTGACATTACCAAGAACTGGAGCTCCCTCCCAAATTGATGAAAAGACAAGAAGAAAACTGGTCTAGGAGGCTACCAAGAGGCCTACAACAACATTAAAGGAGCTGCAGGAATATCTGGCAAGTACTGGCTGTGTGGTACATGTGACAACAATCTCCCGTATTCTTCATATGTCTGGGCTATGGGGTAGAGTGGCAAGACGAAAGCCTTTTCTTACGAAGAAAACATCCAAGCCAGGCTACATTTTGCAAAAACACATCGGAAGTCTCCCATAAGCATGTGGGAAAAGGTGTTATGGTCTGATGAAACCAATGTTGAACTTTTTGGCCATAATTCCAAAAGATATGTTTGGCGCAAAAACAACACTGCACATCACCAAAAGAACACCATACCCACAGTGAAGTATGGTGGTGGCAGCATCATGCTTTGGGGCTGTTTTTCTTCAGCTGGAACTGGGGCCTTAGTTAAGATAGGGGGAATTATGAACAGTTCCAAATACCAGTCAATATTGGCACAAAACCTTCAGGCTTCTGCTAGAAAGCTGAACATGAAGAGGAACTTCATCTTTCAGCATGACAACGACCCAAAGCATACATCCAAATCAAGGAATGGCTTCACCAGAAGAAGATTAAAGTTTTGGAATAGCCCAGCCAGAGCCCAGACCTGAATCCGATTGAAAATCTGTGGGGTGATCTGAAGAGAGCTGTGCTCAGGAGATGCCCTTGCAATCTGACAGATTTGGAGTGTTTTTGCAAAGAAGAGTGGGCAAATCTTGCCAAGTCAAAATGTGCCATGCTTGTTTATGTGAATAAAAAGTGATAAAAAAAAGGGACCCCCCGATGGGGGCCATTGTTATTTAAAAGTATATAGTAATACAAAATGGATGAAAGCATCCAGACTGGTACATTAAATAATGTATAATACTAGTGTACCAGTATGATTATAATGGCTAATAGATGATACTTCCAGTTATATTCCATGATAGCCACATAAATGATGGGCCTATTCTCCAGTCTGTGGCGAAGCACATAATTTGGTGCCCTATATACATATCAATGGCTGGGATGTGGCTTTGGTCTATTTGTCAATGACCATGTTATGTGGGCTATGTATAGTAACAAATTAAACACATACAGTAAATAGAATAAAATAAATAATTAGATAAATTCAAGGTTCAGTATTAAGTCCTCTCCTTTTCAACATATTTATTAACAACTTAGAGGTAGGATTGGAGTGTGGTGTCTCCATTTTCGCTGATGACACGAAGTTGTGCAAGGTAATTAAATCAGATAATGATGTGCTTTCCCTCCAAAGGGATTTATATAAAATTGAGGAATGGGCATCTAAATGGCAGATGAGATTTAATACAAATAAATGTAAAGTTATGCATCTGGGAAGGAAAATTAGCCATGCAATTTATAATCTTATTGGAGCAAATCTAGGTGTATCAGATATTGAAAGGGATTTGGGAGTGCACGTGGACAACCACCTAGGTAACAGTGTTTAAAGAAAAGCAGCAGCTGCAAAGGCAAATAAAATATTAGCATGTATTAAGAAGGGTATAGAAGCAAGGGAAGCAAATATAATTCTGCCACTATTCAAAACTCTAGTACGCCCTAATTTGGAATATGGAGTACAATTTTGGGCACCACTTCATAAAAAAGACATTTTAGAGCTTAAAAAGGTACAAAGGAGGGCAACAAACTAATAAGGGGAATGGAGGGGCTAAGTTATGAAGAAAGACTAACCAAATTAAACTTATTTTCTCTAGAAAAAAGGCGTCTTAGAGGAGAAATGATTACATTATATAAATACAGCCAGGGTCAGTATAAAGATTTGTCATGGGAGCTTTTTGTGCCAAGAGGTTTTCAGCTGACAAGAGGACATCCCTTGAGGTTAGAAGTGAAAAGATTCCACCTTAAAGAAAGAAAAGGGTTCTTCACAGTAAGGGTGGTTAATCTGTGGAATTCTCTACCAGAGGAGGTGGAGACAGTGGATTCGATAGATAACTTTTAAAGGGGACTGGATTTATTTCTAATTAAAGAGAGAATTCAGGGTTATCATGGATAATTAGAGAGACAGTATTGATCCAGGAAGGAATCCGATCACCAGTACCTGGGGTCAGGAAGGAATATATATATTTTTTTTTAATGTTCCCTTTGAGACGATTGGCTAAATCTCACTTGTTTTTTTTTTCTGTTTGCCTTCCTCTGGATTAATTAATAATTAAAAAAAAAAATACATTTTTTTAATAATTGATTTATAATTAATTAACAACGAAAGCCGGGAGAAGGGCAAAGAACAACAATGCTTTAACATGAGGAGTTCTGCTATGCCTAATGGTATTGTGCCAATGACCACGAGAGAATTTCAACAATATATACAACTAGCAACTTGCCCGTCAAAAATGATGGGGCAATAAAAAAGTGTTGAAATGCTGCTTGTCACACAATGTGAGTATACTGTGTGCCTCAACTATATAGACCCCTATAACACACTAATGAACGCATGTAATAACACTATAAGTGCCATGAGGGTCATCCAGGACCATCATGACACAAAGTGTAAGCACTACACCATTTTAACCCGGTCTCTAATTTGGGTCTATACAGACCCTCATAAGCCTCTATTTAACCCCGTTAGTCCCATAAGGGTGTTTAAAGACCCTCATGGGACAGTTAGAAGCCTAACATTACCCCGTAAGCGCTATGAGGGTTCTCCAGTACCCTTAAGACACTAAGTACAAACACTACACTGCACTAAACCCACCCAATAAACCATTAAATCTAAACTAACACCCCCCTACACTAACCTATTAACACCTACACTACCTACCTACCCCCTAATAAATCCCCACCACCACTTTAATTACAGAAAATAAAAAAAACCTAAGTCACAAAAAATAAAAATTCTACATTACAGAAAATAAAAAAAAACGCATACAATACAAATAAAATAAAATACAATACAATACCCCTTATCTATCTAATATACAATAAATCCTATCTATCTAAAATACATACCCCTATCTAACATACACAATACTATATAATATACAATAAATCCTATCTATCTAAAATACATACCCCTACTTAACATACAATAAATACTATATAATATACAATAAATCCTAACTATCTAAAATACATACCCCTATCTAACATACAATAAATACTATCTACATACAAAAACCCTAATTCTAACCTAAAATAAAATAATTAAGACCATTTACCTTTGCAGATCCCTTCAGATCACCCACCTAGGGGAAAAAAAATTAGTACAGCACGGAGATCAGCACTCGCAGATTTCACCAACGTTAATGAGCCTCCTACAGAGTTTTCCAGAAGAAAATTGTCAATGGCGGCTTCTGATTGGTTGAAAATGCTGTCTATCAAATTCAGTCAATCAGAAGGCGCCAATGTGTGAGCCAATCAGAATGGGATACACCCCAAAATCACACTCTGATTGGATTATGCACCATTCAATCTTTATTTAAATCAATCAGAAGGCTTTATTGTCATCAGCCAATCACAATGGGATACACCCCATGGGGTGATTGGCTGAAGACATCTGCCCCTTGTAATTGGCTGTAATACTGATTGACACTGACAACAGCCAATCAGAATCACATGCTTTCAGACAATCACTCTGTGGGGGTGTATCCCATTGTGATTGGCTGTTGTCACTGCAACCAATCAGAATGCACAGATGCCTCCAGCCAATCACCCTGTGGGGGTGTATCCCATTGTGATTGGCTGAAAGCATCTGCGCCTTATGGTTTAAATAAAGATTGACAGGTGCATTAGCCAATCAGACTGGGATTTTGGGGTGTATCCTTTTCCGATTAGCTCATACATTGGCGCCTTCTGACTTGATGAAAACGCTTCTATCAAATTCAGCCAACCAGAAGCCGCTAATGATAATTTTCTACTGGAAAACTCCGTAGGAGGCTCATTAGCGTTGACGAGGTCTGCAAGTGCGGATCTCCATTATTTTTTTATTTTTTATTTTTTTTCGTGGATTGTTCCAGGGAGAGGCAGAAGAGGAGGAGGCAGGGGACATCGCAGGGAGGTAAGTACAATGTATATTATGTTTATTTATTTATTTTTTATGTTTATATGTATGTTATAGTAATGTAATGTTTTTTGTTTTAACAGGGGCCGCGCCGGAGAAGAAAAAAAGAAGGACAGGGACATGCTGGAAAGGTGAGTAGAATATTTAGAATGTTTATTTATTTTATGTAAAGGTATTGTACTATTTTTTTTCCCCCTAGGTTAGTGATCTGAAGGGACATCTGCAAATGTAAGTGGTCTTAATTATTTTATTTTAGGTTAGAATTAGGGTTTCTGTATGTAGATAGGATTGATTGTATGTTAGATAGATATGGGGGTATAATTTTATTTTATATAATTTTATTTTATTTTATTTGTATTGCATTGTATGTATTCTATATGTATTTCCTTTTCTGGAGTGGGGGGGAGGGGTTGTAATGTATCTTTTTATTTTCTGTAATGTTTCTTCTTTATTTTTTGTGACTTAGGTTTTTTTAATTTCTGTAATTAGAGTGGTGGGGGTTTATTAGGGAGTAGGTAGGTAGTGTAGGTGTTAATAGGTTAGTGTAGAGAGTGATTAGTTTAGAGTTAATGGTTTATTGGGGGTATAGTGCAGTGTAGTGTTTGCACTTAGTGTCATGGGGGTCCTTGAGGACCGTCATGACACTTATGTGGTTAATGTTAGGGTTGTAACTGCCCCATAAGGGTCATAATATACCCTTATGGGACTGATGGGGTTAAATAGAGGCTTATGAGGGTCTGTATTGACCCCCGTGAGTGACATGGTTAATTAGGGGTTTATGGGGGGCTGTATTGACCCTCTTAAGTGCATATGGGGGTCTGTATTGACATCCATCAGTGAAAGGGTTAATTAAGGGTTTATGGGGGTCTGTATTGACCCCCATGAGTGACATAGTTAATTAATGTATTATGGGGATTTGTATTGACCCCCATGAGTGACTGGATTAATTAAGTGCTTATGGGGGTCAGTATTGATCCCATGAGTGACAGGGTTAATTAAGTGCTTACGGTGGTCTGTATTGACCCCCATAAGTGACTGGGTTAATTAAGTGCTTATGGGGATCTGTATTGACCCCCATGAGTGACTGGGTTAATTAAGTGCATATGGGGGTCTGTATTGACCCCCATGAGTGACAGGGTTAATTAAGTGCGTATGGGGGTCTGTATTGACCCCCATTAATGACAGGGTCAATTAAGTGCTTATGGTGGTCTGTATTAACCCCCATGAGTGACGGGGTTAATTAAGTCCTTACAGGGGTCTGTATTGACCCCTGTCATGATTTAATTGTTTAAGGACTCATATTGTCAGCAATTTAGGAATATGTCCAAGGGAGCATGACATTGTTACATTGGGATTATGTGTTATTGTGTGGTTATATGTTGCCTGTACATGGTTATTATGTAGCCTAGTTATAATATATTATAAGAGGGAAAATGTTATATAAAACATATGTGGAATTGGTAGAAATGCTCTGCATAGAAGTTAGCTGCAGATTATTGCACACTTACACATACAGACCTTGCAGATGTAAGTACTTCAAGTAATCCTAAGCAAACACTTGAGTTTAGCATAAAGGTTTGTTCACTAGATATCTGGTTAATTTGATCTCAAGAGCTTTGATAGCCCAAGGTTTCAAGCCAGATGGTCTGACATCACACATACAGAAATGTACACAAGGGTGTGGTATTGGAGAGGATATTATGGGGTCTGTATTGACCCCCATGAGTGACAGATTTAATTACGTGCTTATGGTGGTCTGTTTTGACCCCCATGAGTGACGGGGTTAATTAAGTGCTTACAGGGGTCTGTACTGACCCCCATGTGTGACAGGGTTAATTAGGGGTTTATGGGTGTCTATATTGACCCCCATGAGTGACAGGGTTAATTAAGTGCTTATGGGGGTCTGTATTGACCCCCATGAGTGACAGGGTTAATTAAGGGTTTATGGGGGTCTGCATTGACCCCCATGAGTGACAGAGTTAATTAATGTATTATGGGGGTCTGTATTGACCCCCATGAGTGCCAGGGTTATTTATTGGCTTATGGGGGTCTGTATTGACCCTTATGAGTGACAGGGTTATTTAGGGGCTTATGGGGTCTGTATTGACCCCCATGAGTGATGGGGTTAATTAAGTGCTTATGGTGGTCTGTATTGACCCCCATGAGTGACTGGGTTAATTAAGTGCTTATGGGAGTCTGTATTGACCCCCATGAGTGACTGGGATTAATTAAGTGCTTATGGGGGTCTGTATTGACCCCCATGAGTGACAGGGTTAATTAAGTGCTTACGGGGGTCTGTATTGACTCCCATGCATGACTGGGTTAATTAGGTGCTTACGGGGGTCTGAGTTGACCTCCATTAGTGACAGGGTTATTTAGGTGCTTATGGGGGTCTGTATTGACCCCCATGAGTGACAGGGTTATTTAGGGGCATATGGGGTCTATATTGACCCCCATGAGTGACGGGGTTAATTAAGTGCTTATGGGGATCTGTATTGAACCCCATGAGTGAAAGGGCTATTTAGGGGCTTATGGAGTCTGTACTTGACCCCCATGAGTGATGGGGTTAATTAAGTGCTTATGGGGGTCTATATTGCTTACAATGAGTGACAGGGTAAATTAAGTCCATACGGTGGTCTGTATTGACCCCCATGAGTGACAGGGTTAATTACGTGCTTACAGGGGTCTGTATTGACCCCCATGTGTGACAGGATTAATTAGGGGTTTATGGGTGTCTGTATTGACCCCCATGAGTGACTGGGTTATTTAAGTGCTTATGGGGGTCTGTATTGACCCCCATGAGTGACAGGGTTAATTAAGGGTTTATGGTGGTCTGCATTGACCCCCATGAGTGAAAGAGTTAATTAATGTATTATGGGGGTCTGTATTAACCCCCTTGAGTGCCAGGGTTATTTATTGGCATATGGGGGTCTGTATTGACCCCCATGAGTGACAGGGTTATTTAGGGGCTTATGGGGTCTGTATTGATCCCCATGAGTGAAAGGGTTATTTAGAGGCTTATGGGGTCTTTATTGACCCCCATGAGTGACGGGGTTAATTAAGTGCTTATGGGGGTCTGTATTGACCCCCATGAGTGACAGGGTTAATTAAGTGCTTACGGTGGTTTGTATTGAACCCCATGAGTGACTGGGTAAATTAAGTGCTAATGGGGGTCTGTATTGACCCCCATGAGTGACTGGGTTAATTAAGTGAATATGAGTGTCTGTATTGACCCCCATGAGTGACAGGGTTAATTAAGTGCTTATGGGGGTCTGTATTGACTCCCATGTGTGACAGGGTTAAATAAGTGCTTACAGGGGTCTGTGTTGACCTCCATTAGTGACGGGGTTATTTAAGTGCTTATGGGGGTCTGTATTGACCCCCATGAGTGACAGGGTTAATTAAGGGTTTATGGGGTCTGCATTGACCCCCATGAGTGACAATGTTAATTAATGTATTATGTGGGTCTGTATTGACCCCCATGAGTGCCAAGGTTATTTATTGGCTTATGCGGGTCTGTATTGACCCCCATAAGTGACCGGGTTTATTAACTGCTTATGTGGGTCTGTATTGACCCCCATGAGTGACAGGGTTATTTAGGGGCTTATGGGGTCTGTATTGACCCCCATGAGTGACAGGGTTAATTAAGTCCATACGGTGGTCTGTATTGACCCCCATGAGTGACAGGGTTAATTACGTGCTTACAGGGGTCTGTATTGACCCCCATGTGTGACAGGATTAATTAGGGGTTTATGGGTGTCTGTATTGACCCCCATGAGTGACTGGGTTAATTAAGTGCTTATGGGGGTCTGTATTGACCCCCATGAGTGACAGGGTTAATTAAGGGTTTATGGTGGTCTGCATTGACCCCCATGAGTGAAAGAGTTAATTAATGTATTATGGGGGTCTGTATTAACCCCCTTGAGTGCCAGGGTTATTTATTGGCATATGGGGGTCTGTATTGACCCCCATGAGTGACAGGGTTATTTAGGGGCTTATGGGGTCTGTATTGATCCCCATGAGTGACAGGGTTATTTAGAGGCTTATGGGGTCTGTATTGACCCCCATGAGTGACGGGGTTAATTAAGTGCTTATGGGGGTCTGTATTGACCCCCATGAGTGACAGGGTTAATTAAGTGCTTACAGTGGTTTGTATTGAACCCCATGAGTGACTGGGTAAATTAAGTGCTAATGGGGGTCTGTATTGACCCCCATGAGTGACTGGGTTAATTAAGTGCATATGGGGGTCTGTATTGACCCCCATGAGTGACAGGGTTAATTAAGTGCTTATGGGGGTCTGTATTGACTCCCATGCGTGACAGGGTTAAATAAGTGCTTACAGGGGTCTGTGTTGACCTCCATTAGTGACGGGGTTATTTAAGTGCTTATGGGGGTCTGTATTGACCCCCATGAGTGACAGGGTTAATTAAGGGTTTATGGGGTCTGCATTGACCCCCATGAGTGACAATGTTAATTAATGTATTATGGGGGTCTGTATTGACCCCCATGAGTGCCAAGGTTATTTATTGGCTTATGGGGGTATGTATTGACCCCCATGAGTGACCGGGTTAATTAACTGCTTATGTGGGTCTGTATTGACCCCCATGAGTGACAGGGTTATTTAGGGGCTTATGGGGTCTGTATTGACCCCCATGAGTGACAGGGTTAATTAAGTGCTTATGGGGGTCTGTATTGCCCCCAATGAGTTAAAGGGTTAAATAAGTCCATACGGTGGTCTGTATTGACCCCCATGAGTGACAGGGTTAATTACGTGCTTACAGGGGTCTGTATTGACCCCCATGTGTGACAGGATTAATTAGGGGTTTATGGGTGTCTGTGTTGACCCCCATGAGTGACTGGGTTAATTAAGTGCTTATGGGGGTCTGTATTGACCCCCATGAGTGACAGGGTTAATTAAGGGTTTATGGTGGTCTGCATTGACCCCCATGAGTGAAAGAGTTAATTAATGTATTATGGGGGTCTGTATTAACCCCCTTGAGTGCCAGGGTTATTTATTGGCATATGGGGGTCTGTATTGACCCCCATGAGTGACAGGGTTATTTAGGGGCTTATGGGGTCTGTATTGATCCCCATGAGTGACAGGGTTATTTAGAGGCTTATGGGGTCTGTATTGACCCCCATGAGTGACGGGGTTAATTAAGTGCTTATGGGGGTCTGTATTGACCCCCATGAGTGACAGGGTTAATTAAGTGCTTACGGTGGTTTGTATTGAACCCCATGAGTGACTGGGTAAATTAAGTGCTTATGGGGGTCTGTATTGACCCCCATGAGTGACTGGGTTAATTAAGTGCATATGGGGGTCTGTATTGACCCCCATGAGTGACAGGGTTAGTTAAGTGCTTATGGGGGTCTGTATTGACTCCCATGCGTGACAGGGTTAAATAAGTGCTTACAGGGGTCTGTGTTGACCTCCATTAGTGACGGGGTTATTTAAGTGCTTATGGGGGTCTGTATTGACCCCCATGAGTGACAGGGTTAATTAAGGGTTTATGGGGTCTGCATTGACCCCCATGAGTGACAATGTTAATCAATGTATTATGGGGGTCTGTATTGACCCCCATGAGTGCCAAGGTTATTTATTGGCTTATGGGGGTCTGTATTGACCCCCATGAGTGACCGGGTTAATTAACTGCTTATGTGGGTCTGTATTGACCCCCATGAGTGACAGGGTTATTTAGGGGCTTATGGGGTCTGTATTGACCCCCATGAGTGACAGGGTTACTTAAGTGCTTATGGGGGTCTGTATTGCCCCCAATGAGTTAAAGGGTTAATTAAGTCCATACAGTGGTCTGTATTGACCCCCATGAGTGACAGGGTTAATTACGTACTTATGGTTATCTGTATTGACCCCCATGAGTGACGGGGTTATTTAAGTGCTTACAGGGGTCTGTATTGACCCCCATGTGTGACTGGGTTAATTAAGTGCTTACGGGGGTCTGTATTGATGCCCATGAGTGACAGGGTTAATTAAGGGTTTATGGGGGTCTGCATTGACCCCCATGAGTGACAGAGTTAATTAATGTATTATGGGGGTCTGTATCTACCCCCATGAGTGCCAGGGTTATTTAGGGGCTTATGGAGTTTGTATTGACCCCCATGAGTGACGTGGTTAATTAAGTGCTTATGGGGGTCTGTATTGCCCCCAATGAGTTAAAGGGTTAATTAAGTCCATACAGTGGTCTGTATTGACCCCCATGAGTGACAGGGTTAATTACGTACTTATGGTTATCTGTATTGACCCCCATGAGTGACGGGGTTATTTAAGTGCTTACAGGGGTCTGTATTGACCCCCATGTGTGACATGGTTTATTAGGGGTTTATGGGTGTCTGTATTGACCCCCATGAGTGACTGGGTTAATTAAGTGCTTACGGGGGTCTGTATTGATGCCCATGAGTGACAGGGTTAATTAAGGGTTTATGGGGGTCTGCATTGACCCCCATGAGTGACAGAGTTAATTAATGTATTATGGGGGTCTGTATCTACCCCCATGAGTGCCAGGGTTATTTAGGGGCTTATGGGGGTTTTATTGACCCCCATGAGTGATGTGGTTAATTAAGTGCTTATGGGGGTCTGTATTGCCACCAATGAGTGACAGGGTTAATTAAGTCCATATGGTGGTCTGTATTGACCCCCATGACTGACAGGGTTAATTAAGTGCTTATGGTGGTCTGTATTGACCCCCATGAGTGACTAGGATAATTAAGTGCTTATAGGGGTCTGTATTGGCCTCCATGATTGACGGGGTTAATTAAGTGCTTATGGGGGTCTGTATTGACCCCCTTGCGTGAAAGGGTTAGGTGCTTATGGGGGTCTGTATTGACCCCCATGAGTGACAGGGTTAATTAGGGATTTATGGGATCTGTATTGACCCCCATGAGTGACAGGGTTAATTTGTGATCTATGGGGTCTGTATTGACCCCCATGAGAAAGGGGGCTAAATAAAAGCTTATGGGGTCTGTATTGACCCCCATAAGTGACAGGGTTAATAAATGTATTATGGGGGTCTGTATTGACCCCCGTGAGTGACAGGGTTAATTAGGGGTTTATGGGTGTCTGTATTGACCCCAATGAGTGACAGGGTTACTTAACTGTGTATGGGGGTCTGTATTGACTCCCATCAGTGACAGGGTTAATTAAGTGCTTATGGGGGTCTGTATTGACCCCCATGAGTGACAGGGTTAATTAAGGGTTTATGGTGGTCTGCATTGACCCCCATGAGTGAAAGAGTTAATTAATGTATTATGGGGGTCTGTATTAACTCCCTTGAGTGCCAGGGTTATTTATTGGCATATGGGGGTCTGTATTGACCCCCATGAGTGACAGGGTTATTTAGGGGCTTATGGGGTCTGTATTGATCCCCATGAGTGACAGGGTTATTTAGAGGCTTATGGGGTCTGTATTGACCCCCATGAGTGACTGGGTAAATTAAGTGCTTATGGGGGTCTGTATTGACCCCCATGAGTGACTGGGTTAATTAAGTGCATATGGGGGTCTGTATTGACCCCCATGAGTGACAGGGTTAGTTAAGTGCTTATGGGGGTCTGTATTGACTCCCATGCGTGACAGGGTTAAATAAGTGCTTACAGGGGTCTGTGTTGACCTCCATTAGTGACGGGGTTATTTAAGTGCTTATGGGGGTCTGTATTGACCCCCATGAGTGACAGGGTTAATTAAGGGTTTATGGGGTCTGCATTGACCCCCATGAGTGACAATGTTAATCAATGTATTATGGGGGTCTGTATTGACCCCCATGAGTGCCAAGGTTATTTATTGGCTTATGGGGGTCTGTATTGACCCCCATGAGTGACCGGGTTAATTAACTGCTTATGTGGGTCTGTATTGACCCCCATGAGTGACAGGGTTATTTAGGGGCTTATGGGGTCTGTATTGACCCCCATGAGTGACAGGGTTAATTAAGTGCTTATGGGGGTCTGTATTGCCCCCAATGAGTTAAAGGGTTAATTAAGTCCATACAGTGGTCTGTATTGACCCCCATGAGTGACAGGGTTAATTACGTACTTATGGTTATCTGTATTGACCCCCATGAGTGACGGGGTTATTTAAGTGCTTACAGGGGTCTGTATTGACCCCCATGTGTGACTGGGTTAATTAAGTGCTTACGGGGGTCTGTATTGATGCCCATGAGTGACAGGGTTAATTAAGGGTTTATGGGGGTCTGCATTGACCCCCATGAGTGACAGAGTTAATTAATGTATTATGGGGGTCTGTATCTACCCCCATGAGTGCCAGGGTTATTTAGGGGCTTATGGAGTTTTGTATTGACCCCCATGAGTGACGTGGTTAATTAAGTGCTTATGGGGGTCTGTATTGCCCCCAATGAGTTAAAGGGTTAATTAAGTCCATACAGTGGTCTGTATTGACCCCCATGAGTGACAGGGTTAATTACGTACTTATGGTTATCTGTATTGACCCCCATGAGTGACGGGGTTATTTAAGTGCTTACAGGGGTCTGTATTGACCCCCATGTGTGACATGGTTTATTAGGGGTTTATGGGTGTCTGTATTGACCCCCATGAGTGACTGGGTTAATTAAGTGCTTACGGGGGTCTGTATTGATGCCCATGAGTGACAGGGTTAATTAAGGGTTTATGGGGGTCTGCATTGACCCCCATGAGTGACAGAGTTAATTAATGTATTATGGGGGTCTGTATCTACCCCCATGAGTGCCAGGGTTATTTAGGGGCTTATGGGGTTTTTATTGACCCCCATGAGTGATGTGGTTAATTAAGTGCTTATGGGGGTCTGTATTGCCACCAATGAGTGACAGGGTTAATTAAGTCCATATGGTGGTCTGTATTGACCCCCATGACTGACAGGGTTAAGTAAGTGCTTATGGTGGTCTGTATTGGCCTCCATGATTGACGGGGTTAATTAAGTGCTTATGGGGGTCTGTATTGACCCCCTTGCGTGAAAGGGTTAGGTGCTTATGGGGGTCTGTATTGACCCCCATGAGTGACAGGGTTAATTAGGGATTTATGGGATCTGTATTGACCCCCATGAGTGACAGGGTTAATTTGTGATCTATGGGGTCTGTATTGACCCCCATGAGAAAGGGGGCTAAATAAGAGCTTATGGGGACTGTATTGACCCCCATAAGTGACAGGGTTAATAAATGTATTATGGGGGTCTGTATTGACCCCCGTGAGTGACAGGGTTAATTAGGGGTTTATGGGTGTCTGTATTGACCCCAATGAGTGACAGGGTTACTTAACTGTGTATGGGGGTCTGTATTGACTCCCATCAGTGACAGGGTTAATTAAGGGTTTATGGGTGTTTGTATTGACCCCCATGAGTGACAGAGTTAATTAATGTATTATGGGGGTCTGTATTGACCCCCATGAGTGCCAGGGTTATTTATTGGCTTATGGGAGTCTGTATTGACCCCCGTGAGTGACGGGGTTAATTAAGTGCTTATGGGGGTCTGTATTGACCCCCATGAGTGACAGGGTTAATTAAGTGCTTACAGAGGTCTGTATTGACCCCCATGAGTGACAGGGTAAATTAATCTCTAAGGAGGGGTTTGGCTTTTTAGAGCACTGGGCTGACTTATCACTTCGGTACAATCTCTACAGTAGGGATCGATTGCACCTTAATGATGAGGGAGCTTTTGTACTAGGGGATAGGATGGTAGAAAGGCTGGAGGAGTTTATAAACTAGTAGGTGGGGGGAGGGACTAGATATAAGTAATGGGGTAGAAAGTGTAGAGGGTATAGGGGATGAATTAACAACTCATAGTGGAGGAGATGGGGGAGGGGTAGTATAGTCAATAGGGAGGTAGTGTTAAGTAATTCAAGTACAGTGGGAGGCACTTCAGAACTACAGACTCATAACATAAGGTGTATGCTTGCTAATGCCAGAAGCTTGCCTGGGAAAAATGGGAGAGTTAGAATTATTAGCAATTAATGAAAAATGGGATTTAATAGGCATTACTAAAACGTGGTGGGATGAATCTCATGACTGGACTGTTAACCTGGATGGTTATACCCTATTTAGGAAAGATAGAGGCATTGGTAAACGAGGAGGAGGGATTTGTCTGTATGTTAAACCTTAATTTAAGGCTATAGTCAGAGAAGATATTTATGGTGGACTTAGTGATAAAGTTGAATGTTTGTGGGTAGAGTTAAATAGCAGAGCAGCAAATTCCAAAAGAATATTAGTAGGAGTATGCTATAAACCCCCAAATATCTCTGAAAGTGAGGAAATACAATTATTGTTACAAATTGGAAATGGAGCTAAGCACAGGCAAGTTCTAATAATGGGAGATTTTAATTACCCTAAAATAAACTGGATAAATGAGACCAGCAGTTCAGCTAAGGGGAGCAGGTTCTTGAGTACACTCAGGGATCATTATCTGGCCAAGGTTATACAGGAGCCTACTAGAAATGAAGCTATCTTAGATTTACTCATCACAAATAATATTGATATAGTATCAAATGTTGAAATAGGGCAACCTTTGGGAAACAGTGATCACAACACAGTCTCATTTGAGATTGAATTAAAAAAACAACATTTTAAGGGGCCAACAAAACCTTTTAATTTTAAAAGGGCAGATTTTAACGGTCTAAGGGCGGCAATACAAAGTATAGACTAGGACAGAGAACTGATAGGTAAAAAGACTGAACATACGTAAAAGGACAACATTTAAATCCTTACTAAATATACATACACATCGGCATATACCGTGTGGGAATAAAAGTAAAAGGAGTAAATCACAACCCATGTGGCTTAACAATGATTTAAAGATCAAGATACGGAGTACAAAACAGGCATTTTAAATTAAACAAATAAGAGGGGACAGAGACTACTTTACGGGAATACAAGGAAATCAACAAGGCTTGCAAAAGCACGATTAGACTGGCTAAAATAGAAAATTAGAAATGTATTGCAAAAGAGAGTAAGACTAACCCTAAAATATTTTTTAAGTATATTAATGGTTAGAAGGCGAGGAAGGAAGCTATAGGAACATTAGAATGTGAAACAGGCTCTCGGAAAATTAGTGACCAGGAAAAGGCAGATGAGCTAAATAGGTTCGTTTCTTCGGTATACACAAGGGAGGTACAAGTGATTGGGACACTGCAATATAATGGGGCTACACTACCTTTGCCAAATAATTGGTTAACACAGGAAGTAATCCAAAAGAGGTTGGAAACAATAAATGTTAATAAAGCCCCGGGTCCTGATGGAATACATCCAAGGGTACTAAGGGAACTGGGTTCTGTAATAGCCAAACCATTATATTTAATTTTTCAAGATTCACTCAACACAGGGTCTCTACCAGATGACTGGAGAAAAGCTGATGTGATACCTATATTTAAAAAGGGAGCAAGAGCAAATCTGGGGAATTATAGACCAGTGAGCCGCACTTCTGCAGTGGGGAAGCTTTTAGAAGGGTTAATAAGGGATAATATACAAGAATATGTCCATTTGAACTGGATTATAAGTAGGAGTCAATATGGATTTATAAGGAATAGGTCATGTCAAACAAATCTAATTAGTTTCTATGAGGATGTTAGTAGGAACCTGGATCATGGCAACTCAGTGGATGTAGTCTTTTTGGATTTTGCAAAGGCTTTTGATACAGTGCCACATTGGAGACTATTGGGCAAACTAAGGAATACAGGAATTGCAGTAAATATCTGCTCATGGATTGAGAGCTGGCTAAAAGA